>CM076583.1:967175893-967684960 GCA_034641835.2 Pinus albicaulis | reverse complement strand
TTTTCTTTGACTTACCACTTCACATTCTAATTTCTCAATGTGTTTCTTTGCTTCTTCAACCTTCTTTTCTAGATTCTCTATGGTTTTTTTCTTTTCTTCTAAGAGAATTTTACATTCTTCTAAGCGTATTTTGAGTTGATTGTTTTCTTCAAGGAAATCATTATCCTCTAAAGCATCCACAAAAGTATCCTTTTCATCTTTAGATTCAAATGCCATGAGAAGTCTAAGATTTTGTTCACATTCTTCCTCACTATCAGAGAACCCATCACTGTCTTCATGAGTGTAGTAACTTTTGCTAGACCAGTGCTTATTCCTTCTTGCTAGTTCCTTCCCTTTTGCAGATGTTTCTTTATAAGGACACTTAGCAGCATAATGACCAACTCTTCCACAATCAAAACATTTGAAAGGAAGCTTACCTCTGAACCGTCCTGTGCCAAGTTGAAGTTTCTTTACAAAATTTGCCTCATCTTCTTCTGAGATATATCCAGATCCTTCTGCTTTTTAAACTTCTTTCCCCTTTGTAGAAGCTTTAAAAATAGCTTCTTTGACTTCAGAAGGTCCTCCTCTCCTCATTTCATATGCAGTCAGTATGCCATGAAGTTGCACCACAGTAAGAGTTTGAAGATCCTATTTTTCTTCAAGAGCAGAGACTTTTGATTCAAATTTTGTTGTTAGTGATCTTAATATTTTCTCAACCAAAGTAGATTCTTCTATTGTTTCTCCCAGGTTTCTCATACGATTGACAATATCATCAAGACGTAAAAAGAAACTAGTAATACTCTCATCATTATGCATTCTGAAGTTTTCATATTCAATTCTGAGAGTTTGGAGTTTTGCACTTTTTACCTTTGCATCACCTTCATAACTTAGGATAATTTTGTCCCATATTTCCTTTGCTGTATTTAGCTACATAACCTTGACAAATTCTGATTCAGTTAGACTTCCCAATAGAGCATTGACCGCCTTTGCATTTGTTTCATAATTCTTCTTTTCCGTCGGATCTGTTGGTACTACGGCTGGATATTGATATCCTTGTTCAACAATGGCCCATATATCTGCTCCCATAGACTGAAGATAGGATCTCATCCTTATTTTCCAAAAGATTAAATTGCTTCTGTTAAAGAGCGGAGGCTTGATAGATGCTGTTCCATGTTGATTGCTCATCTTGCTTGATCTTCCTTCTAGCGACTAAGCTTTTTCAGAAGGACCTGCTCTGATACCAATTGTTGGGAAAAATACTAAGAGGGGGGGGGGTGAATCAGTATTTAGTGTAGACAATAAAACTTTGTTATTTCTTTCTTAAAAAACCCATACGCTACTTTGTTTTATCCAACTAGCGTATATACGCGGATTTTCTTTACAGAACTCGTGTATATCCTATGATCTAATTATGCATTTAGTTCTTGACTTAGATCATTGCATTACTCATTCATCAGATGTTTTAGAAAACAGTAAACAGATGTAGAAAGAACAGACTAATCATCACACATAAGCAACACACATGAACACCAGGATTTTTAGGTGGAAACCCAATTCGGGAGAAAACCACTGCTGCCGTTGTCTCATTCTTCAATATTTATTATTAAGAAAACTTCTTACAACATGTATTGGTGCAGACTCATACCAGCACGCAGGCACCCACCTGCAGAAGTTTACAACCTTCTCTCGTTTACCAGCCTCTTCTGGAAGGGAGGTACAACCCCCTGCTTCTCGTTTACCAGCCTCTCCTGGAAGGGAGCTACTACCCCCTGATATAAGCACCAGCTTCTACTGACAGAAAGCTTCTTCATACATACTGAAGGTTTCAACCCTCATATCCACTACAAACCATGTTTCATCAATTTTCATACTAGATCAAACAGCTCTAACACAACCCTTCACTTATCTATAAACATACTTTTCCCAATGCTTCAAATAGAACAGTGAAACCACTGTAACTAGAATATCAGAGATAACTCAGACTACAGAATAGAAATCTAGAATCATATTCAACCTTGAGAAAATATAAGTTCAGATACCATACGTGCCTTTGTTTAAACAGATCCGTGTATACACGCGCTTTTCACGAAATGAACCTGCGTATACATCTGTGCATTTTTCAGAACAACCCTAACTGCCCATACGCGCCTTTGTTTAAACAGATCCGCATATACACGCGCTTTTTATGAAATGAACCTACGTATAGATCTATAAAAGATAATCTTTGCATAGCAGACCAAATCTATGAACTTACCCAGATTTCTTCAATTACTTCAACATATTTTGCGCCAGGTCTTCATCACTTCTTTTCAGATCATCCAAGAGATTCACCATTTCTAGATCTAGAGATCTTGAAACTTCATCATGTTCATAGATGCATCATAGATTCAGATCTATCAATTAAGAGCAGAGTTCAACCATGCAGATATACTTCAGAGTGAAGTATTCATTAAAGCCCAGACACATGCACACTCCTTTGCACAATGATTTTCTTCTCCTTATATAGGTTTACCCTTTATCAATACCATGAGCCAAAACCACACCACTTCCGATTGTATTCCTGGATGGGATCAAATAGATAACCTAGCGCTTAATACAATGGGTCAATACCATGGTATTAACCCCTGGTTTTACACTTTTATAGCGCAATTGAGCATACGCGACTTGGCACGTAATTTCCCGCATGCATACACTACTTCTACTAGAAAAACCTGTGTATGCCTTGAGACACACTTTTCATCATTGGTCTAGCACATCCTGGAATTCCTTTCATCATTACATCTGAGCTGCTCTGTAGACACATCAGATTTACATCATTAATTAGTATATCAAGTCAGTTTCCATCAAGTACAACTTTCATCAAGTAGGTTGCCATCATCTTTATTAAGTGGGTTGCCATCAAGGTCAACACTTTGCATTATATTGCCAACAGATAGTCGGGTTTAAGAGTTTGATGTGGCATAAAAGACCACGAAGAGATCTTGTAATGATTTTCAAAATTCATCAATAAATGATATGATCTAAGGACGTGACCTAATAGGTCACATCAAAGTTTTGTCCGTTAATCTTAATGATGAATTGTTATGGAGCGGAATGTAAGGGATTTGGTATTTTTATGATAGGCAAGGATCAATTCGAATGATAAAATAACTTTAGGAAACATATGATTTAACTATATTATATCTTTCATGTTTTGCTATCAAAATAATTTCATACAGTTTACCTTAGCATTTTTTATTTTGCTGCTTTGTTGTATTTTTTCTTCATCTGAAAAATATTGATCTTCAAGGTCCATAATATTTTTTGACTCATCCTTTGTTTATTGAAGCAGGCTTGCAAGGTAAAATTAGCTACAAAACAAGATTGGCTATATAAAAGGTAGCTGTAGAATGTACCTGTTAAAACTCTGAAATATGGAATGAAATGGAATGAAATATGGATGAAGTGAAATATGGAATGGAATGAGATATGGATGAAGTGAAATATGGAATGGAATGAGATACATTATGGAACATGAAATGGAATGAAGTATGAATTGAAGCATGAAAAGTGAATCTTCAACTTATGATTTTATGATACTTCATTGCAGAAAAGGAATCAATTTTTGAAAGTATAAAGTGTCAGAAGAATTCTGATTTTCACCTTATACTTTCTATATAAACATGCCAATCAATGATTGGTTTTCATATTTATACTCTCTTTTTTTTATATGATTATTATTATTATTTTTTTTTTTCAAATGATTGAAGAAAAGTACAATTAAGTTAGTGAAGAAGAAGAATTATTCTTCACTAACTTCATATCAATGTTATCTTGGAATTTCTTGACAAATTCTTCTCTTGAAAGTGGCTTATGATACAATTTCAATATGTGTCCATTTACAGGAAAAGCTACCTTTCCTTCATCTATTGTCCTGATTTTTATTGCTCCATTTTCAAATATTTTCACAATCTCATATGGCCCAAGCCAATGAGTTTGAAATTTACCTTGAAAATCCTTGAACTTTGAATCAAATAAGAGGGCCCAGTCACCTTCTTTAAATTTCTTTTCTTTGATTTACTTATCATGCCATCTAGTCCTTCGTTGTTGGACTATGCTTATTCTCTATACTGCATCTTCTCTGATCTCATCCAATTCATTAATTTGCTCCAGTCTATGCTTTTGTGCTTATGTTAGATAAAGTCCTAAATGGACTGCCATTTTGAAATTTTGGATCTAAAACTCTATGGAAAACAAGACTTGTTTTCCATAAACAAGTTCATAAGGGGTGTGTCCTGTTGTGTTTCTCCATGTAGTTCTGTAGGCCCATAAGGCTTCAGGAATCCTTTATACCCAATCTCTTCTATGTGAATGAACAATCTTTGACAGGATCCCTTCAATGACCTTATTGGTAGATTCCACTTGACCATTTTCTTGTGGATGGTAGGGAGTATATTTCCTGTGTCTAATTTTTTACTTCTCTACCATTTTATCCACCATATTTTATGTGAATTGAGCTCCTTGATCTATAAAAATTTCTCTTGGGACACCAAAACGAGTAAAAATATCCTCAAAAAGAAAATTAACTACAGATGCTTCATTAGCATAAAGTAATGGTTTGGCCTTTACCCATTTTGTAACATAATCAGTGAAAAATAATACATATTTATTTTTCTTTGATGGAGGATTAATAGGTCCTACAAAATCCAAAGCCCATTTCTCAAAAGGTTCAATATGTACCTGAGGTTGGAATGGAATCTCACCTTAAGGGGAAGGTTTGCCTACATTTTGGCAACTGTCACACCTTTTGACATACTCTTTAGAATATTTAAAGAGAGATGGCCAATAATATCCTAGGTGAAGGATCTTATAAGCTGCCCTCTTATCAGCAAAATATCCATCACAAGGTTCATCATGACATGCCTTGAGAATCTCAGGCATCTCATCTTCTCGAACACATCTTCTGATAATAAAGTCTAGACCTATTTTGTATAACTCATTAGCAATCCATGAATATTTTTCACTGTTAAAAATGATTTTTCTTTTGTCTCTTGCATTCATAATTGAAGGAAATTTCGCTGAAACTAGATAATTGGCAATATCAACAAACCAGGGAGTTTGAGTAGTAATTGCAAAGAGATATTCATCAGGGAATTGATCTTCAACTAGAGTGTTGTCTTTAATGTTTTGGAGTCTAGATAGGAAATCAAATATTGCATTTTTTTTTTGAAGCCTATGTAGAATGGTGATGTTAAATTCTTGTAAAAGCAATAACCTTCTTGTAACTCTACCATTAGTAATTGATTTGTTCATTAAATACCTAACTGCAGAGTGATCTGTGTGGACAAAGGTTTCATAGCCTGTTCTATAGTGTCTGAATTTATTTATGGCATGAACAACAGCTAAGAACTCTTTTTCAGTTAAAGTATAATTCAACTCTGAAGGAGTCAAATTTTTACTTGTATAGTAGATGGTAGAAGGAATCAGGTATTTTTGTCCCAATATAGCTCCTAAAGCTGTATCTGAGGCATCTATTGATATGTGAAAGGGTAATTTGCAATTAGGTCCCCTTAAAATAGGTGCTTCAGAGATTTTTGTTTTCAGGGTTTCAAAGGCTAACTGGCAGTCAGGATTCCAATTGAATTCATAGTATTTGGTAAGTAGTTTGAAAAGTGGAGATGTTATTTTGGTGAAGTTTTCTATAAATCTTCCATAATATCCTGTAAATCCTATAAAACTCCTAACATATTTCTGACAACTTGGAACTAATAGTCTAGAGATGACTTCAACCTTTGACTCATCAACTCTAATCCCATCTTCTGAAATATGATGTCTTAAGACAATACCTTCAGTGAACATCATGAAAAAATTTTCATGACTTGAGGAAAGGTTTTCCTCTTTACATATTTTTATAAATTTTTCCAAGTTTTCTAAGGCTTCTTCAAATGTGTTTCCATAGATTGTGAATTCATCCATGTATACTTCTACACAGTTATGTATTAGATCTGAAAAAATTCCCAATACTGCCTTTTAGAACGTTACAGGTGCATTGCATAATCCAGAAGGTAATACTCAGTAGGCATAGGTACCCCAAGGATAGGTAAATGTGGTTTTATCTTGATCCTCAAGTGCAACTTGAATTTGGTTGTAACCACTAAAACCATCCAAAAATGAAAAGTACTTTTTTCCTGCTAATGTATCTAACACCTGATCTATGAAGGTTAAGGTAAAGTGGTATTTAAGAGTAGATTTGTTTAAATCTCGGTATTCAATGCATACCCTCCACTTACCATTCTTCTTGGGTACAATCACCAAAGGAGAAACCCACTGACTATTTGAAATGGGATAAATAAAGTTGACATTTAACAATTTATGCAACTCTTCTTTAACAATCTCCCTAGGGTTTGGATTCATCCTTCTCTGAGGTTGTCTGATTGGTTTAAAATTTGCCTATATATAGATATGATGAGTGCAAGTCTTAGGGTTTATCCCTTTCATGTCAGTGCCTCCCATGCATATGCAGAAGAATGTCTCTGTAATATTTTGACTAGCTTTTCTTGTTGAAATTTCTCTAGGTTTTTGTTTATGTTTAAGGTTTTTCCTAGGAATATTTCAATTGTAGAGTTGTCAAAATCTCCCATGGAGTAAAGAGAAATTTATCTTTATGACAGGAAATCAATGTTGGATTCTTCCTGAAATTGTTCATGTTTGTATTCTAAAGAAGATTCATGATTTTCCAAGGCATTCAAAATCTGACTATCTTCACTAATTTATGAAATAGTGAAGAGAGGTTGTATATCTTCTTCATCATCAATCCATTGAGTATCATATAATTTTGTGATTTTTCTTGTTGGAGGATACAAGGTGAATTTCTTGGTCGAAATTCCATCAGAGATGTACATATCACGAGATCTACATCTAATGAAAGCATCAGCTGTAGCTAACCAAGGTCTTCTTCTAGATAATTTTTAGGAGTTAGGATCATGAAATCCACAGGATAATCCCAAGAATATAAGGACACTGGAATTCCTTCTAATACCCCATCTGGTTTGATTACAGATCTATCTACTAATTGTAATAGTGTGGGTGTAAAAAGAAGATTAGGAAGTTTCAGTTTTTCCATGATTTGCCTACTCATGATATTGATTGCTGCTCCTAAATCAATAAGTGTATTTGGGATTTTTATTCCATTGATATGTATCTTAAAAATTGGATTTTCGGGATCTAGATATTTTGGAATAGAATCTTCCCCATCATTACGTCTTCTATTTTTCCTACCAGTTGTATTTTCTTTATCTCTTTTATTCTTTTTCATTATTTTTTCATACTCAACTCTTTTATTGTTTTTACTAGAATTGGAATTTTCTTGATGGCTTGTAATAATGGAATCTTGATACAAACATTTCTTAACTCATCTAGGAAATGATAGTTAGGCATCATAATTTGTTTCCCTACACCCCTATCAATTTGTAATCTTTCAGAAAAAGGAGGTGTGGTAGTAGATGTTGATGGTTGTTCTAACATAGGAGTTGAAATTATTGGTTCTTTATTTTTTTCTTTTCCAATGTTTCGGGCTTGAAGAGATATGTTTTCTTCAAAAATTTTATTTACCTGTAGAGAATCTTCCTCAGAATTGTTTTGTTCTTGTATAACTATAGAAGGTTTCTTTCTTTCAAGATTCTTGCAGACCTAAGTTGAACATCATTAAGGTCTAAAGGAGTAATCAAATAGGTTGGAAATTGTTGACCTTCTATCATATATGTATTCTAAGGGTTTTTATTGTTGGGGTTTCGTATTGGCTAGGCAGGCAACTGATTTTATTTTTGAGGAAACGGTAATGGAAGTGGTGGATTTTGATTTTGATGTTGGTTTTGATGTTGTGGATTTTGTTGAGGATATTGTTGAGGAGGAAATTTTGAATATGTTGGATATGAGGGATAAGAGGGTGGATATTGATAATACTGGAAGAACCTTCCATAAGGATTTTGTTCTCCTTAAGCCCGAGGTTGAGATTCATTTTGAAATTGGGGCCAAGTTTGCTGCCAAGAGTTCCAATTAGGTGAGGGTTGATTATACACTCGATTACTAAACCCATGTGTTTGAGGTCCCTACCAAGGTATTATAGAGACAAAATTAAGAGATTCTGTGGAATTTGTGGTTGTTTCTTCTTGAAAGATAGCTCTAAGGCCAGGGATTGAGGGACAATTCTTGGTCTCATGTTTTTCAGAACAAATTTCCCAAGTCTCTATTCCTTTTGTATCCAAAGGACACTCTCTTAAGGAATTCTTCTTCCTACATTTGGGACAAAAGATTGCTAAGGCATTAGTTTCAAATTTCTACTTGTTTTGTGACTTAAGGGTGTCTATTTACTCACTAAGACTCCCTAGAATGTCATTTTTGAATTCATCAAGAATATTACCTATCTCTGCCCTACTTATTGTTCCAGCTGTAGATTTACTTTCCCTTGCAAGAGCAAAGTCTCTTGGTCCTTTTAGAATCTTAGATTTTCCTCTTGAAAGATTAATACATAGTTCTGCTATATCAGGTAATGAAAGTTGACATATGTCTCCTTTATCCATAATATTAAGAATATATATCCATTCATCCCTAATTGTCTTCAACAAAAGAGCTTTCAAAGTATCTTGGTCTAAGTTTTCCATTTTTTCCCTGTTGATGTTATAGTTAAATCTTTCCAACAAATCTTATAGATTTTCATCCTCTTTTTGCATCATCTTAAACACTTCCTCCTTATGGTTTACTGATATATACTAATCCAAATATCTTTCTAGAAATTCTTTCCTCATTTCATCCCATGCCCTAATAGACCTAGTAATTAAACTCATAAACCATTTTAATGCTGCTCCTTTCAATGTTGAAGGGAACAGTTTAAGTTTCTGAGCATCTTGTAGGTAATCATAGGTTCTACATAGAAATTCAAATTCAAATAAGAAGGTCTCATCCTCACTGTTTATTCCATGAAAGTTTAGAAGAACAGAGGGTGAGATATTTTTCATAGTTGCATTAATCTCTTCATCTATTATAGGGAATCCAAAAGGACTTCTAGTTTCCATTCTACCTCTTCCTCCTTCTGCATTTCCTTTTCCCCTACCTTCTTCTATACCTCTACCTCTTCCTCTTCCTCTACCTTTTCTAATTAGTGTATGTTCCCCATTAAAGACTTCTCCTTCCCCTTCTTCTGCCATGATAGACTCCTATGAGCTGATATAGGGTTCAGTTGGAAGAGCTAGTTGTTCTACTAGTTCTTCTATCAAGGGTATATTGAAGAAATAGTCCTCTTCTTCTTCTTCACTAGGGATTTGTAATTATTTTGCTGGAATATATTCCCCTGCGGAAGTGAAAAAGGTTATCCCTTCTGTAGGATTCCTTGGATCTTCTTCCTCTAGAATTCCTTCAGTGGATGAAGTGGGAGATCTTCCTAATGGGATATCTGCTCCTGAGACTTCTGGAAGCCTGTGACCAGTATAGAATGGAATGTGGGTTTGAGTTGGAGGTGTGCTACTTCTTGGTATTGGTGGACTGAGTGGAGTTGTGGGAATTAAGCTTCTTCCTCTTACAAATCTACCCCTAGAATTTCTTCTCTACGTATATCATTGTTTTTGGGAAATAGGAAATAAGGCTACCTAGTTACACTTCCCCAACAATGGCGCCAAAATGTTTAGTCAATTTAGTGTTCCTAAGTTGATAGCATAAATTATCAACCAGGTTAGTAAACTGATGAAGTGTACTTGCACTATATGTGCCTAAGTATCCTTTTTCTTATTTCATTATTTTTAGTGGTTTATTTATGTTTTTGGGTTTTGGTATGTTTGAGTCTTAGTATGATACTCTATGCTCAGGAGATGAAGCTAAATCTATGTCAAAAAGGAAAGAAAAGAAAATCTTAGAATTAAAACAGAGTTTAGTTGCAAATTATGTCCCTAATTAGAAAATGGTGAAAACAGAGAATCCTAATCCATGGATATTATAACTTTAAAATGAACATTCATGAAAATGAAAGGTAACTCAAAACACTACAACTAAATCTGATCCATTTAGTTAGAGGTTTGTTGGAATATCTTGTGAAAGGGATTAAATTCTAATGCAATGAGGATCTTCCTGAAACATAAAAGAAGTATTAAAACAAACAGCAACTTAGAACATTACAATGAAATCTCATTCATATGATAGAGGTGTTTTGGAATAGCTTGAGAAAAATATTATTATAATGTAATAAGGATCTCCTATGGAATGTTGAAACAACTTATGACATTATAACTAGATCCCATTCGTAAGTTAGAGGTTTGTTGGAAGAGTTTATTGAAGGAGATTAGACATAATGTGAAAATGATCTTCTATAAAAAAATCAAGAAGTAACCCACAGTATTAAAACTAAGTCTTATTCGTGATTTAGGGATTTATTGGAATAACTTGAGAAGAAGACTGTTTGTAATAGTATGAGGATATTTTATCTAATTACAAAACATAAAATGCTAATAACTCAAAATAGTACAACAAAATCTCATTCATATAGTAGTGATATATTGGAAAAGCTTGAGAAAGAGAATGGCTATAAGATAATGAGGATCTTCTTAATCTAGATGACAGAAACTGAAGTGCTAGTAACTGAAAATATTACAATTAAATCCCATTCATTTAATAGAGATATATTGGAAAATCTTGAGAAAAAGAATAACTGTAATATCATGAGGATCTTTTATCTAACCAAATGACATGAAACATAATGCTAAGAAATGTAATTCCAAAAAGCAGTCTAAGTAAGGAAATATGACAAAAAAAAGAATTGGAAACTACTTATCTAGAAAACTTGTAAAGCTTCCTTGAATAATAGGGGCCCTCTGCTATCAATTCAAAATTAATCCTTTAAATCCTCAAGGTTGTATTTAGAACAACATTAAATTTTACTCCTTCTATTATGAAAATTCTTGAAAACAGAGTATCACAAGAATGATAAGATATGTATCAAACTTTTTCCTCTCTAATTTACCGAGCTGAATTTATATGCAACTACATAGCTAACATTGAATAAAAGTTGGTCTAGGTGTAGTTTTAAAATTAAAATCAAAATAGAAATCTTTTAGAATTCCTGATTTGTTGTAAAGTAAATCAGGAGTCCTGATTCCTGTAGAAGACAACTTGCTTGACTTTTTCTTTGACCACATATATAGGCACCTCCAGCTATTGATCCAGTCTTCGTGGAAGGGAACGGATGATGTAGGAAATATTTGTAATCCATATATGTGTGCCTTTTCTCTAGATGACGCCTGTAACATATGTAAACACCAAAACAACTACGGAACACTTGACTGGCTACAAAATGACTACATTCGGTAGTGAAAACTATTCAAAAATCATTAAGACAGCAAAATCAAAAAATTACAGTAAGTTAATCATTATATGAAACCTTTATGTAATGTTAGTCATTCTTATTGAGTTTTAGGTTTATGAAATGATAAAGGAATGATGAAATGAAGTGAAGTTTGGAAAAAGAGAAGACAATTTCAGGTCTCAACAAAAGAATAAACCAAATCCTATCTTCTCTTTCATTCAACTTGTACTTGCACTTAAAATTCAATCTAATTCTGAAATGAAATAAAACCCTAATGCTTACTCTATTTTTTAGGCAAGGGAAGAAGGATATTTGTAGCGACCAAGTGTCTCTTATAACCATAAATCTATATATAGAGGTCAAGTACATCATATTCTAGGCTAAACAGGAAAAAATGAGCTAACCTAGAGTGAAGAGGTGACCTACAATGCCACTACAAGAAATTGCTACAAGATGTCCTTAAGTGCTACAGGAAACAAAATAAGAGGGTTTTAAGGATGGAAAAAGGTAAAATGAAGGTGTGGAAATGTGAGAGAAGGTCATATGAGGTGAGGGAGAGGCATCCAACACCTCCAACCAAAATCAGAACCCTTGGGAGGTTTTTTTTCACTTGGAAGGCTGCTCGATAGTGGTGAAGGCAGTTTCACAAAATAGGGTTTTGGTGGCATATTTGGAGGTTGGAGAGAACGAGAATTAATGGGATGAAAATGGTCCATTCCCTCTATTTGTAGACAACCCTGTAGTCCCTATACACACTCATGCATTGATTATTGACAAACTAACATGTTAGAAAGTGGAAAATATGAGTTGAATGGAAACTTAATCTATGTGAAAATATAATCCAAGACAAATCCAACTCCTAAATTACAATAATCATACTATAAGGATGATAATCACATTATATACATTTCTAAGAAACCATAAACAAATATTTTTGATCTGTAGTTGCAGATCCTTCTCCTGAAGCTCCCATGAGAGAGGTGAGGAAGAGAGGCTACAAGAAAAATTTTGGTGTAGGTTTGATGCTACTAGAATGTAAATAGACTAAAAAATATGTTGAAACATAAAGAGAGAATATAAATACACAATAGGGACTTAAACAATGGATTGGGCCCTAACCCAAATGCATGAGCCCTCTAAGACTAAATCATTGATGGAACAAGAAAATTCTCATTAGCATTGAATAAGAAGATATAGTACATCATATGAGAGTAAAAGGTAACACTAAATCAGAGCTGAATAGCTACCTAGTTGAATACAAAGTTCTAATCCTGATGAGATCTTGCATATAATTCTTTATACAAATGGGTAGCTACCAACAATTCCCTAAAAAGTAGGAATAATTCCTGCTTGATCTAGAGAAGAGTGAAGCTTGGCTCCTCATAACTGTCACTTTTCTTGGTTGGTGTTGTCCTCAAGTTGTTGGGAGTGATTGCGATGTGATAATGGATGATTGAGAGAGTTAAGGAGGTGTAAAAACCTTCTACAATATCTCGTTGTTGTCTACTATGAGCCCTTAGGTGGAAAATATCTCAAAAATAGCTTTATTTCCTACATTTAATTTAGATTAGGAAACTAGACATGACAAACATCATACACCCTTCTCCTTAAGCACAATATGACAAAAATGTAAATAAATGTGAGAGAGAGGTAACTTAATAGCTGAAGTATGGAATTTTACCCCCTCAAAATATACCTAATGATGAGCCTCATCATCACCCCCCCTAGTGAAATGGTTTCTCATCCTTTGAACAACTTGGTCCCACCCCTTGATCCCTTTCAAAGCCCTTGTGGCCTCTCTGACACCCCAAGGAATAAAAGGGGGAGTTCTTTCTACTGGGTAGAATCCTTCATTCCTTTCTGCCTCAACCCACTCCTTCTGTTCCTATGTCTGATCTCTCCCTTCATGCAACCCCAACAACAAAGGTGGGATGAGCTTCAAGCCTATCCATTGTATTTTCATTCTCTAAATAAATTATTTCTAAAAGGGTGCTATTTTCAATGCATTCCTCATTCTCCCAGGAGAATAATATTCCCAAAAATGTAGGCTAAGTGGTAAGGTGTTCCATCTTCTTTGGAATGCCTGCAAACTCTCTTCTCCTAGAAACATAGATATATCATCAAAGTGTGCAATGGCCTAACCTTGTGTCTCAAAGTATCTAGGTACCAGTACATCATCATTTGATATCAATTAGTGATTATTAATGATCCCCTTGGGGCTTATTAATTATGATATGATATGTAGAGGATCTCTTTCTTCGATGACCATGACTCTTTTAGTCTCTGATGCTCTCTCTTCTTCATGTGTTAGCCAGGATTCTAGAGCCATTAATTTCATATCACCTAACCTATAATTTTGGTCCCAATTATTCATATCACCTAAAATGAGGTTCTACATGTAGAATGTTTCCATCCTAGCCCTCTCTCCTACACTAGATTATTTGCGGAAAGTAATGAAATGTCTATATATTTGAAAGGGTAGGGATCCATGTCGAGCTAAGGGTTTGATTTGGAATTGTAGCCATTACTCCTTTAGGTAAACTGCATAGGACTTCAAAGCCTGCCTATACTACATGGCCTTCATGAAAATGTTGGGAATGGTGGAAAGTTTCTTTTCCTTTTATTGTAGATGCCCTTATAGCCTCATGTTCTCTTCTTGTGTTGCTTGTAGTTTCTCCTTCACAATATATTCTCTGAGTCTTCCATCAGCCAACACTTTTCCCATTTAAAGGAGTCTTTCTTCAATAAACCCCACATCACAAACATCATTTTATTTGGTTATCTGCATCCACCTATGGGTTCACCCTCTTTATATATCTAGCTCATGTAGGAGGGGGATTGTGAATTTCTCAGGAATCATTCTTCCCTCTTAATGAAATTATAATAGGATCCCAAATTATGTTGCAGGGTAGGTTCCTAAAACACTATGATTTGTCTTTCAACTACTTATGGAGAGGCTACTATCTTTTGGAGTTGGTGTTCAGCTTGTAATCCCTCTTGCACCTATTGTAATTCCATTTGTGCATCCTTCCCTACAATCTATGCCTTTTGTTCTTCCTACTCTCCATCCTTCTCTTCGTGTAGGATCTTATGAGTTTCCTATAGCTTGCCATGTTTTTCCTGTAGTAGGCTCTATTTTTCTTGTAGAAATCTCTTTCCTTATCTTTGGATTGCAATGGGTTCTTTTGGTTTCTTGGAGGGTGATTCTCTCGTGGTGTACCTACTGGCACAGGCTACGTGAACCTTAGTTTTTTTCCTTTGGAGAGGTGACCTCCTCAATTTTTCCCGCATCTAGCCCTACCTCTTATTTTTTAATCGGGGACCCCTAAATGGAAATTGGAATTTTTGTGGGAGTCTACGGTATACCTTTTATTATTTTAGTTCTTTTACTTGGTTTAAATTAGAGAGGGATTTGTATGTTCCTTTTCTTCTTGGATTTCATAGTAGTTCCCAAGGTATCTACAGTGGCAACCACCTCATCTTCAACGTTCCCTCGTGATAAACTAGTTTTTTGAGGGGATATATAAGATTATTTTCTCTCATTGGTTTGTTTAGTACTCAGGGCCCCCTCTTATAACTTGTATTCCTCTTCCCCCTCATCATCTACTTCATCCTAACTTGCCTCTTCTTATTTATCTTTATATGTTTCCATTTCAGTTTTCTTCTCTAACTATTCTTCTTCCTCTGATCTGGTACCTCTACACCCAATGCTAGATACAGGGGCTTCCCTAAGAGTAATGCTCCGGGTTCCAATGTGTGCCTCCCTGTCCATATTTGTAAACTTGGACAGGACATGAATTCTTCATTGATTAAAGGAATCTTCCACTATTGGCTTGATAAGTGCATGATGGGATAAGTTTTGATGCTTCCCTTCTTCGAATTTTTAGCTCATGGCCCTGATGGACTAGAGGAGGAAGTAAGTTTCATTGAATCTCTAGTAAAGAGGAAACTTTCCTTGGTATTTGAGCTCATACAATAGCCTAAAATGATATCCATACACTACACTGAGTCTACCTTCATAGGAGATGTACCTTAATATGTTTAAGGCCACCCCATCCCATGGGTAAGGAAAAATTTCTCTCCTAACCCCATTTTTATCTTCCATAGGGCTGTCCCTGGACCTAAATAAATTCTTCTTTGTAGTGGAACTAGTGAACCTATCTTCTTTATTCCATTTGATGCCTAAGGAAAATGTGGTTACTCTTGTGATCACTTCAGTAATTATGGTAATGGATAATCCTCTTATTATAGTTGTAGCACTAACATCTGCCTAGGAAATCAAAGACATAGAAAACTAAAAGGAAACTTCATCATCGTATCATTTTAATAACTCAAAGAAGCCTAATCATTGATATCTCCTATATATGTTTACAATAAGAGGCTGAAAATGAATTATTCTGGTGTTTGTAGGTTCTCTTCTATTGAGCACACCATATCTTCTTATTTCCCTTGACTAAGTGTAGGGAAGGTGTTTTTTATGGCCCTAGTATTGAATTGAATGGTAGTAGAGGGACAAAAAAACTTTTTAGAACTCCAAATCTCTATACTAACCCTCTATTTCCCTCACATATCCATCCAATTTCACAAATTTATGATTATAAACTGAAAATATTTAAGAGAACTGTGTGAAATTATGATGTGTATGTGAGGTGATGGAAACTTACTTCTAAAACTAATGCTCTGAGATGAAAAATGGGAGTTTACTGGAGAAATTGGGTATTTTCATTCATGCATATACCTACATTATGCTTCCTTATCACCCCTTGACTCTTCCTATAGGAGTCACAAACTACCTATAGCACTTACATGACTTCTTATAGTAGTTCCATGACTTCCTGTAGCACTACCAGGTAGGAGAAAAGGGTCAAGGTTCGAAGCTCCTCAGTGGCTTGTAAGCTTTTTCCACTCTCAAATCTATCTTGGGATGGAAGAATGTGTGAGGGGAAGTGCACTCAAGTACCTTTTATGCTATGTAGAGTTGGCTTGGAGCATTTTGTTGATATGTCCCTTGCATTATTTTTTCTCATTTGACCATTGGTCCCACTCAAATATATCATTATTTTCTCCCTCATAATAAAAACCCACTCCTAGTGATTGTACTTTAACTGATTTTATAGCTACATGTTGCATGAGAACCCCACCATTCACTTTTTTTTTAACTGGTCGAGGGTGGGAAATTTAAATGGACACATTCAACTTATTAAATTTTTCCCTCTTCTAAATTCATTCATTTAGTCACTTATGCATAAGGAGGGCATACCTAAGCCTTACCTTAGTGTCGAGTTGTTGCAGGATTATTCATGCTCGAGCTAGAGCTAGAGTGGCATCAACTAATTTTTTCTTTCTTCTTGATATTTTGTTGTGTGTATTCATTGCTTTTTAGGTGTTTATCTTTATCTTTCTATTTTTTTTGTAGGTACCTTGTTCAGTCTTCAAGTGCATGTTTTTTGGTGGAGGATCCTTGTTGGAGTTCAATTATTTCCTTCAGAACCATCTAACAAGTCTTGTTGGTCTCCATGAATGATAAAAACCATCTTGAGGGCTTCTTCACATGTTTTGGACTCTAACATTTCATGGGTGATGAGGGAGAGTGTGGATAGGTCATAGCGTGATGGTAGGAAGATGATAGGATGATGATGAAGTGGCATGGCCTTGGAAAACAGAGTGAAGGAACTTTATGTTTCTCAAAAAAAGTAAAAATAAAAATAAAAATGAATTAATTAATTAATCAATTAATTAAAAATTAAAATTAAAATTTTTTTACAAAGGTAAAAAAATGTAGGGTTTCAAGGAAAAATATTTGCACTTGAAATGGAGGAGTGATGAGAAGGCGGTAGGAAATGATTGAAATCCTCTTCTTAATGACTTTTTAACACCTATGAGCCCTTGGTGGCTACTCTTTACCCTCAATCCAACTTCCTGTAGCTCACTGTAACTTCATGTAGTAGTTACAAGACTTCCTGTAGCAACACAAGAATTTCTTGTAGCACCACAGACAGGGTGAAATAATTTTAATTTTTGAGATCTAGGATGGTGTGGAGGGATGAATAGGTAAATTTTGGTGCTAAAGAGGGAGTGGATGGATGGAGCTTTGAAGAGAAATGGGCTAATTTCCTTTTTTTATGACCATGACATGTCATTATTCATAGCCCCTGGAAGACAAAAAAAAAGGCCAATAGTCATGGTGTCATCCTTTTTTTCTTTTTTTTTCTTTTTTTCTATTTCCTCTTTTTTATTATTTTTTCAGGATCAATTGGCTGCCTTAGAAGATCATTTCAATCCAACAACCTACCCTGGGCTCCCCAAAGAGGTTTTGACTCAAAGATCTTTTTGTTTCTTTTTTCTTTTTTCTCGAGGATTCCCTCAGAGAGGTTTTCAATCCTATATTTGGCCTTTGATTCTTCATGGAGGTTTTCACCCAAGCCTCTTAATTTACATATTTGTTTCCCTAGGAGGGATGTGAGATAGAAGCTTTGAGGCTCCCAATAAACTTTACCTCCCTGCTGATTTTGTTGATGAGCTCTACCTTGGACATGGGATTTTTGTAGACCTTTAGCCTATAACCATTGACAAGTAGAGGAGTCTTGTCCTCATTAATGTTTCTGATATGAACAAACCCATTTTCATTTAATTATTATATCATGTATAGGCTTAACCATCTTATCATCAAACTCCCTTTAAATTAATTGAACCTGGATTCATATAGAAAAGCACAATCACCTTCCTAGAATACTTTCTCCTTGATGTGCCTATCATGCCAAATCTTCCTCTGCAATTGTATGACTTCAGTGTGCAGGAGGGTCTACATTATGAATTCATCTAAGACATTTAGATCAAGAACCTTTATTTATATGCCCTTGTGATATCTCAATCTAATTGAGATTCCATTCTGACGGTGCTATATTGAAATTCAATGGAAATAAAATATTTCTTTCCATAAATAAGATCATATGGAGTAAACCCAGTAATTATCTTCGAGGTTGTGTTATAGGCCCAAGCTTCCTCCAGCAAAATTTCTACCCAATATTTCCTTTGTCATTCATTACCTTAGTGAGGATGCTTTCCAGTTCTCTATTTCTAGCCTCTACTTGCCCGTTTTCTTGAGGACGATATGTATTATTCATTCCATGCTTGATATTATGCTGCCTTAGGAGTTTCTCAATCAAGTTTGACGTGAAATGAGCTCCTTGTTCATCAACTATCTCCATTGGATACCCAAATTTGTAGAACAAATTTTCTCTTAAGAATTCAACCACCTTTTCTTTTGTTTCTACCTTGAAAAACTTTGTCTCAACCCACTTTTTAAAATAATCGATGCATACTATGATGTATTGTTCTTCCCAGATGGTGGATCAATTAGCCCAATGAAATCCATGCCCCACTTTTCATATGGATCTAAGGCGACATAAGCTTGTAGAGGAATTTCATCCCTTGGTGTAGGTTTTTCCATGCTCTGATATTGTTCACATCTGCTAGTATAAATTATGTCATCTCGATGGAGAGTAGGAAAACAGTAGCCAACTTGCAAGGCGTTGAAAGTTTTCATATTATCATAAAATGACCCCCACATGGCCAATCATGACATGCTAAGAGGATTTCAAGAAATTCCTCCTCCTTGACACATCTCCTTAGAATATGATCTGGTCCCAATTGAAAAATATTGCTACCAATCCAACTGAAAGGGGCACTCTTTCTTGCAATTCCACTCTTCTCCCTAGATGACATATTTGGAGGAAATATCCCAACAACCAGGTAGTTGGATATGATAGAAAACCATGGAGAGAGTACGGAGATAGAAAATAAGCACTCATCTGGAAGCTAATCATCAATCATATCCTCACTATTTTTAGGTAAGGTGATTCTAAACAGAAAATTTGCAACTACATTTTTTTTCCCAAGCTTATCAATGATAGTTAAATCAAATTGTTGCAACAATAATAGCCACCTAAAAATTATAACATTCACATCAATTTTGTTCATCAAGTATTTAATTTATGAATGGTCAGTATGCACAAACATTTGGTACCCGATAATATCATGTCTGAATTTATTCAAGGAATAGACAATGGCTAAAAGCTCTTTTTCAGTGACAGTGTAGTTCAATTCAACCTTAGACATTTTTTTGTTGATGAAATAAATGGCATAGGGAAAATTATCATCCATTTGTTTGAAAATTTCTCCCATAGATTTATCTTATGCATCAGTATGGTTATGGAAGGGAAAAGCTCAGTTGGGGCCTCGAAGTATAGGGGAAATGGTCAAATTTTCCTTTATGATTTCAAAGGCTTCTTGACAAAAAATTGACCAACAAAATTTGGATTCCTTAGCTAACAATCCAAACAATGGTGATGCCACCTTAATAAAATCCATGACGAATCTCCTGTAGTAGCGAACCAAACCCAAGAAAATCCTTACGTATATTTGCTTTTGAGGAGTAGATAACATTTCTATAACAGAAGTCTTGTTTGGGTCTACTTGTATCCCTACCTGACATATGGAGTCGCCAAGGAAAATAAATTCCTTTCTCAGGAATTCACACTTCTCAGGACTCAAAGAGAGATGAATTTCAATGCATCTCCTTAGGAATTTACCCAGATTAGAGAGGGCCTCTTGGAAATCATACCCATAGGGAGTGAAATCATCCATGCAGATTTCCACATAATCATGTACAAGCTCATAAAAAATGCTCTACATTTCTATCTGAAAAGTGGTAGGGGAAATAGGCCAAATGGAAGAGCTATGTAAGAAAAGATACCCCAAGGACATGTAAATGAATTCTTTTATTGGACTTGAGGGCTGATCTAGATCTGATTGTAGCCATTGAATCCATCTAGGAAAGAGAATAACTTATTCCCTGCAAGACCATCCAAGACTTGGTTGATGAAAGCAAAATGGAAATGGTCTTTCTTTGTGTATTTTTTTAACTCTCTATAATCAACATAGATCACCCACTTCCCATTATACTCTGGGAGTAAGACTAGAGGAGACAATGATTCACTGTATGATATGGGGTATATGACCCCTGCATCCATCAACTTCTGTAATTCATCCTTTACTATGTCTTTCAAGATTGGGTTCATTCTCCTCTAGGGCTGGTGCATAGGCTTGCCTCCCTCTTTGATGTAAATATGGTTTTTTCATACTGAGGGGTGCACCCCTTTCATTTATTTTTAATGTCAAGAAAAGTAATCTAACTTCTCTCTCAGCAGCTACCACAATTTTTCTTCCTCTTTGGCTGAGAGAGGGATTAATATTTAGGGTTCTATATGGGCCAAATTATATAATCTTGGTAGGTTCAGGGACTCATTCAAGTGAGAATAGCTCATTCCAAGGACTCCTTTAAGATTCTGTCACCAGTTCATCAAGTGGAATATTAGTGGGGGATTGGCTTTGAAGGATATGATCAATGAGGTCATATTCATCGTATTCCCCCCTTTGATAAAAAAATATGAGGTATAAACAGGGTATGATGTCACATGGTACACTTCAATTCTTCCTCATCCTCCAACCAAAAAGGTAGATCATGTTCAATAGAAGGTTTGTCAAGAGGATATAATATTAGTGCCCCCAAGTCATAGGTCCTTTTTAATGAATGATGTTTTTCTTAACTGATTTATGTTCATTTATGTTTATGCATTATTTATCTATTTGAAATCACTTTTATATGTGGATGATTTGTGATGGTTTAATGTATGGATATGTTACTGACTTGGTTTATTGATGTATGCCTAAAGCTCTACTGAAATGTGCTTAGATGATTAACAGACACTTGGTCATAGTGAACTGTTTCTCGTATGTTTAAGTGGATCTCCATACGAGTATGATATTAGTGAAGTTTTTCTAAAAATATGTCCCTTAAGTTCCTTCTTTCAATTTCGCTTTTCTATTCATGGTATAGTGTTTCACATACTACTCATCGATCACTGACTTTGTTTTGTTCAAAAACCGTACATTCCCATAACTGAGAGTCTCCTCTCTGTCTGAGAAAATATATATCTCTTACCAATATGACGGCAATTGGGCCCACATACTGGATGTGATCCGTACAACAAACATTGTAGATTTTAAATGGGATTTTACACTGGGAGATCCCCCTTACTTTTTGCAAGTCACTTTTACTCGTCAACAAGACCTTTGTCAAATTCATAACTGTGAGGATAAGGAAAATTTATTGTAAAGGTCCTTTGCATTGATGAGAGTGTGATTCCAATATTTTTTTTCCTTTATTTTTAATACATCTCTCCCTTTAGGATTCTAAAGGTTCAGGTGAGGAAATCAAAATGTGACTAGTTATTCTTTGACATGGTTGTTGAGAAGGCATACTTATTTTATATAATTCCTTTAATATTTTATTTGAAGCTTAATATTGTCTTGTTGGTTTTCTTTTACCTATTTTTCTTCAGGCATTTACACATATGCATCCTTCAGAGTTGACCTTAATAGTTTAAGACTCCTACAATGTCTAATTTCCACTTATGTTTTGCCAGGTCAATATTTATTGTATTCCATATTCTCAATTTCCATTTCAGTGGTCATGAACTATGATATATGATCTATCTCAAGAGGCAAGCAAGTGTTTTGGTTGTGAGAGAAAAATTTCTAGGCCATAGATTTTTTTTTTTCCTTTTGTTGTTTTTATTACACTTGGCCCAGTTTAGGATTATTACACTCTAGGTAATTATCTCTTTTTATATATTTGTACTAGACTCTCAAAGGTTAAGAATGAAGAAATTTTATTGGAAATATCATTTATACTTTTGATTATAATTTATATATTTACCCACGTTGGGGTTTTCATGGTTATTCCACCCATGTGGATTTGACTCTGATTACATTTCACTGTTGTTCTTCAGCATGTAATTCAGGTGAATAGGTGTTGTATAACAGTTATGGTTTTCAAGAGAATATTTGAAGTTATCTATTTTATCCTTGTGAAAATTTTTCTTGTCACTGTAAATATGCTCTTGTTAATTTCTTGTAATTTCCTAGGGAAAAAATGGAAATTCATTGTAGGAATAATTTTTAGTGAGCATAATGTAAATTTTTTTCTTTAAGTGACTACTGCATATGAGTTATAGAAAATAAAAGGATTTGGTATCACTTTGGAAATATTAATGTAGTTTTGTACATCTACACTCTCCTCACACAATGTTAGCATAAATTCTTAATGGAAGTGCACGAAAATAGATCACTTTAGCTGTTTGTGACAAAAAACCCTAACAACAAAAATGGCTACTTAACTTGTTTAGATTTGAGATTGATAGTTAAAACAAATACTGCAAAAAACTATATCTATGTAGTAAAATAAGTTAAACAGTAAAAATAAATAATAGTTTCTCCATGCATCCAATGAATAAGAAAATATTTAAAGAATTATGAATATATTATAACAGCTGGTAAATGGAACTAATACAAGTTACCAGTCCCCCTCAACAGGATGGGTTCTTGGTTGTCCTCAACGCTTCCAATCCAAAAGTTTCTCTCTCTCAATGGTTTAGAAAACCCAAAATGTGTTGAACTCTATGGGAGCTCAAAACGCAAAGAAAATAGTAGCCGCTATGAGAATGATCAAAACACGAGAATGAAAGTGATAAAAGTGAAGAATGAATGGAAAACCCTCTCATTTATAACAAAATATTGAGTTATCCTTGATAATGGAAAATAATAAAATATTATTAACTAATATGTAGATCTAACTTCTCGGAATATTTTATTATGTTTTGTTGGACGGAAAAGTTATTTAATTTGGTTAAATACCTTTATTTGGAAATAATAAATAAATACATGATTTATTTACCATTTCAAGAATGTGGTTAAGGAATAATCAACAAATAATGATTAATTATTCCTAGGTGATTTGGTCAAATTTAACAAGGAATAATAACTAAATAATTATTTAATTAATTATTCCTAGATAAAATATCATAATTGGGTTAAATATGACAAGGAATATTATTTAAAAAATGTTTTAATTAATTATTCCTATAAGAAAATCAAATAAATAAGTATTAATTTAATTATTCCTCATGGGGTTTCTTGTTTTAACCAAAAATAACTTAATAAAATATCTTTTATTAAATTATTTCTTATAGTGAACACAATTTTACTATGGTAAAATTGTTTTTACATTTTGTATTTAGATCCATATAATTATAAATGGTTATATGACAAAATTTTCGTGATACTATATTTCCCCGCAACGTACGAGCATTAGGAGCTAGTTGTATGACCAAATTACGTTGTAAGAACACAATCACTAGACACCGAATGATAGTTGGAGAAAGAGAGAGAGATACATAGACAGAGTGAAGTGAGAAAGGACAATGAATGAGGGGGCAATATCTAAAAATGATATAAGTCTCCTTTAATTTTTGGGTACATGTTCTTAGTGAGGTGAGGGAGGCGTCCGAATGCCTGTCGAGATGACAATGTAAAAATAATAATTGTGTGCCCCACCAAATGAAACTGGGTAATAAAGTACATGATAAATGGTACATGGCATGCTAGCATACAATGTAATATTCCTAAATTACCATGTAGCTAATTGGAATATTAATTATTCTCTTAAAACGTAGTTAGATGAATAAATGGGTAGGGAGGCCCATAAAACTTTTTAGTAGCAATAAAATCCCTCTTAATGGGAAAAGGGATCATATTCATAGCTAGATAAAACACCTTCATGTGTGAACAAAGGCTAATGGATGTGGACAAGGTTAAGTTTCACCAAGTCAACAAAGCTAGTATGGAGGAAGTGGAACATTAATGAAGATAACCTAGTGGGGATATGGATCATGTTAGATAGTTAGAAAAAAACAACCTTATGTGTGGAAGAAGACATTGCATGGAGATCCAGTCAAGGTTGACCAAATCCAATAGCGTTTTTAAGGAGGAGTGGCACTAATGATGGGACAACGTAGTTTTGGAGAGAGATTCATTACATGAAGATGGAAACCCTAATGAGTGGGACCCAAGGTGAGAAGGCTCAAATTGTTTATAAGGAAGAGGATGGCAGCCATATGGGGTTAGCTTATGATTATGATTTTTTGAATATATGGTCTATTTAGACATAAATTTCTCTTGATTTTTAGCTGAGATTGTATGATGTTTAGCATAGGGTGTTCCTGATCGCGAAGCCCACCTCTTCCATTGAGTAGCTCTTGGAGGAGTCTTGCACCATATTGTCCACTATCTGGCTGAAGGCCAGGCTTCATCTTCCTTTGACAATGTGGATCCTATTGAGGGTTTGTCTGTTTCAGTAAGCTGCAACAAGTGGAGGCTAGATCTTTAGATTTATGCCATTTCAGTGCTCATTTTCAGTGGAGGAGGGTTCTACTCCATTAGAAAGACAATATTGAAGGCATTGAGCTTCATTTCCACATATTGGAATCAAGCCAACTATATTTTGATCCCTACAGCACAGAAGAGATTCATATCTACGTTATTTTTGAAGGAGCAGTTGTAGGGTGGTTCAGTACACCATTTGGAGAGCTAATTTTTAGAGTATTGGGGATTTTCCCTTCACTTTCGAGATCTATTGGAGGAATTTATTCTCTTTCATTTATCAAATCAGCCACACTTTCCAAATCTATAATCTCCAGTGGATCTGTAGTCTTAGATCTCAAATCTACACTTTGTACATGGTGTTTTGTTGAAAACCCCAAGGGGGTTCATTAGAAGAGCCTGTATAGTGCATGGATCTGATATAGATCTAACTTTTTCTCTACATAGAAGCTCTAGGTCTGATGTACAACTTAACATTTTTTCAAGAGTAATAAAATAACGTTGTCATGGTATTTCCAGCTTTAATTCATGGTTGTAGCCCCTCTTTTTGCATTATTTTTGAGAAATAATGGCTTGGGAGGCTTGTTTAACTAAGCTACCATGATTTGTTTCAGATCTCCTCTCTTAATTGGTTATTATAATGTATAAATGAATGTATCCATAAGCTGCATTTAACTATTATTGCATAAATTTCTGAAAAATGCATTTATACTGCATGTATTGCTGAATTCCCCATTTGGGAATACTACAGTGGTATCAGAGCATTATCTTGGCTCAGCCTGTGAGTTTTAGCCAATATGCTATAAGAAGAAGAAGAAGGAGAAAGAGATCAGAATGATGGGTGGAATGAATTTCATCTCATCTCTTTTCAGATCTAAGAAGGACCTCACTAAGCAGGTCAAGCAATGAAGGATGGAGAAAAAACACTGTTACCGATAGAATAGGTAACCACACAGTTGCCTACTTTTTTTTGGTAGCATAAAAAGCACCCGATTCTGAAAAGTGGTGATGCAGAATCACCTTCTTTTTTTTTAGCACATTTTTGACACTCTAATATTTTTATTTATGAAGTATGAATATTTGTTTTAAAATATTAGTGATTTTCATGCTAATTTTGAAACGTATTGATGTAGCATCAACTTTTTTTTTTAAAGCGGTGATTTTCATGCTAATTTTGAAACGTATTAATGTAGCATCAACCTTTTTTTTTTTGAGTGGTGATTTTCATGTTGGTAATAAAACACAAAACTTAGATAATATATATATATATATATAAACGAATAAAAATGTAAACAAAAACAAAATTAACTTGTAAAAATAAAATATTTAAACAAAAATAAATAAATAAAAAGACAAAAATATTCGAAAATTATATCAAAAGAGATGACAAAATTTGAAAAAAAACACATAATTTAAAGAAAAAAAAACAAAAATTAACCCAAAAAATAAAATAAAAACATCAAAAACATTTTTTTCTAAGTTATTAAAAAAAACCATATAATTTAAAAAAAAAAAAATTCAAATAGAAAATTTTAAAATAATTTAAATTACAAAATTAAAATTTAGATAAAAAAAAATACAGAAAAGAAAAAATTAAATTAAAAAAATGATCATAATAAGAAAAAAAATACAAATTTTAAAATTAACAAAAAAAAACAAAATTTAAAATTGAAAAAGAAAATTAAATAAAAGAATTAAAAAAAAAAAAAAATCATTTAAAAACAGAAAAATGAAAAAACCCACGTGCAAATAATTAAAAAACAAATATCCATAAATTTACTGTTTTTTTTTAAATGAAACAATTTGCAAATTTTAAAAATGAAAAATTAAATAAACTAAAAGATTAAAAAAAAATTAAATTAAATTAAAATTTAATAAATTTAATAAATAAATTTCAAATTTTAAAAAATAATTAATCTAAAATATTAAATTTAAAAACAAAATTTAGAAAGAAATACAAAAAAAATTAAAACAAATTAAATTTAAAATAAAAAATTTGAATTAAAAAAAAATAATTTAAATTTTTTGAATTAGAAAAGAATTTTTTGATTGTGGTGGCGCCGCCAATCGGCCTCCCGCCCAGGTGGCGACGGAGGCCAGTTGCTGCACTGGCGGGGAGGCTGCAAGGCTGCATGCAGCCCCCCGCCCTCCTAGCGGCTGCCCTCCACCGCAACCTAGGCGGGAGGCCGATTCCGGGAATCGGCCTCATGCCTCCCACAGCAGGAGCGCGATTCCCGGAATCGGCCTCAGGCCTCTCGTGGCGGGAGGGCGATTCCCAGAATCGGCCTCCTGCCTAGCGGTCGGCCTCCGCTGCCACCTGGGCGGGACGCCGATTGGCAGCGCCACCACGATCAAAAAATCCTTTTTTTTTTTTTTTAAATTTTTTTTTAAATTCAATTTTTTTTTTTTTTTTTTTTTTAAATTTAATATTTATTTTTGAAATCTAATTTGTTTTAATATTTTTTGTTTTTAATTTTTTTTTCTAAATTTTGTTAATAATTTTTATTAAATTTTGTTTCTTTTTTTGTTTAATTGATTTTTTTTTTCATTTTTTATTATTATTAAATTTTATGTTTAGTTTTTTCATTCAATTTTTTAAAATTTAGTAAATTTTGTATTTTTTTTTAATTTATTTGAATTTAATATTTTTTTTTATCATTTTTTTAATTACATAAAATTTTTGTATTTTTTATTTCAATTAAAATTGTGTATTTAAAATTAGTTTTTTTTTAATTAAACTTAATATTTTCAAATTAATTTGTTTTTATCTTATTTTTTATATAATATATTTTATTTAATTTATTTTTTTCAATTTTTCAATTTTAATTGATTTTTAAAGTTCTAAAGTTTTTTAACTTTTTATTTTAACAATGTTTTTTATTTATTTTTCTTTATATTTAAAATTTATTTTTTATTTCAAAATTTATTTGTTTATTCATTTATTTATTAAAATTTAATATTTTTTTTAAATTTAATCTGTTATTTTAATATTAACATTTTTTTTCAATTTAATAAAATCATATCTATATCTATATCTATATCATATCATTTTTTTTTTAATTTATATATTGTATTTTATTTTATTTTTTATTTTTAATTAATTTTTCATTTTTTACTTGTAATTTCAATAATGTTTTTTTTTTTTTTAATTTTAATTTTAATGTTTTAAATTTATTAAAATTTAATATATGTCTTTAAAAATAATTTTTTATTTTAAAATTTAATTTTTTTTTTTAATGTAATAAACATTTTCTTTTTCTTTTTTAAATTTATCTTCTATATTTTATTTTTTATAATTTCTTTCTTTCTATAACTTGTTTTTTTTTTTAATTTAATATTTTTATTTTGTTTTTATATTTTATTTTTTTATTTCTATATATTTTGAAATTTCAATCTTTAATTTTCTTTTATTTTTTATTTTTTTTCTTAAATTTTAGGTTTTTTTTAAATGTTTGAATTAAAATTTTTATTTTTTTTTTATTTTTATTTTTTTAATCTTATATATTTTTAAATTTAAAGCTTTAAAATGTTTTTAATTTTTGAATTTATTTTTTTTCTTAAATTTTAGGTTTTTTTTAATGTTCGAATTTTAAAAATTTAAAAATGTTATTTCTATTTTTTAAAATGTCAAAAATATGACACAATTTTTTTTTTGTTATTCCAGCATCAATTGGTTTTGTTTTGAGGGTGTTTTTTCAATCCTTTTTTCAAGAAACAATTTTGTTTTTAGCATAATTTTATAAAATGTTGAAATTTGACCTCCAAAAAAAACCAAGTGTGTTCTGGAATACACTTTTTTTGTTTTTGCGGTGTTTTTTCATGTTTTTTGAGTCTTTTTGGGCTAGAGTTCTCATTTTGAGGTCAGGTTACCTATTTCATCAATAACAGTGTTAAAAGAAGTGAAACCACATCAGGGTTTCAAGATGAGGAAGGTCCATGTACTTCCTATTAGCAAAAAGAAGATCTAGAATTGCATAGAGCTCCAAAGAAACATACTATGGCCTTTTCTTTGAAGACAAGAGGCATAAAGATGGATAACACTAAGATCATGAGATTCTAAGTGATTATCTTGTAGAATATAAGTCTCAACCTAGAGCTTTCAAGGAGAATCTAACTCTCCCACATTTCATTCAGCTCAAAGAAGAATGGGGACCTTGTAGCAATAGAAGGAAAGAGGGCATTAGGTTTCTATAGTCTCCCTTTGATGGGTCATCCTCATGCACAACAAAATCTTGGGGAAAGAAGTTGGATGCATTTTTCCTGCTACATCTAGTAGTAGAGAAAGAAGCTGTTGAGATTGCAGTTTTGCACCTTGAGGATGAAGCAAACATTTGGTGGTTCAGCCATTTGAGTCATGCCAAAGTGAATGCATATGAAGATTTTACTCAAAGGTTGATCAAGAAGTTTGAAAAGAAGAAATCAAAGGAGAAGAAACCTTCACCACCACTTATTGTAGGAGCACTTGCATCAGGAGAAGGAACGCTTGCGTCTTTGCAAAGTGGTCTTGATCTCTTGACATCTAGAGTCCCATGCACTATTCTAGGGATGCATGAGGAGGAGGGGACTTGTACCAGTGCTGATGAAGCCATAGAAGAGCAACCATCATCATCAATAGTTGGGGAAGACATCACATCAGAGGAAGGAACCCCTGTCGCAGTACAAGATGTTCCCAAACTTTACCAAGGTATGCACATGTTTCCATTTTTTGTTACTTCAGCACATTATATGGAGGATTGTGGAAATGTACCAATGCATGACCTAGGGTCAAAGTATATTGCTGATTTGGAGCAAAAAACTATCACTGTACTGAGCAGCCTTGATTTACTCAAGGAAGAGATATACAGTCATCCTAGTGTATCATTGTTGAGCTACACCCAACTCTTAGGGTTGGAATGTAGATTCTTGGAGGATGGGATGAGTATTGTCTTGAACAATACATTGCAAAAATATGTGTTCAGAATTGGGCATGATCTCGAGACAGTAGTTACACCACCGTGGAGATCAGCAGCACTGTCATTGAGCAACAATGATGAGTTGGGGGCCCAACCATTATTGGAGCATTCCAATGACCTTCCCATATGTATAATAGAGGATAGGTAGATAGTTGATGGAGGACATCATATGATGGAGAACATATCTCATGATTGTGATGGATATTTCTTGGTGAACATTTCACATCATGATGGGAGGTTTTTTCCTACCACCTATTTGGATCCTTATGGGACCAACTTAGTCATTGAGGAGATTTCATTTCAACATCCCATGAAATGCAAAGACAAAAATCTCATTTGGGAGGATGGTATTCTCCATTGGAAGAATGCCACTTTTGGACATGATGATAGACACTCACCATCGGTTGGATTGGTGATATTGATGAGAAAGAGGTTGGAAATCCACTTGCATATTTATGATACTAGGCAGAAGGAGGCAAGACAGCGTTGGTTATTCTTGAAAGAGTTTTTTCATCTTGTGACACATTCTATTTTAGAGAGTTGGTTGGTGGATGGAACTTGGCGTGGAACTTGCATCATATGGTAGCAAGGAGTTTGAGTGTATTGGGGTGATGTGATATCTTTCATATCAACTATCATGTCATTGCTCCATGATTTATATGGTGATGGTGTGGGGAGGTAACCAGAGCTGTTGTTTCTTTGGTTATTATTGAGAGAGTATGGGCTGATCTTCTCCCATACTTTGCATGATGTTGAAGGAGTAGGAGATGGAAGTATCATGGTGCAAAGGGGCTACTCCTTAGCCTTGGAGGATGAGTAGGTACTTCCACTTTGGAAGGAATCTCCCATAGGTAGCAGCACTATGTTTGATGGCTTTGACATATGGAATGTCAAAATATGGAGCTATGGGACGAAAGGTGTAGAAATTTTCTGAATAATGATTAATTATCCACCGAGACTATCCTCATCACATACAATTTGAATTTATATGCAACACATAATCTCTTCCACTCAGATCATCACACATGCGGAAATAAAACAAGCGATAGCACATCAAATCATCATACACATTAACACAATATGTATGGGGAAAGCTTATCGCTGAAAACCTCGCAGCTATTGTGTATATTATAATGGAGAAATCATGTAACAAACTCAGTACAATACTCCTCACAAGTACTCAATAATTTCTCATAAAGTTACACACAATCTAGCTCAGTTCTGAACAGGTTACTGGTTCAAAACTCACTCCCAATTGCCTTGCCTCTATTGCGCAATCTAGGCCTGTCTATATAGAGATCCAAGGTTCGAATCTCCTTGGCTTGACAGCGCAATAATCATGGGCAATTACTCCAAGTGTGGTGCAAATCTCATGCACAACTGATGTCGCCACTGATAGCTAACTCCACCCTTTCATCTACCTCTTTCACTGGTCTCCACTGAACTGATTATGCATTGTAGTGAACTGATGTGTTATTGAGTTGAATAATGAGTTAATAATTAATGAATTAAATAATATTTAATTCACTCCACTCATAACTAATTGATTAGCTAGTTAAACTAATCTCAACTAGTTCAACTAAAATAAACAGAACACAACTCCACTAGCTGTCTCATTAACTCCACCAAACTTTTGCCACTGAAGTCCTAACTGAATTCAACCATACATGATGCCATCAAACCCTTGGGAATAGCGTAATTCCTCTGTCATATGCATGAGCCACTTCCAAGGCTCAAACTGAACTGCTCCAAGAGAGTAAACTGTTGTTTAGAGTCCAAATATTATTAAGGGTAAATAATATTTGACTTCCCTATTTTTAGGATAGGCAGTCTAAAAATAGACATCGACCTCTTCGACCTAAAAAATAGAGTCTCATCTATTTTTACCAACATGACCAATACTCCAAGAATAACATACTGCAACCCCTGGACCATGCTCCATATGTCTAAAAATAAACATAGTCTAAAAATAGACTTTGCGCCAGAATTTGCCTGCGGGCCCACTTAGTGAAGGCGACTTCATTTCACTAAGCTCCATCATCTTGCTGCATTCTCAACACTCCCTCTCGGCAAGATATGGATTATCTGCAACCCCTATCCTGCCTCTGTGGAATTCGAACTTGCTCCTGGTGAGCGCCTTCGTCAGGATGTCGGCATCCTGATCCTCCGTGGGAACATATGAAAGCATCATAATTCTCCGCTGAACACAATCTCTGATATGATGGTACCTGATGTCGATATGTTTGGACCTATCATGAAATACTGGATTAGCCGAGAGCTTGATGCAGCTCTGGTTATCACAGTAGATCACTGTAGGCTCCAAATGCAACCTAAACAAACCTGCGAGGATCTTCCTCATCCAAATAGCCTCGCATGCAGCCAAGCTAGCTGCCATGTACTCGGCCTCTGCTGAACTGAGTGCCACAGATCTCTGCTTCCTGCTGTACCAGGAAACTACTGTCGACCCAATGCTGAAAACTCCTCCAGATGTGCTCTTCCGGTCCGTTGGGCTCCCTGCCCAATCTGCATCAGTGAAGCCAGAAAGCTTCGCTCCATCCTCCTGTCTGTACCATAGACCATATCCCGATGTGCCTCTGATATAGTGCAATACATGCTTTCCTGCCTTCCAAAAGAGCTTGGTAGGCTTAACCATAGCTTGCGAAAGCTGGTTAACTGCATAGCATATATCGGGTCGTGTATTGACCAAATACATAAGCGACCCCACCAACTGTCGATAGACAATGGCATCCACTACCTCCGCTGAAGTATCATCCTCCTTCCTCCAACCACCAGAAAGAGGAGTGTCAACAGGCTTGCAGCCTTGCATGTTGAACCTCTCCAGAATCTCCTGGGCATACTTTCCCTGAGAAACAAACAGTCCTCCGCTGCGCTGCCAAATCTCCAATCCCAGGAAATAATGAAGGATGCCCGAGTCCTTCATCTCAAACTCTCGTGCAAGATCCTCCTTGCATGAAAGTATCAACTGCTCATCGCCAGTCAAAATCAGATCATCTACATACAGTACGATGATCAACAGCTTCCCCTCCACCACAATCTGGTACAGGTTTGGATCCGCCTCACTCTTGGAGAATCCAAGCCGGGTGAAGTAGCTGTCTATCCGAGTGTACCAAGCACGAGGTGCTTGCTTCAGCCCGTACAGTGCTCTCTTGAGTCGGCACACATGCGACTCACTGCTGAAGATCTCAAAACCTTCAGGCTGCTCTATGTACACCTCCTCCTCAATAACTCCATTGAGGAACGCAGTCTTCACATCCATCTTATGAATGTGCCACCCCATCTGCGCTGAGAGAGCAAGGATCGTCCGTATGGAAGAGTACCTTGCGACAGGTGCAAAAGTCTCCTCATAGTCAATCCCCTCGATCTGTGAAAAGCCACGGGTGACAAATCTCACCTTGTACTTCTCCACACTCCCGTCAGCCGCCTGCTTCACTTTGTAGATCCATCGCGAACCCACCACTGATTTTCCCACCGGTCTTGGGACAATCTCCCATGCACTGTTCCTGGCGATCGAATCATATTCTTCGATCATGGCATCAACCCATGCGGGTTCCTCCACAGCTTCCTCAAAAGAGGATGGCTCCGTCACAACACATTGACTCACAAGAGCCATGTATCCAGTGTACCGATCCGATGACTGTCTCTGTCTACGCTGTGCTGTAGGTGGTCCTACAACCTTCTCTGCATCCCGAGCCAGTCGCTCAGCTTCTATAGTGCGCATGCGCCCTCTGATGGTTTGCGCTCCATGGGTGGTTTCTTCCACCTCCTGAACTTCCTCTTGTGGCTGATCCACATCCAGAAGCTCCTCCTTAGGAACTAACAACTCTTCATCTGCATGCAAGTGTAGCTCCCTCTCAAGCGAACACTGCATGGCTTTCTCCTCCTGAAATTTTATATCCCATCGCACAACAGTCTTTCGATTGTCTAACAAATACACTCGGTAGTTGTGAGGTGTATCAGTGTACCCCACAAATATTCCAACCTCAGCAGTTGGATCCAACTTCCTTCTCGCATCCTTCGTCACATGCATGTAGACAAGAGAACCAAAAATCCGCAAATGGGAAATATCAGGCCTCTTGCCAGAATAAGCCTCCTCCGGTGTACTCATGCCAAGAACCTTGTGAGGACAACGGTTTTGCAAATACACTGCTATATTGCATGCCTCAGCCCACAAGTGAAGGGGTAGGCCCTGATCATGCAACATCGCCCGTGCAGCACCCACGATCGTTCTGTTCTTCCGCTCAGCCACCCCGTTCTGCTGTGGGTTATGGGGTGCAATGAGCTCTCTCTGAATCCCTTCTGTGCTACAGAACTCCTTGAATTCAGCCGAGATGAATTCACCACCATTATCACTCCTTAGAGAAATCACCTTCTTCCCCGACTCCTTCTCGACCAGTGCTTTAAACTCATAGAACTTCACGAATGTATCGCTCTTCTTCTGCATGAAGAAGATCCAACACTTTCGAGAGAAATCATCAACAAAGATCACATAATACTTGTGCTTTGCTGTCGAAGAAACTGAGAAAGGACCACACATGTCTGTGTGAACTCTCTCAAGGATTGTCGTGGCATGACTATCCTTCTCGTGAAAGGTGGCTTTCACATACTTCCCTAAAGTACACCCCTTGCACTGATCTGACTGCGCAAGAGTGCCCTTAGGAAGCCTAGTAGAAATCTGCTGCAGAATCTTCAAAGCTCCATGGTGAAGGTGGCCCAATCTCCTGTGCCACAATTCGCCCTCATCATCCCGGCTCACCACTTCTCCTGCCTTGCATGCCATAGCTGTGCATCCATCTACCTGCAACTGATAAAGGTTCTTGGTTCAAACCCCTATCTTCTGGGTCTCTCCAGTAGTCTTACTGCGCAGGAAGGCTTTTCCTTCGCTGAAGACCACATCATACCCCTTATCCTCCAACATCGCCACAAAGATCAAGTTCTTATTCAATCAAGGTACATGCATGACATCCTTCAATACAAAGGGTTTACCAGACTCCCTTTGAAAGGATATGGTACCGATACCAGTCGCACTGTATCTACCATCATCGCCCATCTCGATGTGCACACCCAAATCTTTTTCCTCCAGATCTGAGACCAAATCCTGATCTCCCGTCATATGAAATGATGCACCGCTATCCAAGAAACACACTGATCCCATCACACTTGAAACCAAGCATGCGATCAGTGAAAATTCAAGCTCGAACTGTGAAGCCAAAGCTTCTTCATCTGCAGATCTTCCCGCTTTCTTGTTTTTCTTCTTTTTTGGAAAATTGGTAGCATAATGTCCGTGATCATGGCAGTGAAAACACTTCACTTTCGCCATATCCTACTTCTTTCCCTTTTCACTAGAATGAGAAGTTTTCTTACCCTTCCCCTTCTTTGCTTTGGCAACCAAAACACAATTTTCTTCATCATCTCCCTTTGATGAAGATCCATCTCGAGTAGTCCTCCTTATCTCCTCCTGCATGAGATCCGCCCAAAGGCGCTCCCATCTCGGCAGCTTCTCCCGACCATTGACACTATCTTGATATGAGTGCCAAGCCTTCGGAAGACCAAGGAGAGCCAGGTCAACCATGTCCTCGTCTTTGACAGTCACCCCCACACTTCCCAGCTCATCTCTGCATTGAGTGAACTTCGTGAGGTATTTGGCGATACTGTCGCCTTTCTCCATCTTGATGTTCCTGAGCTTATCTTTGAGCGCTAGCTTCCTTTGGTCACTCTTACTCTGGAATAGATCTGTCAAAGCTTTCCACATTAAATATGGAGTAGCCTTTCCATGCAGGCTGGATACAATATGGTCCTTAACGCCCTCCAACGGGATCCTTCGACACTTCGCCATCTTCTTTTTCCATGCATCGACTTCAGCAGGATCAGTGGGCTTTTGGACATCCGTATCTACGAACTCCTTGAGACCATTATCTTCTAATACTGCTTCCATGCGATCCTTCCATGCAACATAATTCGAACTGCCTTCAAGAGCATATTCGAGTCGCAAACCGTTGAAAGACATTTTCAACACCGGCACCAAGAAAACAAAACTGCTGCAAAATTTGGAATTCCACCTCAAAGCTCAACCGCTCTAGATTTGTGAGAACAAATTATTTCTAGCACAGAGATCGACTGCAAGGGGCATTTACCAGACCTTTCACTTTCTGAAGAAAGATGAATCCAGAGGCTACCTGGCCCGCATGCAGACTCTGTCTACCGAAATAAGTTTGTAATCACTGTGATGATCAATCTTTGCTTCAATAGCTCCGATACCATGTAGAAAATTGATGAATAATGATTAATTATCCACCGAGACTATCCTGATCACATACAATTTGAATTTTCCTTGCTGTTTTAATCTCTTCCACTCAGGATATCACATGCAGGAGAAATGAAACAGCACGATAACATCAAATCATCATGCACATTATACAGTATTTAGAGCTATGTTAGAAAACTGTCCCGCGACTATTGTGTATATTATAATGGAGAAATCATGTAACAAACTCGGTACTTTCTCATAAAGTTACACACAATCTATTTCCAGTTTTTGAGCAATTCTTCCAGTTCCAAACTCTTGCTAATTGCCTTGTCTCTATTGCGCAATCTAGGCCTGTCTATATAGAGATCCAAGGTTTGAATCTCCTTGGCTTGACAACACAATCATCATGGGAAATTCCTCGAAGTGTGGTGAAAATCTCATGCACAACTGATGTCGCCACTGATAGCTAACTCCACCCTTTCATCTACCTCTTTCACTGGTCTCCACTGAACTGATCATACACTGTAGTGAATTGATGTGTTCTTGAGTTGAATAATGAGTTACTAATTAATGAATTAAATAATATTTAATTCACTCCACTCATTACTAGTTGATTAGCTAGTTAAACTAATCTCAACTAGTTCAACTAAGTTAAACCGAACACAACTCCACCAACTGTCTCATCAACTCCACCAAACTTTTGCCACTAAAGTCCTAACTGAAGTCAACCATGCATGAGCTCACCAAACCCTTAGGAATAGTGTAATTCCTCTATCAGATGCATGAGCCACTTCTGTAGCTCGAACTGAAGTGCTCCAAGAGAGTAAACTGAAGTTTAGAGTCCAAATATTATTAAGGGTAAATAATATTTGACTTCCTTATTTTTAGGATAGGCAGTCTAAAAATAGACTTCGACCTATAGGTCCAAAAATAGAGGTCCATCTATTTTTACCAACATGACCAATACTCCAAGAATAAAATACTGCAACCCCTGGACCATGCTCCATATGTCTAAAAATAGACATAGTCTAAAAATAGACTTTGCGCCAGAATTCGCCTACGGGCCCACTTAGTGAAGGCGACTTCATTTCACTAAGCTCCATCATCTTGCTGCATTTTCAACAAAAGGAGCCTTGTTACAAAGGCCAACAATGATGTCACTTGGGAGTTTGGGTTTGTTGATGGAGTGTCCCCGGGATCACTTCACATATGATGCACTTGATGGGCAAAAAAGAGATGAGAGTGATGGAGTAGTGGGTGGAGACATCTATTACCATGATGTGATATTCTTGACTTGGATTTCTAAGCATAAGAAGAAAGATCTACATGCAGCACATAGTTCACTCCTCTTCATGGAACTATATCATGCCACTATGGAGGGCTCACTCATGGATATTATTATCATATTGCTCTCAATATATGGTAAGAATTATGTTTGTAAAATTATTGATTATCTAATACAGTATTTGCATTCTCTTACCATCCTTATACAGTGCATTTCTCCACAAGAGGGAAAGGCTCTATTTGAGCTTCATGGTTATTTTGGGACCAAAATCTATGATGGAGAAAGCCATTTCTTGTATGGATTTGGGAAATTTTTGTATCATTTTCTATATGCTTATTTGATATAAAATTTCATTTACTATTTACCAGTAGATGAGATAACATGCACAACTAGCAAAATGTTTCAAGTCAACTTTCCATATCATGTTCTGAAACTGCAGTTGGTAAAATTGCGCTGTGATTACTTGAGAAACTGTTGGTACCTTCCATCACTATGTAAAACCTTTAGTACTTCTCTCATTTATATTCCATGTGCTGATAATTTCATATTCATTTTGTATGGGATGATTTGGGCAAGAACCAAAGGGTTGAATTTTGAGGACCCTATTGCATTTTTGCTCCATAAAGGCAACATTATTGCGACCCACATTTAGCAGCAGCTCTACTCTTATAATAAGTGGAGAGAGAGACAACGTGGGATGGAAATTTTGATCCATCATATTCATATATGAAGCCCACCTTCTTTTTAGGAGCCTAAGGTGGAGGAGATGTTTCAGGAGTTACCATGTTGGAGGGTGACTCACTTTTTGTGGATGATAGCTTGGGGATGGAGGCTTCACATGGGGATGATGATTCCCAATATATTTCAGATTCCATGCCTTAAGAAGTCCTCTAGACCACATATATTTTTTTCAATGGATATCCCACTTTTTCATGATGAGAGCCATTTGGATTTTTCACCAAAGGCATACTTTTATACATCGTAGGAACAACTTAAGAACACATTGATGAGAAAGCATCTTGTTCTTTGGAGGAACTTATCACTCGAGGATGCTATAGGAGGAAGAGGAGAGGCTCTTCAGTTCTATCCTTGTAGTTTCTTGAGGACAAGAAACATTAGGGAGGGGAGGATTGTAATATTCTTAAATTAGCATGTAGCTAATTGGAATATTAATTTTTCTCTTAACAAATAGTTACATGAATAAATGGGTAGGGAGGCTATAAAATTTTTTAGCAACAATAAAGTCCTTCTTAATGGGAAAAGGGATCATATTCATAGCTGGATAAAACACCTTCATGTGTGAACAAAGGCTAATGCATGTGGACAAGGTCAAGTTTGACCAAGTCAACAAAGCTAGTATGGAGGAAGTGGAACATTAATGAAGATAAACCAGTGGGGATATGGATCAGCGTAGATAGTTAGAATAAAGCCACCTTAAGTGTAGAAGAAGACATTACATGGAGATCCAGTCAAGGTTTACCAAATCCAACAATGTTGTTATGCAGGAGTGGCATTAATGATGGGACAGCGCAGTTTTGGAAGGACATTCATTGCATGAAGATGGAAACCGTAATGAGTGGGACCCAAGGTGAGAACACTCAATTTTTTTATAAGGAAGAGGATGGCAACCATATGGGGTTAGCTTATGATTATGATTTTCTGAATATATGGCCTGTTTATACATATAACTTTCTCTTTCTATTTAGCTAAGATTGTATGCTGTTTAGCATAGGGTGTTCCTGAACGGGAATCGCACATCTTCCATTGATTAGCTCCTGGAGGAGCCTTGCACCATATTGTCCACTATCTGGCTGAAGGCAAATATTCATCTTCCTTTGAAAACACAGATCATGTTGAGGGTTTGTATGTTTCAGTAAGCTACAACAAGTGGAGGCTAGATCTTCAGATCTAGGCCATTTCAGTGCTCATTTTTCAGTGGAGGAGGGTTCTACTCCATTTGAAGGGAAATATTGAATGCATTGAGCTTCATTTAGATATATTGGCATCAAGTTAACTATATTTTGATCCCTAGAGTGTATAAGAGATCCAGATATGCGTTATTTCTGAAGGAGCTTTTGCAGGGTGGTTCAGTACACCATTTGGAGAGCTGATTTTCAGAGTGTTGGGGATCTTCCCTTCACTTTGGAGATCTATTGGAGAAGGCTATTCTATTTCCTATATTAGATAAGCCACACTTTCCATATCTATAATTTCCAGTGGATCTATAGTCTCCAATCTCAAATCTACACTTTGTACATGGTGTTTTGTTGAAAACCCCAAGGGGGTTCATTACAAGATCTTGTGTAGTGCATGGATTTGATATAAATCTAATTTTTTCTACACATAGCAGCTCTATATCTGATTTACAACTTAATTTTGTTGTAGGAGTAATAAAATAATGCTGTCAGGATATTTCCAGCTTTAATTCATGGTTGTAGCCCCTATTTTTGCATGATTTTTAAGAAATAATGGCTTCAAAGGCCTGTTTAACTAAGATACCATGATTTTTTTCAAATATCATTTTGTAATTGGTTTTTATAATGTATAAATGAATGGATCCATGGGCTTCATTTAACTATTATTGCATACATTTCTGAAAAATGAAGTTTTACTACATGTATTGTTGATTTCCCCATTCGGCAATACTACATATAATGGGCCATACATAAAATATAATGGATCCCACATACATACTATGCCTAGAGAAACATGAGCCAGGATTGAATACAATAATATATAAGTATATGAGTCATAATAACTAGCAAAGAAGCCCTTTTAAATAGGAAAGGGCTCTGAAAATATGAATTGATCATCTAAATGATACATGCATGCTATGGGCACTACAAGCGGCTAAAACAAAACCCATAAAATATGCTGAGATGAATTTGAGGCTATCGAATAATATGAGGTCATATAGGCATGTGGGTGGCTACTCTAAGGGACACCCCCTCATGAGGTCTGAAACATCTCACACACACCAGGGAATCACTCGTAAAATTTGTTGGATCACCGAACCATCAAGTATACGAATCTCAACCATGCAAATAATGAGTTGAGGCTGAGCGAATGATAAACGACCAAGTCAAAGGGAAATGATGAGTTCCTTTGCCTCATCTGAGGCATCGCAAAATAATGGAACCTAGAACCAAGGTACACCACCTTCTAGACATATATTTTGGAATGAATGTGCTGATGTCGATAGAATGAGGCCCGACATAGGTGAGGAAATCATGAATCCTCAACTAAGACATGAGGGATCATAGTAAAGTGACTGATGGAATGACACCAAGGATAATGATGTAATATGGGATAATGAGTAGCGGATGGAAGACTTCCCTTGTCAGATAAAAAATAGCATGGATGACCTGGCAATGACTGACTTGGATCTTGAGGGAATGCGTGACAGTATGACTCGAGGAAAAAATGGGTGACACGAGAGAGAGAGAGACAAGGAAAAATTTGATGGAATACTATAACAGGAGGCAATGTGACTTTAGAAAAAATCCATGAATTTGATGATGAATCAACTAGGATGTTATGAACATGGGTGACTCGATGATGCTGCCACACAGAATAGGCCCAGCGGGCACCATAAAATTATGAGAAAAATATGGTTACTGAAGACGAAAATTGACACATGTGTTGAAAAGTATGAAGGCAAAGTGATAACCCCAATTAAAAGTAGTGCAAGTGAAGAAATATGGTATTAAGAGGCGACAAAATGACCCTTCCTGGAAAAATGGCTTCGTGGTGAAGTTTCAATTTACCAAAAACAAAAGGATACCCATTATAGTGTTTGGTGAGAGATTTCCAAAGGTGCTGACAATTCGTCAAACAGAGCTATGGTTTGGTCACAATTGGTGAAGGAAAATTTAGGGTTTTTACTTTAATAGGGTGATTACCATCCAATTTCATTCATTTTCTAATTGAGTTATGGTGAATTTGGAGAGGAGGAGAAGGCCCTAAATCTTGTGCTGATGGTAGTGGAAAAATTGACTGTTGGAATCAGGATTTCTAAATTACAGGTAGGTCACCTAACATTCCTCTACATTTTCAGTGGTTTAGTTTTTCAGATTAGGTGCCCGAGCCTGAGTAAGAGACTCCTATCTCTCCTCATGGCCAGCTCAAAATTTCTGGGGCCTATAATGCGACCCAACTCACAGTTTCTATAGGGGAAAATTTTGAGCTTGCAGTTCTAGAGCTTGAAAGGTGTGAGTTGGAGTTGGAGGGGTCATCTTCTTCACTAGGGACGAGGACTTGATTGTTTATGATGTAGTTGTCCTTATTTGAAGTGAAAAACATGATGGTGTTGTGAAGGTATGGAAGAGTTGAGGATCAGCTATCATGAGAGATATTTGGATGGTCTTCGGGCTGAGATCCAAGGGGAACAGGTGGTACGAGGAGCACTTGCTAGATATGGGGTTCTCAAGTTGGTTGAGATCCCACTAATGAGGGTAGGTGAGCCCTTAATACCAAGTATAGTGAGCTATTTGGATCTAGACCAAGAGGCCTTTATGGTGAAGGGGCCCAAGATTGATCTTACCATCCATGACATCTATTTTTTGACTAGACTCCCACCACTAGGGGTGGTGAGAAACATACATCTAGTTTTACCACGTGGATGGAATATACCATATTTCATGGAGCACGATTGTAGATAAGATGCTCATGCTAAGGAAACAACCATTCTGATCAGTGATCTAGAGTGCCTAGAGACACGAGCTGTCACCGCAGCAGTACTACGGATATTGGGCACCTAGACGTTCCATCACATCACTGGGGGGAAGATGATGTTGGTAGAGATTGTGTTAAGTGGGACCTACTGTGGGTGGGCTGAGATGATGTTTTTTTCAATGAAATGAGAACTGTTTCTATGCAAGAGACAGGTGAACCACAACTATGCTTTTGTTATGGTGTTGTGCTCATTATTCTTTGAGAAGATCCCCACACTTCGACGTCATGTGTAGATCCAGGATGGGGGCCCACTAGAGCCCAGGATGCACTGTTGGGGGTAGCTGTTGTGGAGAGGAGGAGGCGGGAGACTCGGACGGGTGTTCCCACCCAATTTTTTTGCACAATGGGATCATATGTTGTTTTACATAAACAACTATCCATATAGTGGTATGAACTCTCAGGGGGCCCTTGACTTGCCACTTCCGTGAGGTTGAGCATGGGGACTAGATGGTAAGTGAAAGTTGCTATATATTATGGTGCATTTAAAGTTTTAAGAATATGTATGAGGTACTAATTCATGAATTTTGTTATGCAGATATAGCACCGGCGAAGCCGACAGGGTGTATGGGAGAACCCGCAGCACCAGGGGCTGCAGAATCTAGTGGAGCGAGAGGAGACGAGAGACTTGACTATTAGGCTCTGTGAGCTGATGCTGAGCAGTGTATTAGAGAGCGGGTGGTATGATATTGAGGAAAAATACATCGAGGAATGCATAGGGCTATCCTCTGAGTGGCGAAGGGTCATTTGGTGCTTGGCAATGGACAGATATGGAGATCAAGATCTGCAAACTGGTGGAGAGGAGCCATTGCCTCAAGACCCTCTAGATAGTTATTATATATGAGGGCATGTGCTGCCCCCAATTTTGATTCTTGTAACATGCTATGGGCATGTCGGATGTATTTATGGTGGCGGAAACCAAAAATTTATGATTTTGTCAATACATAATATGGATATGCATCTTTTGATATTTGACAAGTATATGGCTTTCCATTTTTTATTATTATTGTCTTGTGTTAAATGAATGTGATAAGTGACAATACATAATATTTTTTGCAATTTTATCCACGTAGTGATTATGGGCTCTAGCTACATGACTGAATGTAATGGATTCAAATTCACGTATTAAGAGCTTCACTCGAAAATATATTCTAAAAAGGACATGGTTATTCACACAATACACACCATTCAATTGGATGACAAGTAGCAAGGAATATAAATAGACATGAAGATGAAGGAAGCGATGATCAAAGGAATTGAATAAAAAACCTATCACTGTATCATATTCGCTCTGTTTATTGGTGGCAGATCCAATGCATACATTGTTGGAGAGGACCAACGATTGAACGAGGGTAAAAATGGACCAAGTTGTTGAGGCAAGATTTATGTAGAAGCGACTTGCAGCATTGGCATAGCCGATATACCATGTCGATGATGGATCCATATGAAAGGCTCCACAAGACAAAAAATGAGATGATGATGAACAATGCAAGCTACCATGATAGAAATAAATACATGCATGTCAATGCAAGATGCTATGGGTAAAATTTCTTGAGGTAAAGTGCATTGTGAGGGTTACGAAGGAGTTGGCCTTCGAAATTCTCTAGAAGGTATGCCCCCTTTCCCAAATCCTTACTGATGATGTAAGGTCATGGCCATAATGATTCAAAAATTTTATGACCAAGGACATCATGAGCATGGTCATACACTAGAACAAGATTGCCTTTGTGGAAGGTATGAGGGTGGACTTTTCATTCATATTAATCTTTGGTGCACTTCTTGGCCACTTCGATGGTTTCCAATGCAACACAATGATCTTCGAAAGCACTCTCAAGCATGATAATTCTATGTTCCAAAGGTTGAGTGTTAGGGAGAAGTTCGATGGCTAGCTGAAGGGACGTGATTTCACACTCGATCAGTAAGACTCCCTCCTCACAAAAAACAAGGTGGAAATGAGTGACCTTGGTGGCACATTTAACAGAAGTTCAATAGGCATACAAAACAGGGAAGAGCATAAGGTTCCAGTTGGTTTTGTGATTATTCGTCATTTTCTGAAGCATAGTTTTAAGGATTTTATTGACTACTTCAACTTTTCCATTACCTTGGGGATAATAAGACGATGAATATTGGTGCTCAAAGCCCAACAGAGAGGATAGCTCATGCCATATATCATCTTCTAAATGGTGGCCATGGTCAGAGACCGATTATTTTGGAACCCAAAATCGATTGATAAAATGGTTAAAGAAAAATATAGTTGTGGTGGCCACCGTGTTATTGAACGTTGGCATGGACTCAAATCATTTGGTGAAATAGTTGAATAACATGATGATATACTTATGGTTACTTGTATATGGATTTCGACACTCCATAAATTCAATGACCCACTTAAGAAGGGATAATATGATATGATAGGATGGAGGAGAGTAGGAGGAGCTCATATATTTGTGTGAAAAGCTGAAAATTGGAACAATGTTTGACTGCTTCAATACAATCACGAAAGAGAGAAGGACAAAAATATCTAGTACCCATGATTTTCTGGGTAGTGGTCAAACAAGATAGGTGACCACCACAAGTGTTTCTTGGGTAGGCATTAAGGACTTTCTTAGCTTCAGTGTGTGTGAAACAATGACGAAGGATAGAATCAACACTGTGATGATAAATATTGTCACCAATGTGAAGGTAGCTGGGGGCTTTGTGTCCTACACATCGTCGAGCATCATGATCAAAATGGGAAGTGAAATTATGGGTTCGAAAATAGGTAAGAATGTTGCCATACCAAGGATTTTTCAAAGTAATGGAAAGAAAGTTCTCATTGGGTAAATCATCATTCATTGGCGGATCATGGCATACCAGTAGGAAATTTAGAAATGATTTCAACAAGGGTTCAACCTTTATTACTCTTGGTTGTGACAAATTCAAGATCGAACTCCTAATGGATAATGATCCAATGGGCATGGTTCCAAATAATGATCCATCGACTCAATGCGCCGAATCCATGGGGTTGAAATTGGTCATGACCTTGGTGGAAAGCGTAAGGATATAATGGCAAAGTTTTTTGTATCGATAACACAATGGTCAATGCCAACTTATCCTCATTCGAGTATGACACACGGGGTCCCACAAGGTTCTTACTGACATAATAGATAACATGTTCAGTTTTCGTGCCATCTTCCTAAATAAGGACCCTGATGACTGAATAGGTAGAAGCTAAGATGTATAGGATGAAATCTCTCTGAAAGTTAGGAGGACTAATCAAGCGAGCAGAAGTGAGAGCATGTTTTAGGGCATCAAAAGACTTTTGATCATATTCATCCAAAAAAAAATTAATGTTATATCAAAGGAGTCTTAGAAACCCATACGCAATGGTGGCATAGTTAGGGATGAACCGATGAAGGAATTTGGATTTGTCTTGAAGGATTTGTAACTTGTGCAAGGTATAAGGAATGGGAAGCTCAAGAATGGCTTGAAATTTGAGCGAATCAAGTTTTATACCACATTTGGACACAATGAATCCCAAGAGAAAACCAGAAGGAATGAAAAAGATGAACTTCAGTTGGTTGAGGCAGATATTATACTTGTGACATCAGAGAAAATTAGTAAAAAAAACATTAATGTCTTGCGCCTGATGCATAGAACCAGCAGTGAGGTCATCCATGTATGAAAGGATAATATGAGCCAAGTCATGGAAGCAGTATGACATGGACTGTTGGAAGGTGGATTCGACATTCTTTAGGCCGAAAGGCATGACTCTATATGAAAACTTTTCCCAGGGACTAATGAACGCAATTTTTAACTGATCACCACGAAGGATAGTAATCTCTTTATACCTAGATAAACCATCCATAAAGGATAGAACCTCATGACGTGCACACTCATAAATGATTTGGTGAATAAATGGTGTGGGGATGTTTTCTTTGGGAAAATATTTGTCCAGGTCGTGAAATTTAGTGTAGATGCAGATGGTGTCTTGTTTCTTGAGAACAAGAACTAGGTTGGAAACCCATGTGGTGCATTCAATGGGATAGATAAAACTAGCCTTCTTGAGCTTATTGATTCGGCTTTGATAGCCTCTTGTCTAGAAGGATTGATGGGTCTCAACATTTGACAAACAGGATTGGCATCGAGCCATGTATCAATATGGTATTTGAATATATCAGGATCATGTCTGGGCATCTCTAAATATGACCAAGAAAAAACATCATGATATTCCTTGAATGGCTTGGTTTAAGCCTTAATTTCTTTTGGGGTGCAGTGTGCACCCAAGGTGATGTTTTCTCCTATCCCTTGTTTATCAAAAATGTTGATTTTGATGGTAGGAGATATATTGGCCATATTTCATTCTTCGAAATCATCTAGTGTAGGAATGGGATATCTAATTTAATAATATTCATCATGGATGAAGTCTTTAGAATCCACAACATACTGATCATGGGAATGTTGTGGAAGGAAGTATGCATGATGGTGCATATCATCCCAGCAAAAAAATTAGGGGTGGTCATGGCTTCCATAATGTCTTCATAAAAATGGAAGATGGGAGGACTAGCGGAAGGGAGACCACATGATCCAGTGGAGCTACCTGACAGATCCTCATGAGAGATATGGTTCACATACGCATCACTATGGAGGGTATACGAAGAGCTAGTAGTTGAAACATCTATCGATGTTGAGACCAAGGTGTTCACTAAGGAAGGTTCAACTGAAACAGAAGGGGATTCCATCAAGGGGTATTCCACCATGGAGCACATGGATGAAAATAGGTAGAGAAGTGACCTAAGAGTCCATCATCTCATCATCGGGCCGAGGTATCACAATGGGTGCAAAAATTCCCTCCAGTTCTACTAAAGCAGAAATCACATGTAGAGAGGTACATGATCCACTACGAGCGGCTTCTGTTTCATGAAATTCCTCAAGGGTGTCATGAAAGTCATCGAGGCAGGAACAGTGATGAGAATAGTGGCTATAAATATCTCACAAAGCATAGGGGTGGTTTGTGTGCAACAATTTTAGTTTCTTAGTTGAATCAAGTAAGGTAATGTTAGTGTCCTATGATTTAGCAGATTGGTAGACCAAATGCACAAGGTAACATCAGACTAGTATTTGGAGTCTTAGGACATAGCCTTCTTGGACTCAGAGAGGGCTCTCTCTATTGTTTACAAAGGATGTGAACTTGTTTGATTTTAGGGTTTGATTTTTGGTTAGTTGTTAAGTGTAGGGATTGTTTGTTGTTTTGGTTGGGTAGCATGATCAAGTAGAATATATGGAATGAGAAAATATTTAATTCATTCAACTATGGAGTCTATAAAATTCATGGAAAGTTCAGCAATGGATTTGGGAGCATCACAGGGAAAATCTAGCATGGTCGCTGGATTTTCAAGGTTTATGGGAAGTGAGATGGACATCAAGTTTGGGAACAAAAGTAGGACAAAGGGAAATCAAGAATCCTTTATCATGTACCATTTTAACAACAAGAGACTTAAATACCATAAGCATGAAGAAGCAATCAATATACAGGTCAAACTAGTAACTCTTTGATTCAACTTAAGCAAATAAGCAATCAAGACAAGCATTCCAATGAAATATAGAAGGCGAGAAACTCATTTAACTTCCATTGATTTCACCTTCAAGGTTAGAAAAAATTCAAGATACACATATAACTTTAATCAAAGAAGAGGGAATTCCTAAACATCGTTGGTCATATTTATGAAGATATCCTAAACAACTATTCAAGCATGGACAAAGGGTATGATCGAAACATAGCCTCTTTGGTAGACCTAATTAATGGTACTTTGGCGAGAGACCTCAAGAACAATGTTTAGTGACATCAAACAAGTAGGGCTAGCCATACATCATAATTGATACCTAATATATTAAACCATTCATGAAATAAACAAGCTTAGGGGGTCTAGAGAGCAATTAGGAATTCTTTAAAATGTCCTAGCAGAAGAAAACATAGAGGCAACGAAGAAAAAACAGAGCTAAGGTGCCTTTGAAGAACATTTCTTAGTCCGAATCCTTTTTTCTATTGCAACATAGAAATATGGAAACATAATGAAACATGAGAAAACAATAACTAAATAGAATCACTTCACCATTAACCAAGCTCAGGGATCCTGCAAGCAAGCCTCCTCCATCAACAAGAAAAACAAGCCATTCACAAGCTCCACAACACCAATTTCTCTTTAACCTCCAAAAGACTATGTATTGCTCTAAAGAGTCATCAAATGCCAACATTTACGATGAAACCCTCATGCTCTATTTATCTAGGAAAGGAGGGAAAAACCCCTAGATAGGGTTGGAAAATGTCAAAATCGCTCATAAATGTCATTAATGCCCAAGAGACCATGCAAGGCCCAAGGAAAAAAATATCCCATGAAATAAATGCCAAAATAAATTATAGCACCTAATTCTAGAGTGATTTTCCTAAAAAAACACAAAAATAATTTTTTTCAATAAATGAGTGTGTTTCATTGAATTTTGGCCAAAAACACACAGTGTTGTTTATAAGCACAACACAATCCTAGGCAGAAAATAGGTCCCGTTGAAGCCACATTTTGGGGACCTTCCCGATGTTAGATTTTGCTCTGTAATGGCCTGTTGAAAATCTTGCTGAGTCTAAGTTCCAAATCCACATTTTTTTTTCTCATTGAGCCTCTTTAACCTATCAAAAAAATCAAATTCCCAACACTGTTCCAAGCGCAGCACCAACCCTGAAAATGAGGCAGAATGGTAGAAAATGAGGTGTTTGTTGACCTTTTGAGGGGTAAAAAATGCTCCAAATTCTCTAAAAATTGCTGGCATAATGTAATAGGCATGATAAATAATAAAAAAGTAACTTTTTCCCTCTGAGGACGCTTGAGGAAAAATCGTAGTGCCAGTGGCGCTGCGCTTATAAGCCTCCAAATTCTCAAAAAACCAAAAATTGTCAAAATTCCCTCAAATTTGGTGGATGAGTGCCTCATGGGGTTTGAGAGAACTATAGAGAAGCGTGTTCCACAATTCCAAGGTTAGCTTGGCCTTTTTATTTTTTTAGTGCTTGGATCTTGGTTTGGGCCTTCTTCAGTTTAGCCCTTGCAACTTGGTTTCTTTGGGCATAATGCTTAGTCATCTTTCTTTGGAGATCAAGATCCTAATTTTCCTTCTTCAACTTAGCCTCCAAGTGTGTCTTTGATCTTTCCAACCAAGGCTCCCGATCATGTGCTATCTCCATGGCCAATAGCTCATCAAGGGAGAGTTGTTCTACCAGGGCTACTTCATGTTCTCTTTTCTTTGCCAATGCCTTTTTCAACTCCATGATTCTAGGTCTCTTCCTAGACTGTCCTTCTTCACCCTCACTCTCCTCATAGGTGCCCATGAAATCTTCTAGTTTTAGCTATGCATTTTGGTCTTATTTTCGTGCCTTTATGGCCCTATCCTCATAAATGGAAATTTGTGCTCCTAACTATCTATTCTCCAAGTAAAAGACATCATTTACACTATTAGCTCTATTCAGATTTTCTTGGAGGTCTTCAATGCATGCATTTTTGTTTTGGATGAGAAATTTTGAGATTATTTCTTCATTATCCGCATCACTGTCTACCTGAATGATTTCAAACTCCCTCCACACCTCATGATATTCTTCTTCTTCCTTTACCTTTTTTTTACCTTTGTCTACTGGTTGAGTTGAGGTGGATGGCATGGTCCCTTGCCTTTTGGAGGCAGCAAACACAAGCCTTGAACCTCTCTAATATGTGAGTGAAGGAGGTGTGATTGTGGTCTTATTGGTGTCTTTATCATGGTTGTGATCCTTGTTGTTGTTATCAACTTCTTTGTATTCATTATTGGTATCACCAGCCATCATATTTTCTACCTCATTATTGTCTTCTACATCATCACCACTCTCATCCTCTTCACTGATGTCTATATTGTCATGTTGTTCTTCATTTGAGCTGCTTGCCTCTTTATTGGTGTGATCTTCAATTTGATAATCAACCCCTTCATCTTCTTCATTATTTTCATGACTGTCTTCATGATTGTCATGACTGATGTCATGACTGTCATGAATGTTTTCCCCTTTGATGTCTTGTCCATCACTGAGGCTTGTTTCTTGGGTGTCACTACTGCCTTTAGTTTCTGCATTGTCCTCACTGTAATTATCTTTATCATTCTCATACTCACTACCCTTTTCTTCATTACCTATTTTTGCCTTTTCATCATTTTCTTCCTCTTCTTCAATTTATGTCTCGGCCTCATCATTTTTCTCTTCATTTTTTGTTTCTGTGTCCTCTGTTTTATTGCTGAACTCCTCTTCATCAATGTTGAATTCATTTCCTCTATCAAACTCCCCATATTCTTCATCAACCTCTTCCACCTCACTGATTTCATCACCTTCACTGTTAGCACTTTGTTCATCATCATTACCCTCCTCTGTTTCCATATATTCTATCTCTTGTGGGCTCAACTGATCATCAGCTTCATCCTCATTTTCACTTGATTTATCACTTTCATTTCCTTCTTCATCTGATGCATCAAGAGAAGGGGAGGAAAGGAGGTTTTCTTGAGGTGAGGACACTTGTGTAGATGATGAGGGTAAATTTGGTTGATGATAAGGTTGTGGGCTTATGAAGATTTCACGGGCTTGGAATACCTCCCAAGGTATGCCCTTCTATTCTAATTGATGTAGAACCACCATCTTGATCAAGGAATGGGGAAACAAACTCTTCATTTTTTGGGAAGGGCTCCTCCTCTGGACAATGGAAGACATTTTTTCCATACTCCTATAAAGGTATTAGGGCAAGTCGAGCATCTTGACCCTTTGGAAATGCATGATCAATCTAATATGGTAGAAGTATAGCCTCGAGTATCTCCCCTCATAGGTAAAGTACTTCATAATGACTTTCATTAGGAGTGAAAATCTCTGTTTTAGGTTTGAGAAAGGTAAAATAGCCGTGCAACCTTCTTTGTACCTAGTCTTGAAAAATGGCTCAAAATAGTTCTTGTTCAATTTAGCTTTCTTAAACCACTTTTCACCAACAGTAGGTATACCTATAGAATTATAGATGGCATCTGATGATAGTTCAAAATCCACCCCTGCAAGGCTTGATTATTTGTTGTGCAGGTTAAGAATGCAAATCCTTGTATGATGTGGGTGGCTTTGCACTTGTTTGACTCTCTCACAAAATTGGAAACACTCCACATTCTAAAAGAATGAGAGGATCATGGGAGAGGAAGTGATCTCTATAGTGCTTTGGGGTTCAAATATGTTTACCTTCCCTCCCTTGTGGTTTGGCGTCATAGGCCCTTGGCCTCTTTCACTATTGCTATTTTTTTATGATCCTGACATGGTGATTAGGGTTGTTTGTGGACAAAATTGGTCGAGAGGAGTAAAATGAAAATGATGGTGGGAAACTCTTGCAAATGAGTGATATGGAGCTGAGGTATATGACTAGGGGCCAAATGACAATCAAATTCTCGTAGGTCAAACACAGAGGTTTGCTTGTTAATAATACCTAGGTCTTGCAAACACTAGGGTTTAATCACTTTTTAAGCACCTAATCATGAAAATACTTGGAGGATAACGAAGAAAAGGACACCTACCACTTTAACTTTATTTCAGGGTTTTGAAAACAGTCTGGAGGGCTTACCTTGAGCTAGGGGCAATTTTTTATGCAATTTGGATGACCTTCTGCATTAGCGCAGTGTCGGGCCAGTTGTGTGCCTCTGAGCATAGTGCCAGGCAATATAGGCTCTTTGTGCATAGAAATTCCTTCTTGTGCAGGATTGTTGGCCCTTGGGCACAGTGCGAAGACTGTTGGGTGCTCTGTACGCAGAGCGCTAGGTAGAAGAATGGGTGTCAGGTCAGCTCGTGGGCGCAACATCATGCCCCTATGCATGTCAGTCTGCCTAGGCGCAATGCCAAGCTATATGCACAACGTCGCCCGTTATATGCACAATACAGTTTAAAAATTGCACTGCGGAGACCTCCTTTCGCGCAGCGCCGGGGTTTGTCAGCGCAACACCAGTGTTTCAGTGTAACACCAGTGAAATTGCCCAGATTTCGACAACAACTCAGAAAATTTATCCTGAAGGGTTTTCTCTCCTTGCAAATGACAAGTGAGCTAAAAAATTATAACTTAGGTGCCTTTGTACTTTTGAAAAATAAATTGAAATAAAAAAACCCACTTTGCTATGTTTTTGTCACTTTATCATTTTGACTGATATCTTTTGACCCTTTATTGCAGGTGATCTGAAACTTTGCAAAGGGATTCTTCTTCCTTTGGTGACCGCTTGTTGGAGAAATGAAAATGTATCTTTTAACCTTGAGGGTCTTGGCATCTCAAACCTCCTTTGTTTGCACATGAGAAACTAAAAATTAGTTTTTTTAATCCCTTTTGGCATCTCTGAGTGTCAGTGAACCTAAAATCATGTTTTTCTTACCTTCTTACTAATTTTGACAGTGATGTATCCATTTTGACAAAGATTATAAATCGTGTCTACTATGTCTCCTCTTGGCCACTTCTGGTTTGTTGCAGGTGCCATAACACAATTATTTCTTGTCTCCTTTGTCATTCACAACCTTAGTTACTCAACAGTAAACTTATGATTAGCTTGATATCTTGTCTTGAAACTTAACCTTAGGCTTTCATTCCTTTGACCATTTTGAGGGCTGTGGCTAAAAATGGAGGCTTGCTCTCTCTTACACTGATACTCTTTTCATTCTCCTCCCTTAGATGTAGTGAAGCATTGTTACCATGGAAAACCCTAGAAGTCACCTTCAATATCTTTTGAAAACCTTCTACTGTCATGATGGAATCCCATCATCTTCATTTCTCTTACTTTGCCTATCTTCCCAAAACTTTAGTTTTTAAGGCTGTTAGAGAAAAATAATTAGTGTTGACTTCTAAGTTCTCTATAGCCCTTTCAAGTTCATTCATTTCTGTCTAGTTCACCTCACCCTTTTCCATTTTTCATTTATAATTTCCAAAAATGCTAAATTTATGCTTGGTTGTGTGGATGCACCTCTGTCCTTGTGGTCTTTCACATTGGCTTCTTGCTTGGCAACACTGTTTAGCCAATTAGTCCTGAAAAACATGATTCTCTTTGATCATAGGCATGTTTCATTTTCTTTGTTGTGGGTGTCCTTTAGTGAGGGGTTGGCCTCTTACCTTACCTCATTTTCTGTTGATAGCCACCTTTACACTCCTGCAGAAATATCAGAATGGGCAGCTGTCCTTTGTAGAGTTTGTGGTTTGACCAAGGAGGCCTTCCTTGAAGGATTTTTTATCTATCTTGGGCAATCAAGTTGCTTGACCATCTTTCACATTTGGTTTCATCCTCTTGGCACAAGAAAAATAGTGTTTTAGAACATTAAACACAAACCTATAACCTATGAAATCCTAGTGAACTAGTGGGAGGCTCTTTAGACTTGGCCTTTGACTGAAAGTCTGGCTTGGGGTCCTCAAGTATGAAAAACAGAGTTTCTGATATTTTGATGTATTGAAGATCCAAAATCCAATGTACTTAATTTATTTGAAGAGCCTACAGAGATTGTTTTGATACCATCAATGCTTAAGGAATTTGATGAATAGTGGGAAGAGTAAGCTAGTTGGTGATCTTAGGTGGCAAGTGAAGGGGTGAGGCAAAGGTAAAATAGAGTACTGAGGTCATAGGTGGAAAAACCTAATGAAGGTGATTGGCATGAGCCCATGATGGGTCTTCTGGTAGTGGTAGGCTGACCATGACATGATAGAGTGGTGAAATAGTGAAAATTTATCCTAAGGATAATGAAAACAGTGAGATTTCTAAAACTCACAATATTCATGAATTTTGTTTTCATAAATCTAGGACAAGTATTTAGTCATCTAGAAAATAGAAAAATTACTGATGACTAACAGTGGCTCCACTTGGGGAGGGCAATTCCCTTTCAAGAGGTGTCCAAAACTTCATATATATGGGTTTATGAATGACCAGTGCCTCATCCATTCGGCATAATTTTCTTCTTTCATTTGTTGATGTTTCTTTTGAAGTTATGATCTCAAAAATATGAAAAAACATGATTACTTAAAACTCATCTCTACCTACCCAACCTATTTGGCTTAGAATTTTTTCTTCCTTGGGTGCACTTGAACTGGCAAACCTTTGACATTCTTTTATTTTGAAAACAAAAACAAACTATCTAATTCTATTCTTATCACTTCCAAGAGTTCAGTTTATGCTAGTGAACTTTTTATTCTCTAATTGGGCTAACAGACTGCCAATATTAATTTGTATGACATACTTCATTCTCTATGCTATTGACATGAAATTGAAAACATGGCTTGAATTAGGATTAAGCAATCTGTTTCACCATGGGCTGTGGCATTGGAATAGGTTGCACACAAACATTATTTTTGTACAAACAAAACTTAGAAAACATGAGGACTTTGATCTATCAGTTGTTAGGCTTCCTTATGTTTCTCTTTGGTTCAGATTTGAGTGTGTTGAACCAGTATCTTTCATTCCTAATCTATCCCTTCTGATAAGTCAAGCTTGAATAATTTTGACAAATATTTTCTTACTAACTTATCAACACAAATTTAAAACATGTTCAACCATGATTAGGCTAGATGACAGAAAAAGATCTTCTTTCTGAACAAGTAGTGGCATTTAGGCTTGCACACTTTCACTATTACTATTTTTTGGGTATGGGGCCGTGCCTCTTTTTCAAATTTTCCCTTTTTTTCCTTCTTTCTATGTTTTTCGTGTTTTTTCTGATTTTTCTCATGTAATTTTATGTACAATGAATGAGAGCTTTAGACTAGGGATTTTGACAGAAATGGTACTTGAGCATCCTGTCATCAACATGATCTCCAAACTCTCTTCCATTTAGCTTTGGTAAACAAAAACATTGCTACCTCTATTGGAATGCATGATATGATGATTTTACCACAAACTTTGAAACTTGTCATTTTTTCCTTTATACCTTCTCATTGATTTTTTCTTCTGAACTTTGTATTTGTTAAATAACTCTCTTAGATGAACAAGGTAGTCTTTATGAGTTTTAAAACAGACAATGATGTCATCAACGTATATCATAGTAGAATTGCTCAAATTAGGAGCCATGGATCTCTGGAAAGTATCTTCAATGCTCCATGACTCAGAAGGCATTTGATCATGCAAGTAGATACCCCAAGGTGCTTTGAAAGTGGCCTCATGCTAATCATTTGAAGATACCCTCACTTGGTTGTAATCTGAAGCACTATCAAGCCATTTAATTTTGTTAGAGCTTTCTACCTTTTGTAGTATATGATTTGTCTTGAGAAAAGGGTATCTGTTCTTCAGGTGGTTTTGATCTAGGTCTTTGAAGTCCATATACAACCTACACACTTTTATTTTCCTTCTTAGTGACATAATCTACTCTAAATATTTATGGTTCTTCTTGAAAGGGATCATACTTTGAACAATGTTTGTACAAAGGAAACCCCAAGATTTGGTCAGAGACCAAGGAAAAACCACACAACAAGGAAACCTATAATCATCTCTTCTTCTTCAATTAGATTTCATCAAATTTTCAGCTTGGATACAAAGTACAATCATAGAGACAAGGCTACTATTCACAACTAGAATTAATGTGAGATACTACATTTAACAATGGCTTTACAATTACAATGATTGGGGTTTCTCTTCAATGGTTACAAGAACTCTATATCTCAGGGATACATAAAATGATGCCACTAATTTTCTAGACTCCATTTCCATTTCAATACACATATACCTGAGATCCAAAACCATACATATTCATATACTGTTAGAGTTGAGGCATATAAAAAATATAAATTGTACTAATATAAAATATACTAGTGCTCTAAATACAATTGCATACCACTGCTCTGCATGCAATACCATAGTTTTGTTCTCCGTACAATACCATATTAATATTTTGCATGCATATGAAGATTATACCACAGTTATTATGTGTAGAAAAGTGGTCATATATATACGCAAGAGTAATTGTACATATAACTGCAAAAGAAACATACATATAACTATTTTCCATGCATGAAGCGGAGCAACTATGCATATGAGACACAAAAATATTATAGCAGTAGTATGTGAGTACCATGCACAACAATGTTGAAACCATATGTAATGAACTCAGACGAAATATAATGAACAAGGTAGAGACCATATCTAATGAACCAAGCCATGGAATACACCATATAGTAAATATATCACGGTTCACACCGTGATAGATAGAACCTGTACCACGTCACCATAATAAAGATAAAGAATAGTGAGATCCATAAAGATGTATTGACACCGTCCATAGAGGTAGTGAAAGGCATAAAGATGTATTGACACCTTCCAAAAAGATAGTGAGAGCAATATAATATGTGTTGACATCATACACAGATATAACTAGAGCCATATAATAAATACATATTATCATCGACCTTGAGATGACATTTTAGTTTTGTGGTTGATTCAGTTAGCATCTATTTTATATCTAATGTAATATCTCAAAATAGGAAAAGACAGCAATACAAAACCCAATAACTAGAATCTATAGAAATAAAGTGTAAACACCATAAAAATAGACAGAACAACTAAGTCATTTTATTAATCAGGAGGTGGAATACAAGTACAATAGTGCTAAAAAATAGCAGTACTCACGCTGAAAGAGATGGCTAGAGTGACTGTTGGAATAGGGTCTCCCACAAAGCTGCAAATTTGGTCCATTTAGTATATTTTTTATTATATTTAGTCTAATTTAGGGGTTTTGGGGTGGGTGAAAGCCCTTAATGCATTGTAAGCGGGTCAAGGGTAGACCAAGAGTCCACAAACCACGGTTCAACTACACTGTTACCAATGAAATAGGTAACCGCATGGTTACCTACTTTTTTTTGGTAGCATAAAAAACACCCGATTTTGAAAAGTGGTGATGCAGAATCACCCCCTTTTTTTTGTGCACATTTTTGACACTCTAATATTTTTTTTTATGAAGTATGAATATTTTTTTTAAAATGTTAGTGATTTTCATGCTAATTTTGAAACGTATTGATGCAGCATCAACTTTTTTTTTTTTAGAGCGGTGATTTTCATGCTAATTTTGAAACGTATTGATGCAGCATCAACCTTTTTTTTTAGAGTGGTGATTTTCATGTTGGTAATAAAGCACAAAACTTAGATTAAAAAAAATATATATAAAAACAATAAAAAAAACCAATAAAAATGTAAAAAAGAACAAAATTAACTAATAAAAATAAAAAAATTTAAACAAAAATAAATAAATAAAAAACAATTTTTTTTTTTTTTTTTCGAAAATTATGTCAAAAGAAATGACAAAATTTGAAAAAAAACACATAATTTAAAGAAAAAAAACAAAAATTAAAAAAAAAAAAACATCAAAAACATTTTTTTCTAAGTTATTAGAAAAAACCATATAATTAAAAAAAAAATTAAAATAGAAAATTTAAAAATAATTAAAATTACAAAATTAAAATTTAGATAAAAAAAATTAAATACAAAAAAGAAAAAATTAAATTTAAAAATTTAAATTAAAAAAAAATAAAAATAGGAAAAAAAAAATACAAATTTTGAAATTAACAAAAAAAACAAATTAAAAAAAAACAAAAAGAAAATTAACATAGAAGAATTAAAATAAAAAAAACTATCATTAAAAAACAAAAAAATGAAAAAAACTACGTGCAAATAATTAAAAAACAAATATCCATTTTTTTAAAATGAAACAATTTATAAATTTTAAAAATGAAAAACTAAATAAAGTAAAAGATTTAAAAAAAAAAAAATTAATTAAAATTTAATAAATTTAATAAATAAATTTTAAATTTTAAAAAATAATTAATCTAAAATATTAAATTTAGAAACAAAAAAATTAAAACAAATTAAATTTAAAATAAAAAATTTGAATTAAACAAAAAATAATTTTTAATTTTTTGAAAAAAAAAAAATTAAAAAAAATTAAATTAAAAAAAAAATATTAAAAAATTAAAAAAAAAAAATAAAAAAGGAAAAAAATCAAATTAAAAAAAAATGTTAAAAAAAATGTTATGAATTAAAAAAATATTAAAAATTAAAAAGAATAAAATAAAAAAGAAAACTAAAAAAAAATGTTAAAAAAAATAAAAAATAAAAATGAAATTAAAAAAAAATATATTAAAAAAAAAAAAGAAAACAGAATTTTTTGGTCGTGGTGGCACTGCCAATCGGCCTCTTGCTGCGGGAGGCCGATTGTTGTAATTGGACTCTGCTGCCACCTGGGTGGGAGGCCGATTGGCGCCGCCACCACGATCAAATTTTTTTTTAATTTATTTATTTTTTTTAATAATTTTTTTTTAATTCGATTTTTTTTTTTTCAAAAAATCTAAAATTTTTATTTTTTATTTAATTTTTATATTTTAAATTTAATTTGTTTTAATTTTTTTTTGTTTTTTTTTTATTTTTTATTTTATTTTATTCATTTTTTTTGTTTTTACTTTTGTTTTCTAAATTTTGTTAATAATTTTTATTAAATTTTGTATTTTTATTTTTTTAATTGATTTTTTTTTCATATTGTTTTTTATTATAAAATTTTATGTTTATTTTTTTCATTTAATTTTTAAGATTTAATAAATTTATATATTTTTTTAATTACAGAATATTTTTATATTTTTTTTATTTCAATTAAAATTGTGTATTTAAAATTATATATATAGATATATATAGATATATTAATTAAACTTAATATTTTCAAATTAATTTACTTTTTATTTTATTTTTTATTTAATATATTTTTTTAATTTATTTTTTTCAATTTTTCATTTTTAATTGATTTTTAAAGTTTTTTAACTTTTTATTTTAACAATATTTTTTTTCTTTATATTTAAAATTTATTTTTTATTTCAATTTTTTTTGTTTATTCATTTATTTATTAAAATTTAATATTTTTTTTCTTTTAAATTTAATTTGTTATTTTAATATTAACATTTGTTTTTAAATTTAATAAAATCTAATATATATATATATTTATAATTTAAGTTTATATATATATATTATTTTTCATAATTTAAATTTAATTTATTTTTTAAAATTTATTTGTTTTTTTAATATATATTTTTTTAAATTTAATATTTTTATTGTATTTTATTTTTCGTTTTTAATTTTTAATTAATTTTTAATTTTTTTACTTTTAATTTAAATATATATATTTTTTTTCTTCATGTTTTAAATTTATTAAAATTTAATATATTTCTTTAAATTTAATTTTTTTTAATTATTATTAGTATTATTAATTTTTAATTTCATAAACCTTTTCTTTTTTAAACTTAATTTCTATATTTTATTTTTTATTATTTCTTTCTTTTTTTTACTTGTTTTTTTTTAAATTTAATATTTTTTTTTATTTCTATATATTTTGAAATTTTAATCTTTAAAATTTTTTCCCTTAAATTTTAGGTTTTTTTAATGTTTGAATTAAAACTTTTATTTTGCTTTTATTTTTATTTTTTTATTCCTATATATTTTTAAATTCTAAGCTTTAAAATGTTTTTAATTTTTAAATTTATTTTTTTCTTAAATTTTAGGTTTTTTTTTAATGTTTGAATTTTAAAAATTAAAAATGTTATTTCTATTTTTAAAAATGTCAAAAATATGACACAATTTTTTTTTTTTTGTTATTCCAGCATCAACTGGTTTTGTTTTGAAGGTGTTTTCTCAATCCTTTTCTCAAGAAACAATTTTGTTTTTAGCATAATTTTATAAAATGTTGAAATTTGACCTTAAAAAAAAACCAAGTGCATTCTAGAATACACTTTTTTTGTTTTTGGGGTGTTTTTCATGTTTTTTGAGTCTTTTTAGGCTAGAGTTCTCGTTTTGAGGTCAGGTTACCTATTTCATCGGTAACAATGTGTTGGATGCATAGGCTAAAGTAGTATAAATAGTTGAACCTTTTTTAGTCAATAGGTAGAGAATGAATAGAGCTTGAAACGAAGTATGAATTTCTAGATTTGGGTTGGGTTGTTTTGGGTTAGGACTTCTGTTGGTTGTGTGCACGGAGATCCTCTGTCATGCTGTGTGCAACCCATGTTGGCTATGTGTGCAAGTGGTATTTGAGGAATTTATGAATATTTTGATATATAATATATGAAAAGTATTGTTGAACCTTCTACTGTTATCTAGATCTGTTCTGTTATAATTAATGTGAACTAAGATTATCTGATTAAGCTATGAACACGTCTGTTTTATCTCTGTGATATAACATCTTTGCATTTAGTATATCACTGTGATAAGACTGTAACTGCACTTGTTGATTACATCTCTTTTGATGAACGCGAACTATCTGTATTGACGTTACTGGCTATGATTATGTTTTTTTATGGTTATAACTGATGATGCGCACGTAGATGTGAGACTTCTAGAACATATCTGATAAGAACTATAGGCTAGTTCCGTTTGGAACCCTGCGAATCACCCTTCTGCGGTATACGATCTAGAAATTGTGAAGTCGAACGCAGCTCTACTTGACTTACCTACCCTCTCCCTAGGTGCAGAAACTTAGTTCCAGCACCCTCCCATATTGCTTCGGGTGAGACTTTGGCCTGCACAAGCAAGTCACTTTCGAAAGGGCTAGTAGTATATGCATTTGTTGGAAAACCTTAACCTCTAAACCTGAGTCAGGACCCCTCGAGCCAAAAAATGTTTCCGTTGCCGGGACCAAGATAATTTTGAGAGATGGATCAGGTAATGCCAAGGCCGTATTGGAAACCTGAAAGAAAATAAATTGATGAATGGTTTGAACAACAAGTTCAGGAATTCACAGTAAAAGAAAATCACAGTAATACGTTGACCACCGAATAGTGGAGGAATAGGTATATGTTCACAGAGATCTATGAGATATTTTTGTAACAATTGTGATCGAGCTCCAGGAGTGGCTCTCGAGGTTGGTCAAATTTCAAAAGTGTTGGAAGGACAAGCGGGTCACACAGTGGACCCCTGAATTGATCCAGTAGTTAGGGAAGACTGACAATACCATTAATCACACAGTAGATCATTGGGTGGACAGTGTGATAGGAGGATTTGTGACTGAGTTTGCGATTGATCAATTTTTGTCTTACTCATAAGCGGAGCAAAGGTTCTTCAGGGGCTTCCGGTGTAAGTTTCTAAGAAATTTTCTGTTACTGATTAAGATCTTATTGTGCGAAAATAGTATCCTATGCAGCCATACCAAGTGAATGAGCTCCGATCAAAGTGAGGGTACAATGCGCAGTGGCAAGTACTACAAAACTAATCAAGAGGGTGATCGATCTATCTATAGTCCAGTGACTAATTTTTCCACATCAACACCATCTTCGAGCCTGTGCAGGGGCAAGAACTCACCTCCACGACCACCGGAAGACGATATGACCTCACAGATGAAGTTACCCTCCTTCAAGGGTGTGTGGGATGAAGATATGGATTAGTTTTTGTTTTTCGCAGGGTCTATATGGACTGCGCCAAATGTAGTAAGAAATGTTGTTAAAAGAGCACAGTTGTCTCTTGCTTTTGAAGGAAGGGCCCTGGATTGGTACATGGGAAACCTAGACCATCATGTGAATGCAAGCATTGAAGACATTAAGGACGCCTTGAAGAAACAGTTCAAGAAGAACCCAGCTGGGTGTCCAACAGATACAAGGCCATCTAGAAGCAATGCATATGGAGATCCAAAACCTACGAAAGGAACGAGGAGCAAAGGCTAGCCTTGAAAAATGGTGCATACGATGTAGGTTAAACGGGCACACCAAGGCCAACTGTTCGCTATTAGTCGACTACATCCAGGTGGGAGGACCTAGCCCACTGCGCCCTAGATAAGTTGTGGGACTAAGTAGGCCGGCACTATGGTGTGATGACTGTCGCGTTGCTGGATTGCACAACACCAACCACTGCCCTCGCCTTGCCGCTTGTATTCCGGAGATTAAGCAGCAATGGTGCAGATTTTGTAGGTCTGTGGGGCATGATGAGCAGAACTGCTGAACTTATGATTTGATGATAGACCGAGGAAACTTCTATAGGGTACAGGCATATCCTTCATCACCAAGGACCCCTTTCAATATTAGGGGCTCTCCCATTAGGATTAGGGGAGGGGGCCGAGGTGGAAGCGCAGGTAGAGGAAGAGGCCAACTGATCTGTTATAACTGCAGAGAGATAGGTCACTTTGCGAGGGACTTTCTGAACCCTACGAGGAAAACCTGCAGGTATTACAAGCAGCTGGACCATGTGAACGAGGACTACCCAATTTTGATAACTAAGGTGTAGGAGAAATAACAAACACCTACGCAGAACATGCAAAGGGTTACATTGGAGCCTCGGCACAAGGGATCATGTATTAATATCCTAACCCGCAGCAGCCTAGCCACCGGGGGGGCGGAAGAAAAATCTGCAGCTAAGCCTCTGATCAAGAAAGCGGTCAGTAAATTAGAAGGCTCAGAGCTACAAATGGAAAGGGAGACCTTTATTGCAGCTCAGTAGGGTTTCACAAAAGCAACTACTTCGCAGGTTTCGTCATCCACCAAAGAAAGAAAAGTCGTCCAACCATTTTTACAAGCATGCATAAAACTATTGCACAATTAACAGGCTGTTATGAACCTCCAGGCACTATGAAATAGCTGCGTAGAGAAAAATAACCTACCCCTAGAAATGAAGGATGTAAACACACTGTACAACTACAAGAGATGACTTGGTAGGGAAATGTGGCTCACAGCACAAATAGGGAATTACGAAATGGAGAAAGTTATTATGGATCTAGGATCAGATGCGAACATGCTACCCAATAAAACATGGCAATGCATGGGAGAACCCAAGTTGGAATGGTCCACTATCTAGATGTGCATGGCCAATTAGCAGAAGATCATACTGTTAGGAAGGTTATCGTAGATTACAGTGAATATTGTAGGAGTCAAGGTACGGGCCGAATTTGAATTCATTCATATTATGGAATATGTGAACCCTTACCCTGTGCTCCTAGGGTTATATTGGGCCATCGACATGGGAAATATTATCAACTTAAAGAAGAGGAGCATGGTATTTGAGAATGGAGGGGTACGAGTGATAGTCCCCTTAGACCCAGAGAAGGAGAAAGGTATATGGAGACGGTGCGAATCGATGAGGAGGTAGATCACATCTACAAGCTAACTACGTAGGATGAATATTGGGTCAACCCTATGACTGATAGTATGCACTGCAAGGAAAAGGATAGCGAATGTTTGTCTGACTTTTATGAAGAAGTGGAAAAGTGGAAAAACCAGTTGCACAACATATCCACGTTGCGATGTCTCAGGATTACAAGGGATTTTTTATGTATCTCCTCAAAAGTATGACTTCTGCCCTACTTTGATGGTTCTGGTAGCATTATGGAATTTTTGCAAGCATTTGAAGCTGAAGTTCCAAAGGAATGAATGATATGGGCCCTCAGTCTCGCCCTACATGCAACACATGCAAAGTGGTGGGATGAGTGTAAGACAACATTCCAGGAGTGGGGGGCATGTTGGATTGTGTTACTCTTTCACTTTGACACTCTAGTTTACTTACGTAGGAATCAACCTAGATTGATAATCCGAAGCTACACAGACTTGCACACCATGACTACTGATGATGGGAAAGAGCACGTGAATGATAGGTGCATCCCTATCACTACGATAGGTGAATGATAGGTGCATCCCTATGAAAGATGATGTATACTATGATCACTGCGAGTCTAGCTACACCTATAGCTATGAAACAACTATGCTCATTCCTCCACTTCGTAGACTACTACAGAAAAACTAGGCAGGAGTACGCATGGATCACAGCACCTCTGAAAGAATTGTTTTGTAGGACCGTGTCAGTTTGCAGGGATGCAGAGTGTTAAGAAAGCTTTGAATTAGTAAAGAAAACAACCAGCCCATTAAGAATGCAGATGGAACATCGGATGGAGCACCATGCGCATAGGAAGCTCGCTGAACATACACAAGCGCGTCGGGAGTGCATATGTGCGTTGGTCGCACCAAAGATGCAAAAACTAGCCATTGTGACAGTCAAATCAAGTAAATTACAAAATATACCGTTGAATGGAGTGGGAAACGAGCATTTAATGAGGTGATTACAGGAGGTTTTTTACCATTTACATGATGGTAATTTCCAAGTACTGCTTGCCCAACCGTTGACCACTTGTACTAGCTATAAAAGGGGTCAACCAGACTAGACAAGGGTTCCTATCAGTTGTATAGCTTGTACTTGGCATGTTTTACTGTAACGATTTCATGCTGCAAGACGCTTTGTGTGTATAGTGTCTCCTTCATGTCCAAACAACCTACCCCTCGGACAGTAGCAACCTGGAGTTTGTTTTTCGTGCCAGGATGATAGCTACGAACCCCGCTAAGCCTTATGAACTAGTAACCTCGATGGAACAAGGGACTGAGGAGGTTGTGGAAATTGAGTCTAAGGATGAAGAGATTCTCTCCACATCGGGCCCAGACATGAGAAAAGGGAAAACAAAGGCACAGAGCTCCGGAAAGCCCTCGAAGACCATGAAATGGGTTGTAGGAAAGCTGCAAACGTCCCCGTGAACTGCCAAATCCCGGAAGGCAACTCGAGAGGAAGTAGAAACCATCGAGGCAATTCACTAGTTACCCCCCTTTGTTCGGCCATGGAGGGCATCGACACGCATGCTGAAGAATCTTGATGGCTTGGTCATGTACCTACAGATGCCACTGACCCCGGGTGAGGTTCCCATCATTGGCGAACCTGTTGGTAAGCTTCATGAGTTCAAGTTTGATGACCATGACCTAGCCAACATCGAGGCATTCCTAGAGCTAGCACCTGGGCTATACCTCGACACAATTCATGATGACAATGGAGTTACAGTTTTCCACTAATTCTGGGTGCGAGGGTTGGCCGGGTCTGGGCTCCTGAACTTGTTCAGCATGCCCCATTTTGTTCATTACAATATTATGGACCGGCTCGCATGGTAGCTGCTCACCCTAATTCACGAAGGTTGCCTATGGATCCAGGACATGACTCCTATCGATGCTACATTGATTCACAGGATGACTGGCCTCCCGATGAATGGAGCAAGCCCTTTGGAGCGAGTGGGTAGGAAATATGAAGCCGAGACTGTTGAATTAATGGGCCAAAATTTCAAGGTGGAGCGAAATACCCGGGGGTTTATCATCAAATCCATTAATGATCCCACTACATGGTTGGGCATGATGTTGCTGGCATGCAAATTGATGCAAAAATGCCAAGTCGCCACTGTCCCTATCTATGTGATCCAGCTAGCAAGCTAATGTGCGGAGGGAGTCTGTTTTAATTGGGCTCAGTACTTATGCGATGAATTCTTGGCCAATGTATGAGAATACCGGGACTTAGGGCACGATTTTTGTTACTCATGGCTATCGTTCCTCGTCGTGTTGGTTGCCTGGGAAGCTCCTACGGATTCTGTCCTCCCTGAGCTTACATCGGATATGATTGAAGGAGCCCACTATGCAAATTTGTGGGACTCCAAGGATGCGTAACGCATAGAGGACAATTAGGTCTTCTGGGTCCTCTTCCAAAGTAGTGTGGTAGCTGCCATGAAATCTTGCCCACACTTATCACCCACATTCTATGACAAGTACAAACACATCATAACCTTTTAGGTGACGATGCACAATATACAGATTCGGAGCGAAAAGGAGAAAGCTTGGACCTCACTCCCCTATATGATCGCAGACGAGAAAATTGACAGTGCTATTGCACTCTGGCCCCCACAATGGAAGATTGGCTTCAAGACTAGAGTGCAGGACCCTAAAGATGCCAGTACCACACAAGTAATTCCCCCTATCACTAGTAAGAATGTTGGAGGATCCAACAAAAGTACTAGGAATGATACAGAACATGCTGCGAAGAAAGATGTGCAGCAGAAGTAGAATGAGGAGAAGGATGCCAAAGGCACCACACAGAAAGAATCACAGCTTGACTTAGTGATAGAAGGAGGGGATACATCTCCTCGAGGAACAAAGCGCACAAGAAAGCCTGCCAAAGGACCCCGGAAGAAGCAGCGCACTCTGAGGATAGAGCATGATGAAGATGTCACCTTGACTTGCAGTGACCTTGAACATATTTTGGATGCAGCCTCTCTAGCCATGCAAGATCAATGGGAGGCCCTCGAAGAGCAGCAGAAGGCTACGCTTGTCGCATTACGGGCCAAGCTCCGTGAACTGCAGCTAAATACAGACACACTACACACTAGTGTGACTTTGAGATGAACGCCGCAAGCGACCAACAGTGCCACTCTCACAAAAATCGAAAGCTTCCTCTGACCTTTGCCTGGAACTACCCTTATGATCGATCTGCCCGACCTGAGCACGTAGGTTCATAGTTGCCAGGAGGTCCAGCTAGACTTAGCCAAACTACCTCAAGATGCTTTACAGGGACTCCACTCAGGTATATTCCAGGATATTTAGCACCTGGACCTACAGATTCACCAATAGCTAAACGAGGCTAAGCAAGCAATCAGTGAAAGTAATGCCACAACTACCCTGGCCACTACGCAAGAGAAGGACATCGAAAGCTTCATTCACCAAATCTGCGTAGAAGTTCCAGCAGAGATTTTGGCTAATGCTACACCCCAGGAAAAGGTTGCTGGGTTGGTCGCCACATTGAGGGGATCTTGAACAGAAATTGCGGAAGTTAAGTCCCAGATGGAGCAATAGATTGCTAATCTACAGGCCAAATTTCAGCCCGAAACACCTCCAGAGGTGCAGGCCTAGTGATTTGCGCTGGTCACCGCTGCTACAAACATCGTCATAGGGAATATCGTGCAGTGTGCTCAACTACTAGATAATTCTATGAAGCTATGGACCAAGGTCCAACGTGATCCTCTCCTGCGTGAAATAACCGAGACATTGTGGCAGAAAAGAGGAAGCATTTGCAATGCCGGAAGCCACCCTACCCACGTTGGTTCCTGCTTAGTGCGTAGCATGATTATGAACTAGCTAAGACCTCCAAGCTAAAATAGAAGTGCTTCAATAGAAGAATAAGCCCCTCACCGACTGCCTGAAGCCTTGGAATACTGACACCATTTGATTATCACAGAATGTTGATGTAACCATAAAGAAACTCAACCAAACTATGCAAAGTGTCACTGCCATGACAAAAGGCCTGATCTCATAGAAATTGGTCAACATCACCTAGAATGATGTTGCCCAAAGCAAAGTTGTGTTGCCCTCATTAGCTGAATTGATCAAACTGTTATAGGCGCAATTTGAAACCCCACCACCACAGTGACTCAGGATGAGTCACAAGATCGTGTTAGGGGACTGTTGGAACAGGGTCTCCCACAAAGCTACGAATCTAGTCCATTTTGTATATTTTTGATTATATTTAGTCTAACGCAGGGGTTCTGGGGTGGTTCAAAGCCCCTAATGCATTATAAGTGGGTCAAGGGTAGACCAAGAGTTTGAAAACCATGGTTTATAGACCATTGGATGCGTAGGCTAAAGTAGTATAAATAGTTGAACCTTTTTGAGTCGATAGCTAGAGAATGAATAGAGCTTGAAATGAAGTACAAATTGCTAGATCTGGGTTGGGTTGTTTTGGGTTAGGACTCCTGCTAGCTTTGTGCGCGAAGATCCTCTATCCTGCTATGTGTGGACCCTACTGGCTGTGTGCGCAGGTGGTATTTAGGGAATGTATGAATATTTTGATATATAATATATGCGAAGTATTGCTGAACCTTCTACTATTATCTAGATCTATTCTATTATAATTAATGTGAACTGAGATTATCTGATTAAGTTGTGAACTTGTCTATTTTATCTCTGTGATATAACATCTTTGCATTTAATATATTACTATGATAAGACTACAACTGCACTTGTTGATTACATCTATGTTAATGAATGTGAACTATATGTGTTGATGTTATTAGCTGCGATTATGTTGTTTTATGGTTATAGCTGATGATGCACATGTAGATACAAGCCTTCTAGAACAAATTTGATAAGAACTATAGACTGGTTCCTTCTGGAACCCTGTGAATCACACTTATGCGATATATGATCTGGTAATTTTGAATTCGAACGCAGCTCTTCTTGACTTACCTACCCTCTCCCAGGGTTCAGAAACCTAGTTCCAACACCCTCCCATACTGCTTCAAGTGAGACTTTCGCCTGCGCAAGAAATTCACTACCGAAAGGGCCAGTAGTATAGAGGTTTGTTGGCAAACCTTAACCTCCAAACCTGGATTAGGAAACCTCGAGCCAACAGTGACCCTCAAGTACTCTCATTGAGAACACTGCGTAATTGTTGCTCTGTTGGAGACCATACTACATTGTCCCCACTGGAAACGATGGAAATCTAACTGTTGGTTGAAAAGGGATGCGTAGATAAGGATGTTATGGAGCTCAAAAAATTTTTGGGTTTGGAATCTGGACACTATGATGAAAACCCAGAGTAACCTAGAAACGATTTCTGGATTGGCTCACCTTGGAAGATCACCCTCCTAGGGCTTGCAATACATAACTGTTGGGTATGTAGATCTATGGCTTGACCTAAAAGTAAAAATGGCTGCAATAATACTCAATCAACTAAATGTAGGAAGGGATGGCCCCTTCTCTTGATTCCTAGACTACAAGCTTGAGATCCAACTCCTCCCTCCTCTGACATTGCAGTTGTTGTGATGCACAACTGTTGGAAGTGACTGCGCTGTCAAGAGGTCTGAAGTTGTATCCTGCTCCTAGATGATGCAATACTACTCCGAGATGATGGAAATAGTTTCACCAAAGTGAGGGGATGGTCCCTCATAGGATTCCAAGATGATATACTTGGAACTTCCTTTCTCCTCTAAACCTACACTGCTGCAATGTGTAATTCGTGCAGGAATTGTTGCTGCACAGATGATTAGAATGATGGCCTCATGCCAGATGTCACAATGATATTCTTGGAATACTAAAATGGATGCAAAAGGTGAAGAGTTTATCCCTCCACAATTTTCCCAGCTGAAATACTGGAAACTACCTTCGTCCTCTCAAACCCTAAGGTAGGAACGTGTAATTTCTCAAGCTCTATGTGTTGAAGAGAAGGGTTGAATGTGGCAAAATTTTCAGATGATGAATGGATGCTCAAAGAAACATTTCCATAGTAGGCACTCGAAGTCCCCCATAGATAACGGTGGGATCTCTACTCGTGTGCTAAAAAAAGCAGAAGACTTAGCTAAATAGCTGAAGCATGAAAAGAAATGTCTAAATGACAATACAATATCTAAATCCATAATGCCCTATATGGCTATCCTCACCTTCCTTTTATGCTTATGAGACTTCCCTAACCTTAGCCCACCTCATTACTATGCTACACATGTGGCCACTAGACTCCATTAAGAATGTGTTGTCCTGCATGATCTCCATCATTTCTACATTTTCTCTCCACTCCCTCCATCATGTGTGCATTTAATTCACCACATATTCCATCTATTCATCATTATTTCTCCGTGATCTTACTTTTATTCCTCCACTATCTCTTTCATCTTCCTCATTATTTCTCTGTGATATCCACTCTTCCTTCATCAATAAGTTGCTCCACTACTCCATAACATTGATCCATTACCTAACTAACCCACCTTCACACAAAAAAAATGGATTTTATTCATTTATTGGGATTATGGGTCCCTCCACCCTTTTATTTACTTAAATAATTAAGAAAAGTAATAACTCTAATAATCCAATTAACTGATGGAAAATTTGGAATATTATAGTCCTCCCCACCAAAATGTTGCATGTCCTCAAGAAAATACAAAAGTAAATGCTTCAGAAATACATCTCCCCTCTAAGTGACATCCTCATATGTAAGGTTTCCCCATCTGCTCCAATGTGTTAAGTATGTCTAACTTCATAACTGCCTCTCTAGAATGTCTAAAATGGCCTCCAACTATGTATTTAGATGCCTCTCCCCATCAATGAGTCCCCAAGTGGCAGCCATATATTGGGTAAGAGTATCTTCTCTACATGAGATATATGAAGTGTAGTGGCTCCTTCCCAAAGTGGAAAGTCCTAACTCATAAAATATCTCTCCAACCCATGCTACATGGAGTAGGTTTTGTCTCTCCATGCTCCCATCCTTGGACCTATTGGCCCTGCTTGCTCCAAGCATCATCTCAGTGTTGTGAAAAATAGGAAATAGAGACATATGGGTTGACATGTGAAATGTCAGACTATACTCTATCAATAGTAACCACCGTAGCAATGCCTCTTACTTCCATTCCACCTCATCATCATACCAAGTATGGTGGCCATACTCTCCTAACAGAAGCCAATGCAACAAGGCCACATGTTGCCATCCTACATCATCATCATCGAAGGTATGGGAGAATGTCAACCCATATTATCCCAGGAGTAACTAGAGAAGAAATAACTCTTGTTGCCACCTCACATCATCATGATGTAAAGCATGAAGCAATGATATATTGGTTAACATGTAGAATGTCACACCTGTCCAACATAACTAGGCTTCCTACTGCCATATCATATGGGTGCTATGCAATGTCCCAAACAACAATACATCCATTAACATGTGATATGTCATGTGATGGCCAAACTCTCTCAAAAGTAACCAGCGCAGCCATGCCTTCTACTATTGCATCACACTATTACTATGGAAGGCATGGATCATACAAATGTGAAATTTTGGGTGTAACCATACTTACCCAAGAGAAGCCATATAAAATATTCTTCCTGTTTCCCCATGTCATAGATCTGAAAGTATATTTTTAGCCACTTACTCATTGACCTCATCCATCCATCCAACTGTGGGTGATGGCTCATATCATGCTCCACCTCTGTATCCACCCAATGGAGAATACCGTTCTCCATAATCTGATGAAAATCTTTGTAGTACATGATATGTTGGAGTGCATCCTCCTTTAGGTATCTCCATGAGAACCTCTCCCTAATGGCCCAGTAGAACCTATGAGGTTCTGAATATATTGTATGCAAAAGCTTCTCTTTGAGTTGTGACATTATCATCCAGAAGGGCCTATCCTGATAATGGAATACGTTATCAATCACAAGATGTATACCGTCTACCATTTTCCCATCCAATGCTTCATAAGTGAAGCGATCATCAAAATTATCAAAGAATAATTCAGCCCCGAAATCATCATTGCTCCTTAGTGAAAACACTTTGGATCTCCATGATAGTGCATCTACTGCCTTATAGACCTCTCCATACACAATGTTGAACTCATAGTATTGCATTGTACTGATCCACTGTTGTTGGATCTTCTGTAGCTGGTGGTCATCCTCAAAAATATGGTAGAGATTATTGTGGTTGGTATTCACTCAAAATATACTGTCTATCAAAAATTGTCGCAATTTGACCAATGCATGCATAATGGCCAATATCTCTTTGTCATAAATACAATACAAAATTTCATGCGACAGTAACCTCCCATTATTGAAAGCTATTGTATAGCTTCCTTGCATTCAAAATATTCTCATCCCATCCTCTGAAACTCCACACTCCAACACGAAGTGTTTTGTGCAGCTAAACAATGTAAAACTGGGATGGCTATACATCTTTTCCTTGAACAAGTAAATGGTCCTCTATGCAATGATAATCTGCTTCTCTAAAATAGCAAGGTGCTCTAAACCTTGGACATGCAATTGCGAAGATGGCATGATGCCACAAATCTCAATATGCGGTGCTGAAATAATATGGGGTGGAAATGTTTGCAAACCTTGGATCACATGATACTTGAGAACATCTTGCAAAGCTATAATATCTCCTCCAACCGGTGCAATTATTTCTCCAACTGCTAGTGATGGTGATGGCTACTCCTCTACTGCTGCACCATCACTAGAATCTCATACATAATGCATGGGACTCTCAATGTCAAATTCTCAGGAGCATATAGAAAATATGCAAGTGATCCTCCTACCAATGCAAGTACTTATATTGTAGCTGGTGGTGGTGGTAGTTTCTCTTCTCCCAGAGTAATAGTGTTGATACCTTGCTTTTACTCCTCACATACTTCCTCGTCAATGTTGGGAAATATATCCATGGGAAGTTCCTCTGGTTTCCTTCTGTCAAACCTTTATACCAACCTTTGAGTGAATTCTACATACAAAGTCACTCTTGCATGCTCCATATGGCTGAACCACCAATATTATCCTTCACCCTCAAGGTTCAATGCTGCAATTTCAATGGCCTCCCTTTCCGCCATTGGGTGTAGCTGGAAGAAATAATCTAACTCTTTCATCAAATATTTTTCATGCTTGTGGATGAACCATCAAATTTAGGCAGGAAACATCTATTATCAATGTGCCCTTTTCTTCTATTGCTGCTGCAGGGTTTCTCATTCTCTTTAATCCAGAAAAAAATGTTGGAGAGTCAGATTCTCTTTGAATGCTCTATATTGAGATTTTTACTCTGCAAGGTAATCAATTAGAGTCTCATGCTCCAAGTATCATCCATCTCCATTTCATTTATTTCCTTCTGCAAGGAAAGTGGAAATACTATATTGTTGTGAAGCTTTCTGCATTGTCGATTGTTTATGCTGCTGATAGGAAGTGCTCAAAACTTCCTCATTCTCAAAACCCTCTTAAGGTTTCCCTTCTCATTTATTTAATCTCTATGGAGAGATCCTGCATAGATATGAAGATAAGAGTGGAAAAAATCAATCCCTCCACCATTGTAAATATCTAATTTTTTCTTCTTCTCTTGATGTCATGAAATGTAGTGCCCACAAGCTGAGCCAAAGATTATGATATCATATATCTATAATATCCCAAAATAGGAAAAGACACTAATAGAATAACTAGAAACTAAAACGATATGGAAATAAAATATAAAAACCATAAAAATAAAGAGAAGAGTTGAGTCACTTTATTAATAAGGAGGTGGAATACAAGTACAACAGCACTAAAAAATAGTAGCACTAAAGCCGACAGAGATGGCTAGAGTGATCCTTAAGTCCTCTCACTGAGAACACTATGTAAATTCCGCTCTGCTAGAGACCATACTGCATTGTCCTTGCTAGAAATGCTGGAAATGTAACTGCTAGTTGAAAATGGATGCACATATAAGCCTTCTCTGAAGCTCATAAAATGATGGGATTTGGAATCTTGACTCTTTGATGAAAACCCAAAATAACGTAAAAAGGATTTTTGGACCTCGGAAAATCAGTCTCCTAGGGATTGCAATACATAATTTTTGGGTATGCAGATATATGGCATGAAATGAAAAATAAAATGGCTGCAATAATACTCAATAATCTCAATGGTTGAAGGGTTGGCCCCTTCTCCTGATTCGCAAGCTACAAGCTTGAGATCTAGCTCCTCCTTCCTCCTCTCAAGTTGCAGTTGTTGTACTGCGAAACTGATGGAAGTGACTATGATGTTAAGAGGGTTGAAGTTGAAGCCTACAATTAGATGATGCAATACTCCTCTCAGCTGATGGAAAAAATTTCTCCAAAGTGAGGGGATGGTCCCACACAAGATTCCAAGATGAAATACTTGGACCTTCCTTCCTCCTCTGAACCTACACTACTGGAATGCATAATTCCTATAGGAGCTGTTGCTGCATAGAGGATTAAAATGATGGTGTGATACTGGATGTCATAATGATGCTCCCAGAAGACTGAAATGGATGCACAAGGTGAATTTTTGATCCCTCCACAGGTTTCCCAGCTAAAATAGTGAAAACTACCTTCCTCCTCTCAAACCCTAGGGCAGGAATGTGAAATACTTGAAGTTTTATGTGCTAAAGAGAGGGTCTGACTGTCGCACAATTTTCGGATGATGAATAGCTACTCAAATAAACCTTTCCAGAGTAGGAACTCGAACACCCCCATGGATAAGGGTGGGATCTCTGCTCGGAGACACCTATGTGCTAAGAAGCACATAAGACTTAACAACATAGTTGAAGCCTGCAAAGAAATTTCAAAATGAAAATACAATATCTAAATCTAGAATGCCTTCTATGGATGCCCTCACCATCCTTTTATGCTTGTGAGCCTTTCGTAGCCTTGGCCCACCTCATTATTGCACTGCACATGTGGCCACTACGCTCCATGGAGAATGTGTTCTACTCCATTATCTCCATGATCTCTGCATTTACTCTCCACTCCCTCCATCATGTGCATTTAATGCACCAATTCCTGCATCACTTCATCATTATTTCTCCATGATCTTACTTTTATTCCTCCACTATCTCTGTCATATGCCTCATTATTTCTCTATTATATCCACTCTTCCTTCATCAATAAGCTACTTCACTACCCCCCAATGTTGATCCACTACCTAACTAACCAACATTCACAAAACATAAGTGGATTTTATTCATCTATTGGGTTTATGGGTCCCTCCACCCTTTTATTTATTTAACTAATTGATAAAATTAAGAACTCTAATATTCCAATTAACTGATGGAAATTTTGGAATATTACATCTAATGAGTCCCAAGATGTAAAATATATATACATAGGAGAAACGGTTCCTCCTTTAGGAGATCCAACCTTGAAAATTTTTAGAGGGAACATAGTTTCAAATTTTTCCATTAATATATAGTACACAATTTTCAAATCCTCTTACAATTATTTACAAAAAGAATTATTTTGACCAATTCAAAATTCCTCATCAGAAAGAAATATTTTCTCTTAGTGACTTATGGTTTCCCTTAGGAGAAATTCATTTGGAGGCTACCCAATTTTAACACTCCCTCTCAGCTAGGGAGGATTTATTGTTTCTAATAAAATCCTCAATAAATATATCTCATCATAATTGCATCATGATGAATATTGAGTGAAAATATTTGAATCATAAGGAATAAAAACCATTGTATCATCAATAATTACAATCCCATATCATGTTATAAAATAAGAGGAATCCATAACCATTGGTAGGGAGATCAGCCCTCCAAACCCTACATGGTTTTAGTTATATCATATCAAATAGAAGAAGAATAATGCATAATCAAAGGTAGGGGAGATCAGTTCACAAAAACCATAGTAGTCTTAGAGTCAAATGATATGACATCCATCTCAACTATATAAACAAAATATCCATCTCATCCAATCTCATCCTTTGATCATCAATTTAAAAATCTCTATTATGCGGAATTATGTATTACGAATAAAAAATTATTCCCTAAATGTGGTGCGCATTTAGAACAATAGATTGAAGACATTGAAACCAATTTTTATAACAGTAAATAGACACATAGAATAGATTAAGAAACTTACTTGGAGTCTAAGCACTTCCTATTCTCCTTCTTTCGCTCTTGTTGTAGCTTCAAATCCAAGCTAGATCGCTAAAATATTTCCTGCAAGAATGAACACTAAATAGAAAATAGATTGCAATATACAGATGGCTATTCACATTAATCAGTTAAATTGATGAAACATGAAACATATACATCATATAAGAATCCATAATATGAAATACATAAGATTATACAAATACATATGTGAAAAAGTAAGTAGAAATATTTATTAATGGATAGAAGGGGAGGTTACAACTAGTGATTAATTTTATTTCACCAACTCCAACATCATCCCAGTCTCATCACAATGAAAATATATCCAACAACATATCACTCAAATCAAACCTTCAATTAAGATTCCAACCGCATTTCTCTACTAAATTTATTCCTTCTCAAGCACTAGGATCTATGCTCAATTTATAGATGAGCTAAAGGTAGTTTCACAATCAATGACTTTCTAATAATAGGCAAGACATGTTTCCCAAATCAGAGGTGTTGAATGGACACATGGATTTGAAGTTTTACACATATGAAATCTTCTAGAAGGCACTGGCCATGTGGATATTCCGGAACAATGAAAATTTCACTCCCAGTTGACCAATGCACCCTTGAGTGTCAGGATGTGCTTTGCAGAGCACCTGTGAATGGAGGTAACTACATATGAAAATTAGTTAGTCCCTTGAGAGGCTTTTTTGGTGAGCTCATAAGTGATATATCATGTAATTCAAATCTTGGAAACATTGGAATGGAAGTCATGGATGATTTTTTCTTGTTCTTTGTCTTAGGGCATGTAGCAATTGAAATGATAGGGGATGATAGACCCTATTCATCGGTTCTGGGGAAGATGTCTAGTTTAACGAGGTCATTGGGAATGGTACCAAAATTGACATATAATAGATTGCCCCCTAAATCACGAAGTCAAAATAATAATAACAATATTTTTTGAATGAGATGCTTTACACTCTGATGGGTTGGAGCTGAAGCGGAGTGGCGACCTACATCAATATTATAATACATTACATCAAGATATATTGTCTTGATCATGAATTTTTGAGGGAAGGAATTCCCATTCACACCACATAAACTATCTAATAACATGTACATAGTGCAGAAAGTTTTCTACTTTGGAATGTTGCCCTACATAAACATGTCTACAGTTATAGGCCCATGTTCGGATAACGATCTATATGTAAGGTCACTGTACAGATGATGTGTAAAAAAATCCTTAAATCGTAGCCCAGATGGCTGAAAATAGATCCAGGCTCTTCTTATCTTGTTCACTCGATCATTTGGGTACAATTCTAGCCATGTGAATATACGATTTCTAGTCAAACATGATAAGAAATTGTTTGATTTCCAGCCAATGATGTGAGCTAATAAGAAATTCGAGAGAACCACCATTAATGTGAATGGCCCTCAAAGTACTGCAGTACATTTCGTAAGGCGTGAATATGTGATTTGATGTCGAACGGCAAACAAAATATTTCGATCAAAAGTCCAGAAGCGAGGATCTTGTCGATGATGTAACAAGCCTCATCGTACTTGAATACGATGTTTCTAAGTGAACTTACTCGATAATGATTTGTCGTTGACAGGAGGTCACTTTATTTCAAAACGAGAGTTACTGATTTCGGAGACAAAGGTATGACTTGATATAGCGATTTTCATGGATGATTGTCATGAGAATGTAGGTTTATGAGTATTGGAGAAGGATTAGTATTCACTGGATGACTTCTCTTGAACATATCAGCGACACTGAGATGAGTTGGCAGCATTGACCCAAAACTGAAGTTAAGGTATGATGAACCATAGTTATGAATTAACCTTCAAGATGATTACCCAACCCAAATAGTCACAGTGATGGAGTGAAGTGTCATGTTCAAGAGCGACCTTCTACCATAAAAAATTATGTTCACTTTCCCAAATTTTCCCTGCTCATTTGTCAACTAGTACCTCTTTATTTTTTAACAAGCTTGAGGAGGATAACGTATGCTTGATGTATAATTCAACCCTTCGATCAAATAATGTATCGCTATTTAGTAATTTAATGAGTATAGTGATGAATGAAACTCGATTCTTGCCATGATCGAAAAGCCCGTTGCTATTTTATTTTTTAGTGAGCCTAACGACAATGACAACCCAATCCTTTTTCATATTTAGAGAGTTTGAAAAAGAGGAAAAAAGAAAACTCCATCAATAATTTTTCGTAAAGTTGTCGCTCAGATCCAAAAAATTGTAAAATAATATCTGAGAGAACCTCCTAGCCATGTTCGACTAAGGCATTTATTTTTGGTAAATAATCTATCTCAGTTCGGAAAAGGGTTAAACTTATACTAAGTAGATTTCAATTCATTTACTTTTTCAAGCTCGAAAAGACAAGTGCTCGGTAATGTTTTCACATTATCGGAGTCTGAAAATAGCTAGAAGAAGACTCGAAGGGCTCCTTTTTCACTCTTATCAAAGCTCGAAAAAGAGATAAAAGTGTGCTTAATGTCCCTTTTAATTTTTAACAAAGCTCGAAAACTAAGGATAAAAGTATGTTTTGTGATCGAATCATTCTTGAAATAAATCTGCATGACTAATCTTCTCATCAGTTATAAAACTTGTTCAGAACAACATCAAACAGATTAAAAATACCTATTTCATGATAAAAATAGCATAAAACCATAGTCACATCAATAAATATGATTTTTGAATAATCAAATGACTAATAAAAAGAGTTTTACTATTCATTTTTCCCATTTTAAACTTAACATTTTCATTTTGGAGCTCTAAACCTATCTTTTCCCATGAACTTTAGTCATTTATTATGATCTATTCTATGGATGGTTTTCATCACCGTTTGATCCAGGTTAGTGCCATTATCCCTCTCTTTCTTTCAGTAGTCAATTCATTTCCTCTCATTGCAATTTTTTAGGGATTTGGGCCCCTTAGGTTAAATTATTTTTCAAAAGAGGTAAATGCACACTTGAGCATCGAAAAATGCATTGTAGAGCACCTAAATTGAAGCCTAGGTGCATATGTAGTGCACTGTCACTTGTTCAAGACTGCGTTGGGCGTAATTCTCATTTTTTATTCTTGCAATGTACCCAAAATTTGCCTAATTTTTTGCATGAAAATGAGTCTAATGGGCTTATGGTTATGTTTCAACATTCCATCAGAAAAGAATGATGATTAATTGTAGAGAAAGAGAGAATAAAGAACAAAATATGATTTCCCTAAATGATCCGGGTACAATAAGAGCCCTAAGATATTGTGGCTTGTTAAAGTGATTTTTCTTCTCAGGGATGAGGCAACAAATAGAACTCTTGGAGTTCTTAGTTCGAGCATGGGATGTAGCCATCGAGGCATTTCACATTAGGAACAAAGTGGTTCCTATTATAGTGGAGGATGTATACTTTCTTATAGGCTTGTCAAGGAGAGGCTTGCATATTTCCCTCTGAGGGTCTGCTCTCGGAGGAGAGATTGTGAGAGACTATGTTTTGCAATATTGCTATTCAGGGGTAGATCCAAACAAGGATGGGAAAATAAAAATTCGTGAAGTTCGATATTTTCCTTTGAGAACCATCCTTCTCACGATCAGAAAAAATTGTCGGCACCGTTACACGACATGTATCAAATAGATCATATATGCAGTATGTGCTAGAGTGCATGGAGCCAACAGTCTTCAACTGGTCTGAAGCTATACTTTCTTAGATAAAAGAACAAATGAAAAAGGAAAATGGAGGAAGGAAGAAAAAATTCAGTTATGGTTTGATCCTCATTTCATTTTCCTTAGAGAAAATTGCACTGATGCAGCCACACCATGTGACATTGGGTATATCTAACCCTAGAGATCCGAGGATACATAAATGGGTAGAACTAATGGCTCGTCATGCAGGCCAATCATTCATTGTGTTCTCGACTTTGTTCTTCACCTAGTTCAAGTGACAGGTTATCGCCATCGATGAGTATGCATACACAAGCGTCGATTTCTGAGGAGATCCAGAGTTAGCCTTACCAGAAGGAGCTTAGTGGGGTGAAATAGGTAAGAACGTTTTGACCATGTTTTTTATTTTTCTAAGGGTTATACAATTTTTTTGTATTTTTATTTTTTCCCAAGACTATGCTAAAGTTTTAATGTAATACAGATTCTGGTTGAGTTCAACCAGTAGAGGAACCAGAGCATGGAGTGGATGAGCCACCACAGAGGGTTGTTGAGAGAGCATTCCTTCAGGATCTAGGCATGGTTGAGACTCTGTCTAAGCTTCGGCAGCACATAGAGGGGTTAACCTTCGAGATTCTGGATTGTCGAATCGAAGAGCTAGCCATACGACCACAATGCCACACTATAGGTGTTCCTAACCATTGGATGCGGTTACTGTGTAGGATAGCTAGATCTATAGCATGTTACCATGGGAATCACGATATTAATTTTGACATGTTGCATACATTTTGAGGTCATATGACCAATGTGTCTTGGGAACACATTTTTGTAAAAATATATAACTATCTATCTATCTGATTTCAGTGTTTTCTTATGTTTATTGCGCAATCCTATTCAATTATGTGAATGTTTCTTTACATGTTGCAAATGTCTGTCTAAAACTTGATTAGTCAAAGAATTAGTCAATGTGTTCAAATTTCTGGAAATGTGTTGATATTGAATAAAATCAAAGTGTCTTTCCAAAAGTCGAAATCTTAGGAAAAAATGATGCAATGTTGGATTGAGTATAAACACTATTAAGTTGTAATACCACAAGTTTTGATTCTAACCTTATGATGATGTGGTTAATACCAAATGAAATGATATCAGAGAAAAGTTCGATCAATGTGCTATACTCAGTGATATTGTTTGTCGATATACCAATAAAAATCCTTTGAAAACACACTAACTCGTGGTTCGGAGCCAAATTGGCCCACGCTGCAGAGGATAGATTATGCATACTATGACTAGAACCATCAACATATCCAACAAATGGTTCCGAAGATTCAGACATCCGCGACGAAATGTAAAGCAGGTTACTAAATTCAAGAAAACTCTAATGAATAAACTAAGACAGTGAATGAAAATAAAAAACATATATATACAATATAATACAAAAAATCACTACACTCATGGTTAAGAAGAGTACCATTTCAGATATAACCCATTTATAGACTGCGCCAACGGAATTCCATCGTAATCCACCAACTCATAGGCACCCTTAGCAAGAACTCTTTTGAAAATATAGGGGCCATGTCATAATGGCTCAAATTTCCCTGTACCTATTACATCAGCTTCTTGATTATAAATAAGGACCAAGTCATCCTATGAGAAAATGTGAGGCTGGAAATTTTTGTCATGTTGCGCCTTTATATATCTCTTATGTGCTTGATTGGCCAATTGGGCTTTACGACGCATTTCATCAAGATGGGTGAGGTTAAAAATACGTGCTTCTTCTTCTGAGTTGTCAGGTAACAAGTCAATTGAGAGTTTTAACGATGGTATTTCACATTGGATTGGTAAGATAGCTTCCAGACCATACACCAAGTGAAAGGGGGTAAATCTGGTTTTGTTTCTAATCGAGGTTCGGTATGCCCACAAGGCCGAGTACAGGATCAAATTCTAGTTTCTTTTATGAAATCCTATCATTCGTTGAAGCATACGTTAAAGAATATTGTTGATAGTCTCAACTTTTCCATTTGATTGTGGATGATAAGGAGTAGAATTATCATGTGACAATCTTAACTTGGCAGTTAATTCAGTCATCACGTGGTTGCAAAAATGCTTCCCATGATTTGTAACTATATCTTGTGGGACCCCAAATCGTGCAATAACATGATTAAATAGAAACAATGCAGTCATTTTTCATGTGTTGTTGAATGTGTTAGGGTCCTATAATAATAGGATTCATAATTTTGAATTGACTTTAATTAGGCTTGTAATATGTACATACTTTGCTTTCTGCAAATTTTTTTCCCATATTAGAAAAATAATTTTTTTTAAAGAGGGTAAAATTCCTAAAAGAGAAATCAAAGGAATTGAAAGAAAAAATATCAAAAAGAATATGAAAATGAACCCAAAATAAAAGGAGATAAAAATAAAACATGAAAGTGATGCAAATCCAAATTCCACTACTATTTACTTTTACTGGAAAATAAAGATTGTGTGCAACTTGTGAAAATGCCACAATCAATGAAGGTCAAACTTTATAACCTTGACCCTTCATGCTTTAAATTTCATGTCGTTAAATAGAGAATAAAGATCTATCTAAACTGTCTAATCTTGGCAGATCAGTAGTTAGGTAGAGAATAATAAGGAGCTCAATATTTTAATCTGAGCCCTTAGAAGAAATAAGGATAGAATTAGTTATTTTGATGTTTTAAAAGAAAAATGAATAAGGGTTTGCAAGCTCAAATGTCCACATGTAAATGAAGAAAAAATGTAAGGGTGGAAAATGGGTTGGTAGAAGCAGCTTTCACAAGCATGGAGATCAGAAAATTGGTTATTTCATTTACTAATTTCCCTTCAAAATCATTTCCCTTGTAAAAATACCTTCTCCCCCTTAATTTTACCCTGTTCTCCTTTTCCCCCTTGCGAAAAACCCCTTTTCCTAAGTTGAAACACATGTATCCTAGGAAAAGTAAAAAATCCCTTTACTAATTCCCCTTTTATTCATAAATACCCAAAAAACCCAAAAATATTTTAACCCCGATATATATATCTAAAATGGTTAAAATATATATGAAGAAATCTATCCCTGATATCATTTTTTACACTATACTTAGTGTATTTGCATATCCCACACTTACATTACATTATTAACATCTAACCTAATGTGTTAACTCCCTTATAAACATTTACCCCATATTTTATTTAATTCCTTTATATATCATTCCCCACCCATTACTTTTATTTTAAACTATAGTTTAAATCCCCACGTGTTATATAATCCCGATCCCACTATGTATTATCCCCATCGGTTATAACGTTACACTTACTCGCATCTCATAAGTTAATATATTAAACCTCGCTTATATATATTGGTCCCACTTGCTTTAACCACATTGTTTATATTATTCAAAACCCCGACCATTTACATGTATAGCCAATAGTATAATAAATAATCATTATATGTATTAAACTTTAGTTTAAATGCATATAACCTACCCAAATATTTTAAACCCTGGGTCCCAGGCCATCTGATCCCGCGACTCCATCGCATCATCCCAGCCTTCAGATCTTCACTCACCAGATCTATTGACTAGCATAGACTATCGTGCGTTTCATTGACCGATAGTTATCATACACTCAACCTTGCGAAATACATAGATTTCGGAGTCTCCCTCTCCACTAAGTGGTATATCTTCATTCGATCGCACCAATCAAACGTTACCACTAACCACCTCTGGAGCTTGTGAAAACTACTGAGCAGTTTTCTCTCGGTGTGCAAACCACCCTGTCATTTGAAATGAGCATCAATTAATGCTTTCACTGTTGATAAAAATGCATATAAATCACCCATTTGCACCCTTTTTTATGTTTCTGTTACATTTTGCATTGAAGAGGCACTGCCAACCAGATTTTATGCTACAAGATCACATTGCCAACCTCATTTTAAACCCAAATCACTAGAATTCGAGACCTTTGATGATACAGAACATTTCAGAACTGAATTGAAGCTTATAAAGACCTGAAGAAGCCTTAGAAAGATTTCTTCCACCTCATAAACCCTTCTGCGCAAACAAAAATCTTCATTTTTCTAGGTATTGTTCAAAATAAAAGACCTATTCCTTGATTTAAAGAAGTAATACAAGTAATTGAATCATTTAGAGCCTTTTCTCAAACCTTAAGAAATCCCTTTTCCTTCCTAAAATATCTTTTCTGTAAACCCTGGTGCTACTTGCACAAATTCTAAGGTTCAAGACTATTTTAAATCACAAAGATTGAATAAATTGAAGAAATTGAAGCCTCTATATACCTGAAAAAGCCTCATGTGCCTTTTAATCCATTTTCTATAGACTCTAGGTGTATTTTTACCTAGCTATTGATATTGTTTTTTGTCACAGAGAGTGCACTATAGAACCTAGACATATTTTTCAGAAACTCTAAAGTCGTATAGTTGATCTCTTGTTACAAAGATTAGAGTTTGGTTAATTGAGAAAGTAAACCTTTTCATAGCATAGGATAAACCATTGTGTCATCCTTAATTCTTCTGAAAACTGTTATAAATTTCCAAAGGTTCTCCTACAGGCCTAAATCAGTTATTTCTAAGTCAAAAGAGTAATAAAATTGTTAAATCAAGTAAAAAAATGGGTTCCAAAAACATTGTACTTATCAATTCTCTACAACCCCTTGTTGTATATATAGAACACATTCCATTAGTTGACACAGACTTCAATATTACTGACAGAGTCACAGAATTTAAACTTCTTGAGCTCCATTGTTGGAGCCAAGAAAAACCCATAGATCAGGCTGATGAAGTTTTCATCTGGAGTCTAATTTACCAAAATATGTTGTTCCTCAGAAATTTTAGTGCCCAAAAGTGATTAGACTCTGCCAATCCTACTATTTCACTAATCAGAGAGCCATAATCAACCCTAAAAAAGAAATCCTATTTCAAATTATAGCTGAGTCAATTAATCAGATGTTGCATATACAACCCAGGCCTGATGAAATCCCTTTATCCATTGAGCCCCTTACTCAGTTATACCTCAATTTATACTTCCCCAAGAGGTTCCAGATATTTCAAACTTTCATGCCTTCTTCTATAGAGATTCTCAAGATAAATCCCCCATGCCCTTCTGGAAAATTATTTGAAAGGACAAGACATATCATCTCCATTCTATATTTTATTCTTGGATATTTTACAGATGAACATGATGATGTAGCAGTGCTAGGTTTTTTGTCTACTTTCACACTTGGTCAACCTCGTGCTACCATTTTTAATTTTTCCCAATACCTTGCTGAAAATATTCATGAGCAGTTGGTCAAAATGCCTTCTGAAGGTGTTTTCAAGTATTCATCATTCCTATTCCATATGTTTTTCTACTTTCAGTCTAATAAATTTGATATAAACCTTTAGAAGCTTGATGTGGAAGGAAACCCACAATCAATCATCTTTTCGACTTCCTTGATTAGAAAAGACTCTAATGAGTTCACTTACACAAATTTTACTGATTCTTTCATTCATCCTATGGTAAATTTTCTAAACAATAGAAGGCATCCTAGAATTAGTGAAGAGATTAAGAAGGTCCTATAGTTGTGTGAGCATAATAGGACAGGTGATTGGTTCTTGTACCAAAACCATAATAAAATAAGAGTATATGGAGCAAGTCTTGTTCCATAAAAATTTCCTAAATACCTCCCTATGAGGTTATTTTCCCTTGAATACATAAGGCAGATTCTTAATTCAAATGAAATTAATTTCTTGGCAGTAAAGAAGAAGACACAATTCAAGCTGAAAAATCAGGTTGGCCCTTTTATCTGTAACAATAGAGATGCGGGTCCTAAGGCTGAAAAATGTTTACAAGAGTTCAAAATCAATAAAAGTTTTCTGTGGTATTATGATCCCCTTGGAGTTATAAGTAAAATGCGAGTTAAGTGAAAACTCGCTCCATATGTACATGAAAAGAAACCACAGATATAGAAATTATCCAATCAATTTGAATGGTTGAGAAGCAAAGTAATACTAGTCAAACTTTCCAAACTCCAGCCCAAGAAGACAGGAATGTAAAGAGAAACAGAGAGAAAGGATCCCATACTGCAAAAAATACAACAGAGACTAAATTCAAATTGAGATACAGTAAAATTCCAAAGCTAAATTTTTCCATTAAATAAGTGGAAACAATAGAGGTGATTGATATAGAAATAGCAGCAAAAGACAATGCACCTCCTACAATAATTGAAGAAGAAGAAGAACCTACAACTTCAAATACTCATCTCATTCAAAAGAAACATAGTATTAAAGTTTCTTCATCTAAAAGACCAGCAGAAAAGGACATGGATATCAAGGAAAGATACAAAGAAATCAAAGCCAGGAAATGAAGAAATTAAAACTGAAATATATTCTTAATATCTTAAACAAACTCGTAGCATCCAGAATAGGCTACTTTCAGCGTTTGACTATAAGAATAAAAATATGAAGATGAAATTTCTTCAACCCACAGTTCAAACTCCCAAGTCATCTTCTCATTACAAAAAGACATATTTTGAAGTCTTGGCCGAGGATTTTCATCCTCTGGACCAAATTGAGTTTCATAAGAAGGCATGGGAGATGATCTATTCTACAATTACCACCAAGGCCATGAGTGTACAAAAGCTACAAAACACTCTTGCAAATATCAGAGATCAGATCAAACTAGAAAAAACATCTTCACAGGCAAAAGACACTAGAATTAAATCTTTGGAAGAACTAGTAATTGAAGTAGGATGTGATCGGAAAAATATAAAAGTTGCGGAGGAATTGATCAAAAAGAAAATTGCAAACATTGCTGCATTAAAGAAGAAACTAAAGCTACCCCCTACATAACATCCTCAAGCTAAGGAAGTATTATAGGATATAAATTAGAAATATGAGATGATGATTCTCGTTTTATAGTTGACTGCTCGGATAAAGGAAATGGAGAATGAAATGGAAAAGTTGGTCCAAGAGAAAAAGGATAAAGAAGAAGAAGTTCCAGTCACAGTTATTCCGATAGTTACTACTATTGTACATTCCACACTAGCTGAATCACTGGCACCTATAGTCCCCATGGAAACAACATTACCTGTTACTTCATCAACCAATTCAACAACGGAGTCTTCAACAACAGCAGCACAACATTGAGAAGAAGCAAAAAATTTGGTAAAAGCTATGTAGGACATGTCTATTCAGACTAATGAGATAAATGGACTTAAATAATAACTTAACAGTCTTGAAGACGAAAAGAAACTTGCCATGATAATGCATAAGAGTGAAGAACAAAGAGTAAAAAAATTAAATGAGAAGTTGAAGATGTTATAAAACGATCTGAAATTGAGAGAACCCATGGCTCAAATCAGACAACAACTATGGGCCAATATCATTGAAGCAATCAATGATATTTGGCCATTCATACAAGTCATTTATGAATAGAAATATTTAGTCAAGTCAACAAAATAAGCCATTCAAAAGATTAAAGAAGAGCTTGGTAAGAAACCTGAACAAACTCTTGAAATCATCAAGATTCTAAATTCTAAGAAGAGGCAAGAGCTATAAGAAATTGTTATTAATGACAGACTAGAAACCATCCTAGAAGTTAGGAAGGTAACTTCTAAAAATAATTTGATGATACAGTTAGAAGAGAAATGTGAAAACATGGAGGTCGCTATCACAAAATTTATGATGAAATTTTATGTCCTAAGGCAAAAAGGCCTTCCAAATCCATTAGTTATTCATGATAAACTAACGAATAAAGATGACTATGACAAGAAAATGAGAGAAGTTGCCAAGGATTAGGTTAATCTACCTACCTCACATCATATTCCAACAGGGAAGGTAATCTACAAGAATTTGGAGAATTTGTTTTACCTACAACATGAGGTGAAACACATATTTATCAAGAAGCCCACATTCTCAAAGGATACTGAAGCTGATGATATTTTTAGAAGGGTGATGAAGATAAAACTGCCACAGGTAGAAGTTTGGGAAAAATTGACCGATTTACTATAAAATCGTATTGCAATAATCACAAAACAGTAAAAACAAAAAAAAATCATGTTGTTTTCACATTTACAATTACAATTTTGCAGTTAAAAACAATGAAACAATAAAATGTGATAGAGTATCAGTGAAAAAGTATCACTTCAAGGTCAAAGTTTAGAAGTCAAAACAAGAATTACAAAGCAGAGATAAAGCTTCCAGCATGAAGGACACTTCACTGTCCAGCTGTAGCCTTCGTTGAATAACAAAGAGAGAAAATATCAACAAGTAAAGACAACAAACATAAATTTCAATAAAAACATGGAAAACTAGAATTAGTTATAAAGTTGTCACTATATTCTTGCATGAAGATATTTCTTTTCTATGAATAATTCCTAAGTTTGTTTTAGGATATTTTGTAAAGATTTTTTGTATAAATACTTCTCATTTAGAAGTATTGAGTGTGGATGAATTGTTGAACATTTTTGTAGTTGTACTATTCTGAACCTAAGGGTGATTGTACAAATTTCAAGTTAGCAGACTAGATTAAAGCAATAAAGCATCATATTACAAGATTCATGTGTTGGGCCACTAGAGTGAAGTATTCTCACTTGTTTCTTTGTCAATTTCTTATGTTTTCCATCAATACTTGAATTTTGTACTAAATCTAAATGAGAAATCAGGAATTGTTATTTCAGAATATGTTAAAAGCACTCTGTCTTGAACTATTTATCATTTACATGTTTTCTACTCATATATAGACTAAGGAACCCTTAATTTCTCCCTAGTTTCGATTGACCCTTGCCTTTTCACTCATTATTTGGATTTGAGAACCCTTAATTTCTCTCTTACCCTGATTGAAACCATTTTCACCATCAACCTTGAAGATCTGAAGTAACAAAGCTATCTTTCCCTGTAAAAATTTCCCTTTAGATCTTGATCCTCATTTGATTGCTTGAAACATTGACTCCATTAGCCCAATGCAATACAAAACTACATCTATCCATCGAAGTAAGTGATTTCACCACCAAATCAAATCAAAATCCAAAACCAATTTACTCTACTTAACCAGCCTAAAATCATTTAAAATCAACAAAGATAAATCATCTAGAGAGAGCCCTCTCTGAGCATTAGGAAGGGTAGATACTAAGGCTTAAAATTAGGTTTGTGGTTACCTCTAATATTCTTTAAACTAAAAATAAAAAATCTTACAGCTCTTGAGAATTATTGGAGTGATAACACAATGTAGGCATTGCTTTCGCCCATTTGGTAAAGTAGTCAACTACAACAATAATATAACCATGCCCCTTGGACAAACGAGGGTTACAGGTCATGAAGTCAAAACCTCATTTTGAAAATGGTCCCACAGAGACAACAGTATCCATTGGTGCTGGCGGTTTGTGGATTTTACGATACAATATCTAGCATGCATGACAACTTTTGTCCACGAGAATGTAGTCGTGAAATATGGTAGGACAAAAGTAACCGACACAGACTATCTTATGTGCGATAGTGTATCCAGACAAGTGTCCACCACAAGCCTTAGTGTGACGATCATTTAAAACTTTTTCGGCCTCCTCATGAGTGAGACACCTTCTTAAAATTGTATCGACACCATGACGATAAAGTGTATCCCCGACGATCAAATAATCTTTGGCTTGGTATCGAATACGTCACTGGTCAGAGTGAGAGGTATGAGGCCCAAAAGTCTGAGTCTGGAGATAAATGATAAAATCCCCATACCAAGGATCAAATGATCCTATTAGAAAGAAAGTCTTGTCAGGAATTGATGGTTCCACCATATATAGTAGCAGTACTATTAGAGGGAAGGTGATAGAGAAGATCTACTAAAACTAAAGACTTCTTTGACTTGGATTTGATGAATTCCCAATCAAATTCCTGTGAAATGAAAATCAATTTTGAAAACTTGTCCCCTAGTAATAGACATGATAAGATATAAGTCATGGGGTTACAATCCGAAATGAAAATGGTCTTCTGGAATAGGATATAGTGGCGAAATATTTGGACAGCTTGAACAACTACCAATGAAAGATTTTCTACGTAAGATTACTTCACTTTCGTATCATTGAGATTACAACTTAAATAATATATTGGATGTTCTATCCCATTTTCTACTTCGACCAATACCATATAAATGGTCATATCAACTGCGTCGATATATAAGAAATAATCACTTTGATAATTGGGGGGATACATTAATGATGCTCGAACAAGAGTATCCTTAACATCATCAAAAGAATCTTGTGCAACTTGGCCCCAATGGAAGGGAACCCCCTTTTTTAAGAGCTGAGTAAATCCTTTATCCATTTCGGCGTAGTTGGGTATGAACCTCCTTAGGAAGTTAGCCTTTCCTTGAAGTTTCTGTATCTGAAATAAATTTGATGGCACACGCAAACCAAAAATGGCCTAAACCTTCAATGTTTCAATTCGAATTCCTTATTTTGAGACGACGAATCCAAGAAAATGACCAAAACCAACACAAAACACGCATTTATGTGGATTGAGGCATATTTGTTCATGTCGGTAGCGCAAAAAGATGGCTCTCAAATGCATCAAGTGATTAGTCTGATTTCGTAAATGCACCGGTATATTGTCTAGATAAGGTTGACCAATTTTCTTGATGTCATTGAAAGCATAATCCATTTCTCTTTGAAAAATGTCCCAAGTGTTCTTCAAACCAAATGGTAGTTTCCTATAAGCGAATGTGCCCTAGGGACAAATGAATGTTTTCTTCTATTGATCCTTTGGGCGGATATTGATTGTAGCCTGAAGATCCATCCATGAACAAAAATATTTCACATCCAGCACAATGTCAATAATTTGGTCGATAAAGGGAGTAGGATAGTTTTCCTTTTGACAAGCAAGATTGACATATCAATAATCGACGCACACTCTGATGCTTCCTTGTTTTTTCATGACAGGAATGATTTTTGAAAGCCACTCAATTAGCGAAACATAATTAATGAAACTAGCTCAAAAAAGTTTTTCAAGTTCTACTTTAATGGTAGCAACCTTCTTTGGATGAACAGGATGAAGGCATTGACACACCAGTTTGACATCAAGGTACATATTAATAGTGTGTTCAATGATACTAGTATGTATGCCTGCAATTTCCTCGTAAGACCAAGAAAATACATCACGAAATTCATGAAAAAGAGAGTGATATGTTTCGAGTTCTGATGGAGAATAAGATACGTTGACATGAATATTTTCTACAACGCTAGGTTTGGTTGAAATATTGATAGAAATGGTCTCTTCAATATTTCAAAAATTTCACTCATCGTCGATTACATTAATAAGTAAAGAATTCGAAAATAAATTTTTTATCAATGGGTGATATAGTTCACTAAGATTATTTTATTCATAATCAGGAAGATAGGAACGATGATGATAATATTCCCATGGTTCTCCTTCTAACATCATGGTTTCCAAAATATTATCATCTATCTAGAAATTTGAGGAAAAAGAATCAGATGGAGTACCAAAATCTAAGGAAAAATAAACCCAAACAACTAGCGACATTGATTTTGGATTCTCCTCCCAATCCAGATAGAGTGATTGCTATGCCAGCTCAATAGGGTTGGGCGGCAGAAACTCATCCAACGTAACAATTTCAGATTCATCTGTACTCTTCCTTAAGGTAGATAGAGTTGAATAGATCATGTAGAAGGTCTCTATACTTGCAATTTCTACTGATGTCATAGGCAGAGGTAATGCAAAGGTTCCCATGAGAGTGGAATCCTTTAAGAGTCCGACACCAATGTTCTGAAGTGCAAGTTCAGGTGCGTGAACGAATGGAACACTTACAGTTACATGTGAAGCGAAGGAAAAGAAGGATAGCTGATTGATGACTGTGATGGCACCTTTATATGGAAAGGCAATCATTCTAAAATATGTAGAAATAATTTCAGTCATAGCCTATACGCATGGCCTTCCTAGTATAATATTGTAGTCGAGGGGTCCTTTAACAACCTCAACGTCAACATTCACTGTTTTTACCCCTAGTTCAACATGCATGTTTTTGATAATACCACAAGGCTTATATATATACGTTCATCGAAAGCCTTCAACGTCATTGATGATTGAGATAAGCATGGCAAGCCAAGTGAATTCCAATAGTTTAGAGACATAATTCATGTAGATGCTCCCTCATCAATAATAGTATGATGAACAAGAGGATTGAGAACATTTACTTCTATGGAGAATGCCAATTTTTTCGGTAATTATGGCACATAGCCCGTATGATTAAAGACTACGATATTATAATTAGTCGGATCAATTCCACCAATAGCCGACAATAAAGCATGTTTCTAGGAGGGACAATTTTGTAATACCTTAAGAGCTGACATAGTTGAAGGGTATTGAGCCAAATCTTCAACTATATTATAATTTTGAGCAACTCTTGCTCGAGGATTATAAGTCTATCTATGAACGACTCCCTTCGGTGGCTTGATTGTTAATTTAGGAATAGAAGTAGGTGGTACCAATTCCGTAGATGGATTCATGGTCGAGGTAGTAGGTTGATTAGTGGCCTGACTACTGTAATCTTTATTATGCATTGAAACTAAAATATCTGTTGAAGGTTTTGTGATAGATAACATAAGAACTTGAGAACTATAAGTTGGATCCGTAGCAACCAAATTTGTCTCTGGATTTGGAAATGGATCTGTCAACACAACTGATGCATGTGAAGTCTTAACCATTTTTGAGACTTTAGTGCGGTGAGGAGAATCCCGAAAAAAGCGGTCATCATTATAGCTTTTTCATAGATAATGAGGTTTCCTATTTCCAGATGATTGATCATACAATTTTTCTTCCAGGTTAGAAGTTTTCTTTTTCTTAAATTTCTTTTTTTTCTTTCTTTTGGGTGGCTTGTCACTTTTTCCTTTGTCAAATGACATGGAATTAATTTTGGAAGAAAGTGCAGGATCAGATGTAGTAGTTTGATGTGTTCTTGCAGTACCAATCAAACCATATTTGGCATGAGAGTTCTTTAGTTGAGGAGGAACAGTAAAATTAGATCACAACGCATTAGGAACTTTTGCATAGAGCATGCCAGACTGAGTATAAATCAAGTCTAAATATTGGGCACGAGAAATAACTTGCTCTTCAGTGATGACGCCACCCTTAGCCACATACTTAGTTATAGATGGTAACATGGACTTAATAAACCACTCAACAAGGATTTGATTAGAAATAAATGTCTTAACCATTCTACGACGACGATGCCACTCATGAATATGTTCAGAAATGTGAGTAGCATTAGTCTGTTGAAAATTATTCAAGAGTTTCGTTCCAATTTCATATCATATGTGTAACTCTAAGTGTGTCAAAAATACAATAGCTAGGGTAGTGAAATCATCAAAAGAAGCTCTAGGTAACTCAATGTACCATTTCAGTGAGCGTACGTTGGAAAATATGTAGCCGAATAGAGTCATCATTAAGGGAGTTGGATGACCACAAATGATAAGTCATAACATGAGTTGACGGGTCTTTCCTAGGGTTTCCATTGAACTTAGGAATATCTGAGGGTAACGTATGGGGTATCACCGGCCACCAAGGAGCATAGTTGATTAGATCATTGGTGAGCCGATTTAAATCTGGTAACTCTAAAGTTGCAACAAAAAGAAATTTTTGATTAAGGTGATGTTGAGAATAGCTAGGGTATGATGGAATTGCTTGGGCAATAGGCCTTTGAGCACCGACATAAGGAATTTTCTGTTGGTAACCCAGATAGGGGTTGTTTTGATAAGAAAATGCTTCAGGATTCTAAATACCAAAACCCGGGTATGATATGTGTTGAAATGAGGGTTGAGGCATTTTCACCTAAGGCTCCCAAAGGGTTTGTCTACCAATGTTATAACCCAAATTAGGATAACCTGGATTCAGTTGAGGATAGGTATAACATTTTTGTGGTTGCGAAATCCCATAATATGGTAATACAGCTTGTGAATAAATGATTTCAGGTACAGGTTGTTGTTGTAAATTAATCGAAGGATTTAGAGTCTGTGGACCCAATACTTGAGGGTATTGAGGTGAAGGACCTTCCTGAAATGGTTATTGTACAACAATTTTATTCTGTAACAGGGGTAAAGATGTATTAAAAAGTGGAATTGATGTGGGTGCAATAGGTTGAACCAGTTGATATGAGTGTACAACCGTTTGTGGTTGGATAGGCAGAGTGGGGTGTCATTGAAAAACATTGATTTTGATATTAGGTTGACCAAAAAATGACGGAGTACTGTCAAAGTGGGTGACCAAAGGTGTTCCCCCAGGATGAGAAGGATAATAAGATAGAAAATATTGTTCTCCAAATGAAGGGAGTCCAATTGATATGGTACTGGATGGAATAGACCCATAAGGACCAGCATGATATTTCCCTGATGAGCTATATAAAGGATCAAGCCGTCCAGTACTTACTATAGGTTTACTAGTTATAATACCAGATGATGAAATTGGTGAATTCCATGGGTTTGAAGATGCACTAGAGAAAATTCCAGATAATGATTTATAACCTGATGGGACAAAAGGGCCACTATAAAAATATGACTTTGGTGAAGTTTTGAACATCGACGGGGTTGCGAGAGTAGGTGCTGACGCAATCAGAACAAATGGTCCTACCGAAGATGTTGGTTTAGGCATAGTCAGTTAACCAAAGGTATACCCTTTTGAATTGACAGGAATTTGAATAGGAACAGGATAAAAAAAAGCAGAGGATGTTGAGGAAAATACTCGTACAGGTAAAGATCCTCCCCAAAATGGGTTGGAGTTAAAGGTGTCTTGTCTTGTGGGATTTCTTCAATCAAAATTAAACCAAGTGGAAGGATTTTGCTGGTAGCCCAAAATTATATTTCAGGAGGTTGACTACACAATATGGGGGACTCAATTGCTACAATAGATCGTGGGGTGATAGATACAAGAACAACTTCCAGTCGTTTGAATTCGGGATGTAGATGTTCTAGAAAGAAAGAAACACGATCTAGATCAACTTCCAGTTGAACAACGTCTGGTTCAGGAGGTATGGTCTCACTGATTGGATGGATCGTGACCACAGGTAGCTGTGAAGACTCTGTCTTGAAAATAGTAGATAAACTGATATTTGTAGAAACAACTTGTGCCGACTCTGGTATATGGGAAGATGATGCTTCATGAGAGGTATTGATGGTACTTGTTTTGGTAGAGTGATGTCGCCTTCGCCGCACAGAAGTAGCTTCTGGTGGTAAAGGTGGTTTCAATGCAATTCTACACAAACGACGAGGAAAGGAATTTTATTCTTCCATAATGACTAATTTATTTTATGACCAAAAATAAATAAACAAAATAAAAGGGTAACACTAGGCAAAAAGGTTTACCAAGAAACTGTGAACCGCAAAATGCCTCCTAGTGAACCAAGAAGTACGGCGAGGCAATCTCCCTGAATGTTGTGTTTAGTGTATCAAAATTTACAAGGCAGCTCACTCTATTTACTATGGATGGATAGAAACCTAAATTTTTCCTCCCAAATATACCCCAAGGTACGTGGAGGCCCAAGTCTATATTAGAGTTGTCTGAAGCGAAACCGCATAGTGAGAGCACCCCTTTATACTTTTCGTACTGTAACACTGTCCATTATAACCGAAAGTACATGGAAGAGATACGATATACTTACATACGTGGAGTGAGGTATCACACTCTGAATTTATCGTAGACAGTTAACGACAGATGCTATTTTTTACGATGTTGAAACACGTCTCTAGCCTAGACCTTCTGGATGTTATCGTTATGGTTCCAATGCCTTTTTAGGTAAATTGATGTAAATTTTAAGTTGATATTGTTTATCAATTTGCCTTTCAAGGTTCACCGTGATGATGTGATGGAAATTCCTATAATGAAAACTAAAGTGATAAGAAAACTTTTCACTTTTAGCTTTTTCAATGAAAATCTTAGCTACTAAAGGGAAAGAGCAATCAGTTTTGAGAGCAAACAACAAAGAACAAAAACTAATATGCATCTTTCCTAATTTTTCCTATGAGAAACACATAATCCATTATATGCAAATGCAGGTTTTTCATTTCAGTCCCCTTAATGTGAATGAAAAAAGGAAACTAAATGCATCAAATCAATAAAAAAAAAAAAATTTCTATGAGAAACGATGAATTGAACAACAATTTATCTTTTAGAAAAAATGAAGAATGGAACTACAATTTTTCGTGTAAGAAACAAAGAATTTAACGACAATTTCCTTTACAAAAGAAAATGGATCTAATGCAGAAATAAAAATACTATGAATTTTTTTTTCAATGATAAAGAAAAACACTTAAAAGAGACATTGAACAAACTTTCTTTTTCAAAGGAGGAAGATTCAGGTAAATTCAATGGTCTCTGTGAGGCATCAGATATTTTAAAACACAACATACAAAATGTTGAAAGCAATGGCAATGAAAAATTCAAAGGGAATTTGGTTGGCTTAGGGGGAAACACAGTCTTTGAGGGGAGACAATGCATTGCAAAGCACCCCTGAGTGGGAAACAATGCTATGAAAAGCACTGTGTCCTGTCCAACAATCTGTTGGGCACATCAGAGAACAAAAAACACAAACTATAGGAAAACTTCCAATGCAATTCTTAGTTTCAAAAGTCTAATATTTAATAGCAGATGCTGCTGGGTAGATAAACAGAGGCAAACAAACCAAGGATGAAGGAAAAACTCCCGAGTGGAGTCACCAATTTTTTATGCAGAATTATGTATTACGGATAAAACATTCTTCCCTAATTGTGGTGTGCATTTAGAACAATAGATTAAGAACTTTGTAACTACTTTTCCTAATAGTAAATAGATACACATAATAGATTAAGAAAATTACGTGGAGTCCAAGAACTTCCTATTCACCTTTTCTCACTCTGGCTGTCGCTTCAAATCCAAGCTATATCACCAAAATATTTCCTCCGAGAATGAACACTAAAAAAAAAAGAGATTGCAAAATACAGATGGCTATTCATTTTAATCAATGAAATCAATGAAAAATGAAACATATACATCATATAAGAATCCATAATATGAAAGACAGAGGCTTATACAGATACATATGTGAGAAATTAAGAAGCAATATTTATTAATGGATAGAAGGGGAGGTTACAACCAATGATTGATTTGATGTCACCAATGCCAACATCATCCCAGACTCATCATAATTGACATCTCTCCAGCAACATATCACTCAAATCAAACCTTAAATTGCGATTTCAACAACATTTCTCTACTAAATCTCTTCCTTCTCAAGAACTATGATCTGTGCTCAATTTATAGATGAGATGAAGGTAGTTTCACAACCAATGAATTTCTAATAATATTCAAGACATGTTTCCCATCTCAGAGGTGTTGAATGGACACATGGATTCGAATTTTGACACATATGCACTCTTCTAGAAGGCGCTGGCTATGTGGAGATTCCAGAACAATGAGAATTTTTCTCCCAATTGACCAACGCATCCTTGAGTGTTGGGAAGTGCTTTGCAGAGCACCCTTGAATGGAGGTAACTGCATATGAAAAGTCGTTAGTCCCTTGAGAGACTGCGTTGGTGAGCTATTAGGTGATATAACATGTACTTAAAATCTTGGAAACATTGCAATGTAAGTCAAGGATGATTTGTTCTTGTTCTTTGTCTTAGGGCATGTAGCAACTCAAATGATAGGGGGTGACAGACCATATTCATTGGTTCTAGGGATGATGTCCAGTTTAACCAGGTCTTTGGGAATTTTTCCCAAACTGACCTATAAAAATCACGATTTAAAGAAGAAGAAAAAATCATTGGGGAGCTTTGGCTACCACCCTATCAATTCAATAATCATCACAGTGGATCATACGACTTCTACCCTATATCAAATAATCAAATCGATCATATGAATTAGAATCATCATCATCAAGTCATATCTCATCTTGGATAATCTCTACTTATATCCATCTCTTGAACATTCTCGAATGTATCGAAGAAGAATAATATGACATCGTAGGGGAGCTAAACCTACCACCCTAACCATCGAGGAACCTCTGCTACCACCCAAAATAATTACCATTAGGGAGCCTATACTACCACCCTATAATCATCAATGGGGAACCTATTCTAAGACCTAGGAATCACCAATGGGGAGCCACCACTACCACTTGGGAATCATTGGTGGCGAGCCCCTTACCATACACAATCAATATGAGGGATGCCACTTACCATAAGAGGTAAGGATCATACATATCCCACTACCTCGAGATAATATGAAGGATACCACTTCACATGAGTGGTAAAAATCATGCCTATCATATCCTTTTTTGATCTTCCCAACTTGACCATCAAGAGCCATTGGTAGAAGAACTACATCTATATCTTGAGGAATATGCCACTTACCATAAATGGTAAGAATTGCATCTAAATCAAGAAACCAACACCCATTTTCTATATGGGTGGGAATGTAGATGGAAACTCAAGTAGTACTCTGTCAATACTATCTAGAGTTCCTTCAACACCAAGAGATCTAAGGCTAAATTCCTCACTTTGTGAGCTCAAACGGGGAGGAAGATCATAGATTAATGTCCTTGATCAGTTAGTACCCTTACTGAGGAGTGTCATATTCATCAATCTAGACTGCTCTCTAAAGATTAAAATCATATCAAATTGCTCATATCTACTACCAGCTCAAACAACCCACTGAATATTTCAACCATACTAACTTATGCAGTACTTTTGAGTAACATTTTTTCTATTTTCCTGTTCATGCAAGACATCAAAGTATGTTAAAAAAAATATTTGACAAAAATTAAATAATTCCTTATTCATATTTTCTTCCTCTCACATAGGGAGGAAACAATCGTAATCCTAAGATTTTATCATAAAAAAACAGTGTCTCAATCCATCAAGAAGTCTTTGTCTCTACAATATATGTTTAGACACTATTTGTCTTAGGGTACATGCTTACAATGCAAGGATCCATATAACTAATTACTCATCATGAGATCTACAAAATCTTGCAATAATGATCCATCAATTCAATCCAACATGCCGTGTTTTCAATATTACACTTCCCATATTAAATAGTTCTGTCAATAATGAATTTCCAGTGCATTAAATTAATTATCAAACATACACCCTTAATGACACCGAATTTTCATCAATTCATGTCCAAAATACTTATTCTATCATGCAATCATGGGTTTTCTATTCATCTACTATAAATAATAATAGGTGCAGGGATCGAATCAAGGGTATCTCTATTTGAATGGGAATCCTTTATGATCTTCATCTGGAACAATGTCGTGCATGCTAAAATCACCACAGTACTAATCTCTATCATATATATTGGATATACATTAATCTCACATGCCTATCATACTGCCCTATTACCATGCATCTCTAATACAAGGACATGTAATGAATCATTATTAGGTCCCCATGCATATAGCCAGCAGGAACCTTTCTACCCAGACTAACAATTTAGATCAACGACCCAAAAGATCAAGCATAGACATATATCTATATATTTTACTGATATTGATTTACTCGATTTAACTCTAACGTATTAACAGATCTTTGACGTGTACATACCATGGTCTCAAACCATGGTTTGGGGCTCATGGTTTCCCTTTTTAACCATTACAATGATAAATGAGATTTGACCTGCCCTATAGCTCCTTGAATTCCACGCGTAAGACAATTTTACAAAAATTATGCAAAAATTAACCCAAAAATGCTTTACCGCAGGCAACCCTGCTCCAAGAAGCCCCCATCACAATCTAGTGACTCATCCAAAATCACTCTAGTATTACTGTATGCATTTTTTCTTAGAGTTCCTTTACAGAACTCTGAAATGGCAAGATGACTTCCATGATTTGTACTGCAACATTCTGCACTTCCTCTACTAGTTTCTTTGTGGTTGGTCCCTCGCTGGCCAGGATGATGTTTCCTTGAGTTTGTTTCAGGATTTTGAGGGAACTATCATTTTTTTGTGAAATTTGTAAGGCCTCATCAACCCACGGCTTCATTTTTTCCTCCAGCAAGCACTCCCAGCGTCGCAATGTGTCAATTTACACCTGAATGATGCAACTCCCATGTAGTTGAGGGAATCTCTGGCCTAGCACCAGGGTTAGGGAAACGACCTGAATTTCATTGAATTGTTGGTCTTTGGCCCTCAATTTCATCTTTAGCTACAGGATGACGGGTTCATCCTGGATAGACATCTAAATTCCCATGGCATATTTAAACAGTTGACTGCAATCATCCATTATAGTATTTATGCTATCAATCAACTCCTTCACAATGGTGATGCACTGCAAATGCACCTTTGGAGGTGTTTCAAGTTGTAAATTCATCTGTAGGTCTGTGATATTCTACTCAAGCTCTGCACTGACTGTGGCGATTGGAAATCACGAGACCTTAAGCATAACGACCAAGTTTTCTAGCTTGACAATGGTCAATAATGTGGTGGTAACTTTGATTTCGAGAAGGCCCAAACATAGTTTATCAATCAATGTTTCCAATTGGGTGTGCTAGATTTTAGCGGTGCTCTGTGCATCCTTTGTGAGATGTTATCTTTGAAGTGTTGAGGCAGCTTGGTTCTGCACTGCAGTGGTATCCTTGGAGGCCTTATATTCACAGTATTGTAGCTCATCATTGATAATTATGTGCATGGAATTTAGCTTTCTGGATTGGAAAATGATCAAATTGATCCCGACCTCAGATCTTTCGGGAATGAGCGCGCTTAGGTCCGAGCTAGGAATTTGGAGTGTGGCACTAGAAACTTGGAAGACTATAATCTGAGAACTGGATGTGTGTCGAATGTGTTTTTTCTCTTTTTCAATTCTCTTTTGTGGCATGTTCGCTTGTTGCATGCTCTCTTGAATCACGCTCGCTTGCATATTTAACTCTTAAAGAATGTGCTACACATCATGAAGGATTTTTTTCTACTGAGACTTGATGATATTCCAAGTATCTTTAGCTACGGAACTTAGCGCATATTCAGTCTCATCTAGGTTTCCCTTCATCAAGGTCAGGGGATCTCTTCCTGTCTTCTTGGATTCCTTTCTCTTAGTGCACGAGCACAGTTGGGTCTGAGGCTCTCGTTTAGTGTTGTGGCGTGAATTTGTCTCTGCACGAGGTGCATCGAAAATGTATCCTCCTTTGGCCCCCATTTCCTCGTTGTTCATAGTGATCAACTATGGTTACATCTCTAAATCCCTGTCTTTCTACTCATATTTTTGTGTCTCCTTCTATGGCTCTTTTGACGTGCATGACTGTGTAGGATTCTTCACCAACACAAAATATGATAAACCACCAACAACGCTCACTTATAACCACAAGGCTTGCCATTCCACTTTAATATGTGCAAGGTCATCCTCCATGACCATGTAGGCCATCTCATACCAAACACATTCTACATCCCTCGTTGTGTGGATGTGCATATTGTTTAATGTGGCTTCGAAATCCACAATGTGATTGTGCTTCTCTTACAATGTTGGGGAGAGTCGTGGCTTGGACTGCATCACCTAGAGAAACTCTGGAAGGCAGCTTAGAGTTCCACAGTGACACATAGTGTGCACTTTCGTAGAGACCTAGCCCAATATAAGGGAACTGGGCCTCCACAGGTGGTCTCCAACCAATCAACATGATCAATAGTAGCAACCAAGCATAATAAAAGTGTTTCCCATCATCCTGTGCCTGACTAAAACTCTCTAGAAATCATTGCATAGGTACTTCACCTAGTTATACTGCACCCTTTTCTCATATTTCCCAACCAGCGCAATGACTGGTGCCGAGACTTCTTTCACATGACACTTTGGCATCATCTTGCATGTGAGAATTAGCGTGCCAAATTTTACTGTGGGGTCATTTATCTCACTAATGACGAACCCGTGGGTCTTGCAAGATACTTGATACATTTATTCGATGTTCTTCGCAATGTTATTCACCTGTCCCTTCCCTTCAAAGGCCGTCGTAGGTTCCTCTCCCTGACAGGGTAGGTTTGTTATGTGATGAATCAATGCTTCATCAATTGGGATGGCCTCCCCTAGTTATAAACAATTATGATGCGTCAGGGCGAACATCTAGTGCACACAGATATCATTGACTAGGTAGTGCCCAAAATGTGGGATGTTCAAAAGATTCAGTAGCCCCAACTTCTGAAAACCCAACGGCCAAGATTTAGGTTCCACTTTGACAACTCCTCCCTCATAGGGGACCTGCTCGAAATACTTTGACGACGCAAGCTCAGCAAACTTCATGTGGTCTACTAGGTCCCATTCTTCCATCTTCAGCAATGAGAGGTTTGTGAACATGTCTCCTTCAAATGGTATAGCCTCAGGAACTAGCAGTGTGCTGATGTATGATTATACCTTGTCCAAGTCCTTTGTGACTTTCACGGAGGCTTTCTTTCACGGAGGCTTTCTGTAGCGCCATATACTTGGGCAGCCATGATATTGGATCTATCTCTTCCACAATATACTATTCGATAATTGCCTCTCATTCCTTGGCCATTGGTATCTTTTGTTACTCTGCGAGGGTGGAACTAGGCCTTGGGGTATTCTTGTATGGTGTTATGCTATTAAACAACCCCCATTATTTTATAATAGTTTCCTTAGAAAATAATGGGGACCCTTCAAAAAAACAAATTAGATTAGAACAAATAAGACCCTTAAGTGATTAATTGAAATAGAAAGAAGAGTTGTAAAAGTTGAGCGACACATTTTTATCTAGAGGGCACTTTGGCGGAAAATTCAAAAGAAACATGCTTCCAAATCACAATAGAAAAATTTCAAAGACAACATATGAAACCTAAAGCTATTCAAAATTATTTTTGATGCAATATGAATAAAAGGATTTAATAAAGGAAAATGCTTCCAACCGAACCATGTTTAATTAAAAGTAAATTGTGGTACCCGTTCTTTCTACGTCACTAATCTCAAATCAAAAATCACATTTCCATCTTTCCAACATTGAGTCCACCCTTCTTTTCATTTCCCTGATGCGATACATCCCATCACATCACACTTTCTCTAATGAACACTTCCTTCCACCATCCAATTTCACTGAAATTGTTATATCGATATCGTATAGAAAATTTTTCAATTTCCTTGTCCCATGCTAATGTTTGAACCCTTTAAGAAAATTTAATCTTTTGACTTAAAAAGAGTTATGGTGCGAAAAAGAATTGATCGTAATTGGCAAGATGTAGGTAGTTGGTGTTTTAAGAATTTAACACACAAATAGATCTACGATGTGAAAATATCTTATTTAAATTCCTAAATGTCTATTCGAACACGTGAACCCACACTTCCCATTAATTCCATAACTTAAATATTTCAACAGCTCGAGCCTCCAAATATGATTTGACTACAAAAGAATTAAATTTTTTAGATTATCCACGTGCCAAGTTTTATTTTCCATTATTTCCATTATTGTTACACTGCTCTCATATTTTGAAAATATTGCCCCTTTTTATTGTTCTTATTATTTTGCTAGCAATTCCCAACAAACATAGTTCCTCATAAATGTCTAAGGCCGCAAATAAGTCGAAAAAACCCATGGCTTCCCCTAATCGTGTGCCTTATTCTCATGAAGTAATGGAAATGCCACCTATATTCATAGATACAACATGTTCATCAAAGAGTGGTTCTGGTTCTTGGGAAATAATGTACAGGTTATTTGAAGATGTGAAAACTTGCAGGGTTGAAATAAAATCTACTAGAGACACTTCTAATACCTCCAAAGCTACTATAGCTGATGTCACTAACTCTTTTCAGCAATTAATCGCTACATGCCCCAATATTTTACCATATACAGATACAATGAAATGGATTATTGACAACCTCAACATCAGGGATAGAACTTTACTAACAGGGAGAGGTACAATGATAGGGTCGTTCAGATCTGAATATTTGAATAAATATACCAAATTCCATACCTTGAGAAGGTGTATGATAATAATTTTTTATCACAATTCGCAAAGGCAAATAAGTTATAATCAGATACCATAAAGCAATGGAGGAGCAACCCTAACAACCATAAAGATGATGAGAAGGAAATTTATACCACTACTTCTCTTGTTGGTCCCTACTGTTATATTTTTGATATGACGTCTATACTTTTTGTCCAACCCACTACCACTAAATTCTCTGTTGAATGGGTTCCCCTTATGGATGTTGTCACAAAATCCTGTATCATGGATTGGGTAACCACTTTCTCAAATAATATTGCTACCTATATTCTTGATTATATAAAGAATAGTTGTGTTTCATATAAAATGCTTCCTCCATTTTATATGAGTTCCTACATTATGGATGCAGTGTGTTTTACATCGGATTTTCCAACCATGGGTTGGAAATGAACTATCCAAGACCCCACTCCCATTCATATTTATCATAGTATTCTATGGGAATGAAAATATGAAACTAATTTCTAAAAGGTCTACCATGGAGTTATTCTCCCACTGTTTCAAGTTTTGTTTGATGAAAAGGCCCCTAGATTGTCCAAAGAAGCTCAAGTAGACTTCAAATCCATTGGAAAATGGTTTAGGGAAGATTTTTTCACTTATGTTAGAGTTTTTGGGAGCTTAGCCTGACCACATGACCTACCATTATATGTTCTAGATAAACTTCTCACAAGATAAATTGCCTATCAGATAATGGGTCATGGATTGACGAAGATTTTGAAAGAAAAAAAGAAAGCTTCATGACCCTCCTTTCCTATTTACTATGGTGTCTATGCATTAGAAAATTTCAAACATGTTGGGTTAGAAATCAATCAAATCCAATGTTTGAAATTGTTTACAATTTCTATCAGGGAATATCACCCGAACCAAGTTGCATTGAATTTCACAAATCATGTTAAAATCAAGCCATTTTTCTATGAAAATGATTATTTTGATGATTTTTTTCAGTTATTTGATACTTATTCAACAATGGATAAATTAGAAGCATCACACCTTAATCCTCATAAACTTTCAAAGTTCAAGCAATGCAGGAATAGAAGTTTGGAATGGATTCCTATAAATATTCTAGAGATATCCCAACCTATCTCACATAAGGAAATCCCAACCTATCTCACATAAGGAACAAGAACAAAAATAAAAGGGAAAATAATAGCCCCCTAAAGCTACTGAAGTCCTTAATGTAACAAAATAAAATAAGTCTACATGAATTCGATTCAAATATCCATTTTTTTCAATTGACTTAGATGAAGTCTGGAATGATTTTGATGAACAAATTAAAGGAGACCAAGAAGTGGTGATCATTGATCATCAACAAAAAGTGGAAACAACTCATGGTAAAAGTTAGAACTTGTTTAGTGCTAGGTCAACCCACAAATTGGTTAACACAGAGGAAGTATAATTTATCATGGCCTGCCCAACATTATAAATTCTATTGAAAATTGAATAAATGCCTCCTTTATATATATTTTATATCCCAATGTGTAAATCTATCATGAACAGGTAGAGGAAACGAATAAGGACACAACAATCACAAATTCTCTATCTTGGGGTTGTCTTTGTGAAGGTAGTTTTTAAGGACCCCTAATTAGATCCATCTCAGGATCTAACACAACTAACTCTATTTGTAGGAGCATATGCATCTGCCTTCATTGAAAAAGCTACTAAATTTGAGCAATTAGTCAAAAAGGAGGATGAACAGATCCTTCAATTGGAACAGGAATTGCTAGTAGAGAAGAAAAAAATTAATCAACAATTATAAGAACAAGCGTCACAACTCCAACAAATTTTGAATCAATTAAAGCTACATAAAAAATCTAATGTTGGTACTAAATATGCTCAGATACACCAACTACAACTCAATTTTGAACAATTCAAAGATAATCCTAAAGTAGATGAATTTAAAAAGGAAGATTTGGAACAAAATACTCTGTTAGCCCAACAATAAGTTTTTTTCTGTCAACAACTGTCTAACATTATTGAGTTGTGTGAAAAAATTGATTCGCTCATGAATCGAATAGCTAACTAGAGGATCATATTTGATGAAATTGATGACAAAGTATCCCAATATGTCACCTGAAAAAATCTCGTTGAAGGCAAAAAGGACAATCCTACCAAGATTGAATATTCTTAAAAAAAATCATATTTATTGATTGGGCCATACAATTAAAAGAGGTAGAGAGGGAAATTTGAGAGCCAGAGATATTTCCAATAAAATTGTTGAAATAGTCAGCCAAAACCTCATTGCTTCTAATCTGATTGATAAATTCCCCCCCGCCCCAGTTCTCTACCTGTTGTAAAAGATTTTATAAGAGAGTGGTAGGAAATGTCCAAGATGAATGAAGAAAGAATCAAAAAATTGGATAGTATGGATTTGGAAAAATACTAGAAGCACTTGGTCAAGCCACATAGCCAATGGCTAATGTTGTGATGTCTAACTGACACTTCCTCTTACATAATGCCTCCACTGTCATATCTGGTCTACATAGGACAACTATGTGTCAAGCCATGCCAACCCCCTCAGGTTAAACCTATGATCGACATCCTTCAACTCAAATAACGAATGGAAAAAGAGACAATAATGAAAACCTAAAGCGATTCATCCCACCAAAATTTATTTATGTTTTTATTTCACTTAATTTAAGGAGAGTTGTTTAAAATTCCTCAGCTCTTTGCATATTTTCTATTTTTTTTACTTTTATTTTATTATATAAACCCTTTCATGTATTTAAATAAAGGGTCCTGAAATTTTGAAAAGAAGAGTTTACAGAAGTTACAGTTTTGTACTCTTAAAGTTTTTCCTAATAGAAAAGTTTGGACCAGAGACTATTTTTCAAATGATCAGAGTTATCATATATATGTTACTTTTATCGTTATGTTGATGTTTTGTTTGAAATGAGAAATAGTTAATTATCTTTACGATATAATTTTGTTATATGTATATTTTTAACACAATCTAGCATTAATTCACTTTTGAACATGTTTGATTGCCATATTTCCTACAAATACAATACATAATATAAGAGATGTGATATATACTTAATCAATTGATTTGATTAACTATTTAATCAAATAAATTATCTTAAATTGTTTTAGATTTATCTAAGTGTTTGATAAATCTTCATTTTCATTCATTTAAATATCATCTTTTTAAATCGAATATAACATAAATATAATTCATCTCAAGATAGATATAGTTATATATATGTTTTATTTAAACATGTTGTCACTCCCATTAATCAAGTTACAGTCAGTTAAAATACCATTCATCCACTCAATTATATTTCATTGGGAAAGTGGTCCCATAAATCTAGTCGGAGCTAGTATCTCAAATAGATAAGAGATAGTATTTTAAGTCATCAATCGAGTGGTTTTCACTGATGTTGTTACACCTATTTTTGAGGCATCAACATTTTCGGTGCTAGAAGGAAGGCTACTATACTATTAATGGAACCAAATATTAATCCTAAAAGTAAATACCATCGAAAGAGTCGATCCCCCTCCAAATCTCCTACAACTTCAAGTCCATGCACAAAATCTCCTATCTTTAGATTAGAAGTTGTTCAATCCTCTCCCAAATCTCATAATTCAATTCCCAAAAAATCTCCCCTGATTATACTCCAGAATCACCTAAAGTACCAACCTTAATAAATAAATTAGAAGAAATCTCTATTTTAGCATAAAATCATGTGATTTCTAAAGCCTCTGAATGAAGTTTTAGCTCAATTTTACAAGGTACTGGTGTATTGACTTGTTCTCAAAGTGAAAAAATCGGACTAACCCCATTTGAGTTTCCTCTTCATTCCCATCATAAGAAAACTCCAACATATGGTTCTCAAACATCTACTAGTGATATTTTTTCATATTCTCCCCCTCAAACTCCATCATTTATTCATCCTTCAATTAAATCTTCCCAACCAATTTCCTGAACACCTCATATTTATTCATCTCAGTCCCCAAGCGCTGCTTGGAGTAGTACTAGTTTTGCAGTTTATTCATACTCAAATACATCCACCTCTGTAACTACCTCTTCTTATTCAAATCCTTCAACTACCAGGACCTCTTCATCCTTTGGCTAAGCATCTATAAATATAGCTGCCTAAGTATAATCCAGACGATGATATCCTTGCTACAGGACATCTCCATAATTTCATGTTGTATATGAATCTAAATGATTTCTTTGAAGAAGATTTCATAGTAATAATGTTTCCCTATACTTTTCAAGGATTAGCTCAATCATGGTACTTTTCATTACCACCAGGAAATATTACTAGTTGGGACATATTTGAAGAAATTTTTTGACCAAATTTTTTTATGATTGTACTACTGCTACTCTCATCAATGATATTTAAAATCCTAAAGAAAATTCAGGTGAAAATATTAAAAATTTCAATTCCAGATTTAAAAAATTGCTCAATAAAATCCCATCTTCACTTAAACCTGGTGTAGATGTACAGATTGAATTTTATATATCCTCTCTTCCTTGTAATATATAATTTTTTGTAGATAGATCCAATAAGGTTACCTTGGTAGAAAACATGAAAGAAGCTCTCCCTATAGAAAATATCATCCTTTACATAGAAAAGAAAACTACCCTGGAAGATAGAAAAACTAAAAAAAACACGTTTAAGTATGAGCCAAAAAAGAAAACATCTAAAGATCCTTATTATCATTAAGGATTACGAAAGGTTCTCAAAATCATGTCAAATTACATGTTATAAATAAAATAAAAAAGTAGTTGAATATTATTCTAAGAAACCTTTTAGGTCTTTTAAGAAAGCTTAGACTTGAAATCCTCAACCTCCAAATATAATCTCTAATGATGAATCATGTCAAGATGAAGATGAGGATGAAACAATAGTGTCTGTAGATGAATCAAAATATGAAGAGTTGGTTAAAGGTCATCGATTATGGGATTTTACTCTTCCTACATCCGATAATGAAGATGAAAATGAGGCACTACAATTAATCACTAGAAGTAAAAATATTACTCATCTCCTTGAATCTCCTCAAAAATATAAATTTTAAACCCTTGTTGCTAAAGAAAAAGCTTTTAACAAAAAGACTCCTTCTCCTCAAACAAGCACAACTTCTTCTACCTCTCCATGTACATCAAATACCTTAGTGGTATTAGATACCATCGAGTATAATATAGTGGAAGATATGAATAAATTTAGAGAAAATATCTCTATTTATGAGGTGATTAAATTAAAACAACAACAAAAAAATGTTACTCAAAGAAATGAATGTAGTTCCTCCCTCGCCTTTACTCACACCTGTTACTTGTAAAGCATCGAAAGGAGTAGGAAAAACTCCAACAAATTCATATGAAAATATGAATGCCACTAATGCTATTCTAATTGGAGACATATCCAATTCTCACACGCCTGCTTTCCGTTTGAATTTTAAATTTTTTAATAAGAATGTGCACAATTTCCTTATATATACTGGTGCTTGTTCAAATATTATTCCATATTCTATTTTCTTGAAGTTAAACATTTCTCCTCGATATTTTTAGTACACATTGTTAAATTATATAGAACCAAAGTCAAGGTTTTAGGGAAAATAAAATTTTTCCTTATTAGAATATCTTCTAATTCAAAATTTCATCAAGTTATTGATATTCTAGTTGCTGATATTCCTAAATTTTTATGGCTGATTCTGAGTAGAGACTGGTCATAAAATATTCATGGTTATTTTTCCATTGATTGCTCTCATATATGGCTTCCCCACAATGGTAAGAGAAATAAATTTCGATTTTACCATGAAAAACACATGAAATACTAAGTAACTAATTTCTAGGATGAAAATGGACCAATAGCCTTTACCAATAACATCCTTGGAAATTACTCTATTGAATATTTTTTGGGAAATTTTAATGCACAACGATTTTCGTTTCTTATCAATTTGGTTACCTCTTAAATTGAAAAATTTTCTTAGTCAATCTCTTCCAAATGTATAAATATTGTAGAAAAAATTTTTGTTAAATATTTTTTTTAGACATTATACATTGATGGATCAAAATAAAGTGATGCTGCAGGAGATGGTTGCATACTAATTAATCCAGAAGGAGAAAATAAAATGTTTTCATGTAGGTTAGAAGTTTAATGCACAAACAATACTGTAGAGTATGAGGCACTTTTCCATGGCTTGTATAAAGCAATAGACCTTAGTTTCAAATACCTTCAAGTATATGGTGATTCTCAAATATTTATCAAATGAGTAAGAAATACTATTCGTTTCATTTCTGGTCATCTCAAAAATTACTAGTCACTAGTGAAAGCTCTAACCTCACACTTCTTAGCGTTCAATATCTCACCTATATAAAGGCTCCAAAATGAAAGTGCTAATATTCTAGCCATTGTAGCATCGAGTCTTATTCCTTTTGAGGATTTTAGTCTAGATATATTTTCTATAGAATTAATTTTTCGTCCATCTAGTCTTGATAATGTCACTAACTATAGAGTATTTAATGATGATGAAGATGTTCTAACCTTTCTCACATTCGAAGGATCATATGATGATCAGTTGATCGATGAGGATGAACATGAAAGATAAATAAATAAATAAACTGATGAAAATGCCATACCTAAATCTGTGGTAAAACTTGAAGGTTTTTATGATCTCAAAGAAAAATTTAAGAAGGCTACTAATTCTAAGCTACAAAGTTCAGCCTTGTTTTTTTAACTAGTAAAAATTTCCACTAATCTCAAGCCTATGAATATAAATCTAGGACTTGATCTCTAGTCTGATGAGAGATTATCCTTTATTCATTTAATGAAGAAATATAAGAATTTTTTAGCATGGAAATATTAATATATCAATACATATGATACCTCCATTATCCACCATACTATCCCAATGACATCTACTGAGAAACCTGTAGAGCAGAAGTTAAGAAAAATTCATCGGAATCTTGAAAGTCAAATAGAATATGAACTGAATAAAATCCTTAATTCCAAGATCATCCTTCCTCTTAGGCATTCAAAATGGGTTTCAAAATTATTCCATGTTAGGAAGAAGAATGGTGACATCTGCATTTGTATAGGCTTTAGGTATCGTAATAAATATTGTCTAAAAGACAATTTCCCATTACCACCTATGGAACTAATTTTGCAAATAGTTGTTGAATCTAAATTAATATCTTTCCTTCATGGATTTTTAGGATAAACCATATACTCTTTCATCCTAAAGATAGGTTCAAGACTACATTTAGGACTAAATGGGGCACTTATGCTTATCAGAAAATTCTTTCTGGTTCAATCAATGCAAGAGAAAATTTTCAAGGAGAAATGGATATTTCTTTCAGAGGACTAATAAAGAAAATAATGGTTGTTTAATTATATGATACAAACATTTACTCCAGGAAAAGAGGTGATCACTATCATGATCTCAAGAAAATCCTTGAACGCTGCTTAAAATATGGAATTTCATTAAATCCAAAAAAGTCTTATTTCACTTTAACTAAAGGAAAACTTTTAGGATTTATTGTATCAAAATAAGGCATTTGTATCGATCCACAAAGAATAAAGGCTATTTATGAAATCTCTTTACCCCATCAAGAAATCCATGCAATCCTTTTTAGGACAAATAAATTTTGTTAAGAGATTCGTTCCTAACTTTTCCCAATTTTTGTTTACCATTACAAGCCATGATTAAGAAAAAATCACTCTTTAAATCAGGACACAATGAAAGAGAAGATTTTGGTCTAATCAAGCAAGCTACCATGAATGCTCCTTCTCTAACTACACCAAAATTTTCTAATGATTTTATTTTGTACACCTTTTCTTCTGAAACATCCTATGTTGGTGTACTAACGCAAGTTGATGATCAAAAGATTGAAAAACCCATCTCTTTCTTTAGTTCAAAATTTGAAGGTTCTAAACTAAATTATTCGGAAGTGGAGAAACAAGTTTTCGTTGTTTAAAAATATTTAAAGAATTTCAGGTCTTTTCTCATAAAGGAACATACCAAGGTAATAGTTCCATTCCCAGGAGTAAGGAAACTTATCAAAAAGGAACTGGGAGAAAAAAGGGAAAATTGGGTTACAACTCTGCAAGAATACGAGATTAACATGAAACCAACCAAAATTTTCCGAGGATAAGGTCTCTGTAGATTGGTCTCTTGAGTACCCAAAATGTTAGATTATGAAGATTTAGGTAATACTATACACACTGCTGAGGTAAGCCTGATTGACTCTGAATCACAACCTGATCTTATATTTTATTTCAAAAATGGATATGCTCCCACAAAACTCAATTATAAAAGAAAAATAACTTTTAGAGTAAAAGCTAATCAATATCAAATCATTAATAATGTATTGTTCAATAAAAAATATGACTTTGTATTATTAAGATGCTTTGAAATGTCTGAAGCGCACAAGGTTTTGCAGGAACTCCATGATGGACCTACAAGTGGACATTTCATAGGATATACGATCACACAAAAAATCCTTCATGCAGGATATTATTGGCCAACATTGTTAAAAAACGCTCATGCATATGTGAGAAAATGTAAAACATGTCAAATTGTTTCTCGAAGACAAAGAAAACTAGCCTTAACCTTGTTGTTACACCAATTTTTGGTCATCTAATCTGTTACTATTAGATGGACTAAAGTACACCATGTAAGACCAATTCTACCACAGTAAAATTGCTTTCACTATGAGAAATAACTTAATAACTCATAGTTTATTAAGTTGTTTATGGTCTAAATAGGAAACCCCATGATGAATAACTAAATCAATCCTTATTTGTTTGATTTTCCTCTAGTGATAATTAACTAAACCACTCTTTAATTAATATTCCTAGTCATATTTAACCCAAAACAAGAAAATTAATTATATAAATCATTATTTATCTTATTATTTTCTAGGAATAATTATTTAATAATATTCCTTGTTAAATTTGACTAAATAATTTATAAATAGTTGAATAAATTATTATTTATTTGATTATTACTTAACCACATTCTTAAAATAATAAATCAATTATTTATTTATTTATTATTTCTAATTTAAGGTTTTTGACCAAATTTAAATACCTTTTCCCTCCAACAAAAATAATAAAATATTCCATAAAAGTTGGATCTAGATTTGGTTAATAATATTTTAATTATGCACCAATAGCTAGACTAACTCAATATTTTGTTATAAATAGAAGTGTTTTACATTAATTCACTACCTTTTGTTGCATTGAGATCACCTTTTGATCTATACTTTTGGTCTGACTTTGATCCTCCATCATTCTCATATTTTTCTACTTTTTGCTAGCGAGCTCCCTTTGAGTTCCATTTTTGTCTGGGTTTTTTGCACCATGAAGAGAGAGAGAGATTGGATCTGAAGCACTCAAGACATACAGAAACCCATCCCATTAAGAGGGACTGGTAACATATTTCTATGTTCGCTTCCAAGGTGTCATAATATAAAAATTATTTATAAATTCTTGTCTTGTCCATTGGATGTATGGAGAAACATCTTGCTTATTCTTGTTGCTTAGCGTGTTTAACTACATATATATGGATTTTTGTAGCATTTATTTTGATAACCTACTGCAGATCTAAGGAAATTGACAGCCACATTTTATGTTAGGGATGTTTTTTATCCACAACTAACGTGAGTTTTTTTCGTACGCTTGCGATTAGAATTAACACCAATAGCTTAGGACTCCACTGGGGTTTATAATTACAACCATTGTCATTTTTCAGATCCTTGCATGACCAGGTGCTTCAACCCCTAGATTTTTTCTTCATATTCTTATTTTACATTTCTTGATGTTGCCTTTAACCTTTTTAACCCTAAAATAGTAAAATTTCTAACTTCTGCATGTTTCTAGACCTTTTGCATAGGTAACACATATTAGTTGCAGCAGAGATGACACTTTTTTTGAAACCTGCTCCCAAGATAGCCGAAAGTGCAGGTCGCACTTTTTGGCCCAAAACCTATGACCTCAACTTTTAGGTAGCAGATAACTGCCCAAAAACTGTGACCTCAACGGAAAATAGGTCAGAACATGCAACCTGTACTTTTTGCGGGATTTTTTCTGTGATTTTTTAGGGTTAGTCTGGGGCACTGTTTAGGGTTTTCTAACCTCCGTCTTTACCCGTCTTGGACCTATAATTGCTTAGTTTTACTCATCAATGTAGGAACAAGGCACCCTAGGGCTTCAATATGCTTCCACCTTTTTAGGAGGAGTTTAGCGAAAGCAGGCCTTCTAAGATTTTAGTGCTTTTGAGCCATTTTTCATATCTAAACCTACACTTTCAGATCCAATTTATATCGGTTATTTATTCATCCAAAACACCTTTTTTCAGTATTTTTTTTGGTCCTCCTTTAGGGTCCCCTCCATTTCCCTTTCAGTTGTATCCTTTCGCCCCCTATTTTTCAGCATTTCCCCCTCTGGTTTCTTGATCAAGGATCCATATTTTAGCTAAAAAATCAGAGTGATCAGAAATTCTTCAAACTAGGATGAGAGTGTATATCTCATCACTAGGATTCTAGCATAAGTCGTTTCATCAAAATCCGAGTTCGTATGAGTGAGTTATGGCCTGTTGTTCGCTTTCGAAAACAGGTAAAAAAGTGGGCAAAACAGGTACAGGTTGCTGACATGGCAACCCAGTCAGCAAAAAAAATCTTCTATAATATTCTTTAGATTTCTTCCAATAAGGTTGTGACAAGTGTCAATTTCAGATTCGCCACTTTGGTCAATGACGGGTAAATTTCCTAATATTTCTAAAGTGAAATTGTATTTATTTATTTATTTAATTATGATTTAATATTAAATATATATATTTTTATATATTATATAATATACTATATTATATGCTTAAGAACATAATATATATATATATATATGGAGATAGACAGAGAGAGAGAGAGAGAGAGAGAGAGAGAGAGATGTCTTTTGGATTAATCACATCATTAGGATTAGGTCGACGTTTTGAACCAGCTAATGTTGTTCATCCTCATGACAAGGTGGAGAAACTAGTCGATCACGAAGAATAAATAGTGTAGATGCATCAATGCCCGAAAAGAGCCATTGAGAACTAGTTGTTAAGAACTAGCCGTTAGAAAGATAGTTAGTTAAATTTTTGATTAATTAAGTCAAATTAAATAGTAAATTAATTAATTAAGAATGAAATTTATTAAAAGGGTGGGGGTTTATAAATTTGTTATGTAATAAATAAATTAGGTAATAGGGAGGGGGAAGAATATTAAATTTAAATCTAAAATAAGTTATTAATTAATTGTATATAAAAAATATAAAAAATAACCAAAACTACCTAAGAAGGTAAAAGGGGGGTAAATTTTTAATTTAATAAATAAATAGAGTTAAATAATAAATTAATTAAAATAAAATTTTATTAAAAATGGGGGTATATAAATTATTATGTAAATATATACAATAGGTAATAGGGAGGGGTAAATTTTTATTATAAATAAATAAAAGAGATAAAGAAAATAAAGAAAAGCAAGATAAATAAATTAAACAAAAATATAAAATAAATCCATAAATTAATTAATTAATAGAATTTAAAATATATATATAACTAAACTGAAAATTACAAGAAAAGAAAAAATTACCTAAATAAAAAATAAATAAATAAATAATAAAAATAAAAATATAGAAATAAAATTAATTAATTAATTAATTAATCAATCAGATAAATGTAAATTAATTAATAGTATAAAGATAAAATTAAAATAAAAACAAACAAAATTACCTCGCAAGAGCTAGGGTCCAACTCTTACCTAATTTGCAACCATCATCATGATTGAGATTCATAGCATGTTGCTCAATTTCGATCGCCTCCCTTAATTTCCTATGGTGGAAGTGATCTACCTTGGCAACGACTTTGGAATCTTCAATACATGTGGAAATTACTTGCGAGGTAATTTTGTCTGTTTTTATTTTAGTTATATTTTTATATTCTTAATTAATTTATTTTTATCTTATTGATTAATTAATTAATTAATTTTATTTTATTTATTATTTATTTCATTCTTTATTTTTTTATTTTTAGTTAGGTAATTTTTGTTTTTTCTATAATTTTCAGTTTAGTTATATACTCATCATCAAGACAAACTGCTAAGAAGAGAGAAGATCACGGTTAATAAATAATGGAGAGAAAGAAAAATGAAAATGCTAACCAACTCTTAATATTTGTAAATTAATTAATGTATTATTTCATATTTTATCTATATTTATTACATTTTTAATGATAATTAAAATATTTATAATTATGGTTTTAAGTTATTTATATAAAATTAGAATTGTATGTTAATACTAAAATTTTATGAGGATAATGATAATATATTTAATGGGTGAATAATAAATTATAATTATTGATTATAAGGATTTATTCACTATTATTTTAATAAAGTGATTTTTTATTAATAATAATACATATTTTAATTTATAATTATTTCATTTTTAAAGTAGTGATATTTACAAATTTTATAATTAAGGCTTATTTAAGTTATTTATATAAAATTAGAATTGTATGTTAATACTAAATTTTTTGATAATATATATTATAGTGGGTGAATAATATTTTGCATCAGATTCGTGGATTACACTAACATCAATTGGCCGCATGGAGATGAAGAATTAGAGAACTTCCTGAACCACCTAAATAGCATTTCCAAAGATATACAATTCACAATGGAAGGTGAAGTAAACAATCAAATCCCTTTCCTCGACATTATCCTCTAGAGAAATGAAGACAGAACCCTTCGACACAAAGAGTTCAAGAAGAAATCTCACACAGACAATTACCTACATGTTGATTCACACCACTACCCTGCCCAGAACATGGGGGTTCTATTGACACTTTTTACAAGAGCTTTTAGAATATCAGACGATACTCATATTGAGGAAGAAATAGAACATCTAAGAAGATCATTCATGAACCTGGGATACAGTAATAGAGACATCAACTAAGTTATTCAAAAAGCAGGATCCAGAAATAATAAAATTTCAACTGACTATTCCGCAACATTGAAAGCATACCTCCCCTATATCCAAGGGGTCATGGACAAGATGGCCAAAGTTCTAGCTAAGAAAAAAATTAGAGCATCCTTCAAACCTCTAATTACCATGAAACAAAGGCTGAAATATGTCAAAGATGACCCCGACCACCTCCAACAAAAAGGGGTTTACAAAATTAATTGTTCATGCGGAGATTTCTATATTGGGGAAATAGGTAGGACCTTCAAAATAAGATTTAAAGAACATGGGGCGGACATCATATTAGGAAGAACTAAAACCTCGGTGTTGGCAGAACACTCCAATAAAACGCGTCACCACATATGCCTTGAAGGTGCAGTGGTCATTACCAATGAGAAACATCATTTTAAATGAAAAGTAAGTGAAGCCCTTGAAATCATTAAACACCCCCACAACCTTAATAGAGATGGAGGCTTAGAGATTAGAAGAAATTGGATCCATAGTCTTTCCTACAACTAAGCTTACCCTCCCCGTTGTTGTATGTCGACACCTTACCCTTATTCCCTCTTGTCATTGTCCCTTCCTTGTTTTCCTGTTGTATCCATCTCTTATACTTTGACCCACACACCATACCTCTACCTTCTACCCACCTTTCTCCCCTATATCATCTCCTCTCACCCTCTCCCCCGCTAATCTGCTGGCTTTCTTATCCTCTTTTAATAATAAAAAACTCTCCTTAACCTACCTTATCCCCCCCCTATTTTTATTTTATTCCCTTATTATTTAACTCTGTAGTTAGGCCTTGATACATATTATATGAAACCTTTAATACTGTTAAAATTAAACCCCTCTAATACTACTAATTAAATAAACCCCCCTCTAATTCTATTAATATTTATTACCCTCTTAAATATATTTATTAAAATATACCCTATTAGTTTCACTTAGTTTTACTATACAACCTTCTTAATTATTAAGAAACTCCGCTCGGCCTTTTTTAGCATTAATAAAGATAAAGAAATTTAATATAATTACTTTAATAAAATAATAGTGAACAGACCCTTATAATCAATAATGATAATTTATTATTTGCCCATTATAATATATATTATCAAAACAATTAGTATTAACATACAATTCTAATTTTATATAAATAACTTAAATAAACCTTAATTATAAAAAATTTAAATATCACTGCTTTAAAAATGAAATAATTATAAATTAAAATATATATTTTTATTAATAAAAAATCGCTTTATTAAAATAATAGTGAATAGACCCTCATAATCAATAATTATAATTTATTATTCACCCATTATAATATATATTATCATTATCCTCAAAACATTTTAGTATTAACATACAATTCTAATTTTATATAAATAACTTAAAACCATAATTGTAAATAGTTTAATTATCACTGCATTAAAAATGTAATAAATATAAATAAAATATGAAATAATACAATAATTCATTTAAAAATATTAAGAGCTGGTCAGCCTTTTCATTTTTCTTTCTCTCCACTATTTAGTAACCCTGATCTTCTCTCTTCTTAGCAGGTTGTCCTGATAATGAGTCTTGATTTAGACTCGAAACGTAGACTAAAAATGACTATTGTGGATATTCTGATTTTTACATATGAAAAAATACACCATAGAAACCTCCAATCTAGCATTGTTACCCTATACGGAAGGGATACATGGAATGAGATTTGTAATCTAAAAAAAACAAGGATCAAAATTCAAATAAGAGAAGCAGATCTCTCATTTAATCTAACAGCAACCTTTGCTCTCATCAAACATAAACTACATAACCAGCAAAACGACAGGGCATTTGACCGTCTTAGTAAATCTCTTATCCGTCACGAAATTCATAGAACAATATTTTGGTTAGATCAACTATCTACGAAAGCTTATATAATGCATTTAAAACTATCTTTTTTCATTTGCAGGGACCTATGGTCCACCATTGATGCAGCGGCTACACTCAAGGCTGACAGAGAAGGTAGCCAAGCACGGGATAAATAAAACAGGAAACTAAAGAAATTAATAAGTAAATCAAAACAATGGCATTCTCACATAGATCTACAATCTAATAACATCATGTACACTCCCTCAGCTGTCCAGAATCTGGTTCCCTCCGCAGCAGCCGAGGATACAGTCTCTGTGGGCAATGACAAAAGCGGTTTCAACCCTATCGGGACTTATCATAAGCATGATTCCTCCACAATCCAGAATATGGCCGTAGCAATTAACCTGGAAACCGGGGTGAACTATGGAAGTCGTGCTAATCAACCTCCCTCCGCTGTCCATCTCATCCCCTCCACAATAGCTGAAGATAACAACGATGAAGTTAATGGGGGTTGCATTAACCCCACTCAAATGAATCTGAATCCCTCCGCAATCCACGTGAGTAACGATGGAGTGAGAGATGGTGTCACCATTCATGCTTCCTCTGCTGACCTAAATTTGATCCACTCCGTAGCAACCGAAGGAAACAGAGTTGTGCTACACAGCAATGGAGTTTCAATGAATGAGGGAGGGCAAGAGCTAATTAATAAGGTTTGCATCAACATGAAGCAAGAATTAGGTTTGGAGAGCAACGATTATCAAATTGTAAACAATATCGTGTGCAAAGACAGAATGAGGGACGGGTCATCAAACAATGAGTCATATATTCCACTAGTATTGGAAGGATACGATTCTATGGAGAATGATTCCATTATAAGGAATATATCAATAGATAGCGTGTATAATAAAATGCAGTACAAAAACCCTAAGATCATACCTCACATAAGTAACACCAACAAAAAATTTGTAAACATCTCTTCGCATGAATTAAATAATATAGAAATGGAGGTTTTCAGCAAGGGACTCAATTTTGCGGTAGCTCCCAGCTGGATTACTAAAGAGGAAATTATTTGCAGTATTGAGGACAACATAAAACCTCTTAATGAAGAAGACAAAGATCTTGTGAGACAAAAATGTGCCGTCATTTTGAATAGAGCCAAACTACCTAAGATAAATTTAAGTAAAGAGCAATTAAGTGCCTTAAAAAACTTAAGAGGTAATGAGAACATTGTCATATTAAAAGCAGACAAAGGAGGAGCTACAGTGGTAATGGAAAAAGAGGAATATGTTAAAAAAATGAGAGAGCACCTTCACAATAGTGGCAGCTATAAAAAACTTGAAGAAAACCCCATCTCCAAGGTCATAAAAAAGGTCAAAAAAGCTATTAAGGAGTCAAATCTTGATGATAAAATAAAAAAGCGCCTATAATCAGATGGTGAGATCATGCCCCACATTTATGGTGCCCCTAAGATCCATAAGACTGGTGTGCCGCTGAGACCCATTGTCATACCATCAGAGCTCCAACTTATGAATTAGCCAAATTTGTGGCCATCACCCTCACCCCTCTGGTCGGAAAAAATAGTTCATTCATTAAAGACTCCAACAATTACGTTGATTTAATTAAAAAAGATAAATTGGATCCAAAATATAGAATTAAAAGCTTTGATGTTGTTCAAATCTTTACTGAAATCCCTCTGGATGAATCTGTTCAAGTAGTAAAATAAGTCGCAGACCCCCAGACTGCGAGGCTTGCTGAAATTTGTCTACGCTCCACCTTCTTCACCTTCCCAGGTGAAATATTTGAACAAACATCGGGATTTGCTATGGGTTCTCCGTTGTCACCCATAGTGGCCAACCTCTTTATGGAAAAATTTGAAAAGAAAGCTCTTGACTCTTACCCAAAGAAACCTAAATTTTGGATCAGGTTCGTGGATGACACTAATGTCAATTGGCCGCATGGAGATGAAGAATTGGAGAACTTCCTGAACCACTTCAATAGCATTTCCAAAGATATAAAATTCACAATGGAAGGTGAAGTAAACAATCAGATCCCTTTCCTTGACCTTATCCTCTTGAGAAATGAAGAAGGAACCCTTGGACACAAAGTGTTCAGGAAGAAATCTCACACAGACAATTACCTTCATGCTGATTCACACCACTACCCTGCCCAGAAGATGGGGGTTCTGTTGACACTTTTTATAAGAACTTTTAGAATATCAGACGATACTAATATTGAGGAAGAAATAGAACATCTAAGAAGATCGTTCATGAACCTGGGATACAGTAATATAGACATCAACATAGCTATTCAAAAAGTAGGATCCAGAAATAATAAAATTTCAACTGACTATTCCGCAACATCAAAAGCATACTCCCCTATATCCAAGGGGTCACGGAAAATATGGCCAAATTTCTAGCTAAGAAAAACATTAGAACATCCTTCAAACCTCTAATGACCATAAAAAAAAGGATGAAATCTGTCAAAGATGACCCCGACCACGTCCAACAAAAAGGGGTTTACAAAATTAATTTTTCATGCGGAGATTGCTATATTGGGAAAATAGGTAGGACCTTCAAAATAAGGTTTAAAGAACATGGGGCGAACATCAAATTAGGAAGAAATAAAGCCTTGGCGTTGGTAGAACACTCCAATTAAACACATCACCACATATGCCTTGAAGGTGCAGTGGTCATTACCAATGAGAAAAATCATTTTAAATGCAAAGTACGTAAGCCCTTGAAATCGTTAAACACCCCCAAAACCTTAATAGAGATGGAGGCTTAGAGATTAGTAGAAGTTGGATTCATAGTCTTTCCCGCAAATAAGCTTACACTGCCCATTTTTGTATGTTGACACCTTACCCTTCTTCCCTCTTGTCACTGTCCCTTCCTTGTTTGCCTGTTGTATCCATCTCTTATACTGTGACCCACACACCATACCTCTACCTTCTACCCACATTTCTCCCCTATATCATCTGCTGTCACCCTATCCCCCACTAACCTGCTAGCTTTCTTATCCTCTTTTAATAATAAAAAACTATCCTTAACCTACCTTATCCCCACCCTCTTTTTCTTTTCTTCCCTTATTATTTAACTTTGTAGTTAGGCCTCGCTACATATTATATGAACCCTTTAACAGTATTAAAATTAAACCCCTCTAATACTACTAATTAAATAAACCCCCCTCTAATTCTATTAATATTTATTACCCTCTTAAATATATTTATTAAAATATACCCTTTTAGTTTCCCTTAGTTTTAGTATACAACCTTCTTAATTATTAACAAACTTCCGCCCTCCCCCCCCCCCTTTTTTAGAGTTAATAAAGACATTTTTTTTTAATATAATCACTTTAATAAAATAATAGTGAACACACTCTTATAATCAATAATTATAATTTATTATTCACCCATTATAATATATATTATAATTATCCTCAAAAAAATTTAGTATTAACATACAATTCTAATTTTATATAAATAACTTAAAACCATAATTATAAATATTTTAATTATCACTGCATTAAAATTGTAATAAATATAAATAAAATATGAAATAATACATTAATTAATTTACAAATATTAAGAGTTTGTCGGCCTTTTCATTTTTCTTTCTCTCCACTATTTATTAACCTTGATCTTCTCTCTTCTTAGCAGGTTTTCCTGATGATGAGTCTTGATTTAGACTCGAAACGTAGACTAAAAATGACTACTATGGATATTAAAAACTACAGCACAGAAACCTCCAATCTAGTTTAGTTATATATATTTTTAAATTCCATTAATTTATTAATTTATGGATTTATTATATATTTTTGTTTAATTTATTTATCTTATTTATCTTATTTTTCTTTATTTTATTTATCTCTTTTATTTATTAATGATAAAAATTTACCCCTCCCTACTACCTATTGTATTTACTTACATAATAATTTACATACAACCATTTTTAATAAAAATTTATTTTAATTAATTTATTATTTAACTCTATTTATTTATTAAATTAAAAATTTACCCCCCTTTTACCTTCTTAGGTCATTTTTGGTTATTTTTTTATATTTTTATATACAATTAATTAATTAACTTATTTTAGATTTAAATTTATAAGTCTTCCCCCTCCCTATTACCTAATTTATTTATTACATAATAAATTTATAAACCCCTGCCCTTTTAATAAATTTCCTTCTTAATCAATTAATTTATTATTTAACTTGACTTAATTAATAAAAAAATTAGCTAACTATCTATCTAATGGCTAGTTCTTAATAGCTGGTCTTAATGACTAGTTCTTAACAACTAGTTCTCAATGGCTATTTTTGGGCATTGATGCGTCCCCACTATTTATTCTTCGAGATCGATTAGTTTCTTCACCTTGTCCTAAGGATGAACCACATTAGCTGGTTCGAAATGTCAACCTAATCTTAATGATGTGATTAATCCGAAAGACATTTCTATCTACACTATGGATCACAAAAGTCTTAGATCTAATATATATATATATATATAATATTAATTAAACCAATGCAAAAAAATGTATTTTTTTATTTATTTAATTTTGATTTAATATTAGATATATATATTTATATATATTATATAATATAATATATTACATATATTATATAACATAATATATATATATATATATATATATATATATATATATTAATTAAACCAATGCCAAAAATCCACATTTGTCAAAGTTCATTAGTTATATTTAAATATATAAAAGTTCACATATTAAATCATATTTCAAATGACAATTCTGTTAACCAAGGCCAACCAAGGCCGGAGGTTAGGATAATGTTTGCAATGTTTCACATATGATTAAAATCATAAAGTTCAATGGATTACATATTCCAAAAACCAATGGATTATGGAGGCAAGGTGAGGGTTTAAACCTTGGACCTCTACCCCATGAAACACACATCTACACCACCAAGGCATAGGTGGCTATGTTGAAAACTATTTGCGCCAATAGCTAATTAAACCCTTGTGGAGTGGACCGGTGGAAGAGCCAAACGGCTAAACACACTTTGTGTGCTAATGACAACACTAATATAGGTGTAACTTAAGCTAACTGCGCATTAGTTTGGTGGGAATTTAGGAGGAGCGGGCCAAAACTGGAGGCATTACTCTTTTGGGAATTTTAAGTGGTAGCTTTGCAAAATTGGTGGAGAAATTAGGGGAAATGCAGTTTCTGCCATAACTTTTGCCCAGAAAATCTAAATTCCACTCTATCAGAACCAAAACAGGGGTATTGGGGGTCATTTGGAGCCATTGAAGTAGGTTTAAAAGGTAGAAAAGGTCATATATATGTGTTTTTGTTCATTTGAAGATTTTTGAAGGCGAGGGCCACCAAGTGTTGGAGGCATTGCCTGAGCATCCAGAATCTAAATTGAGAAAAAAAATAGTCATTTGTGGTAGATTTTAATGTTTTAAACTAATTGGAATAGGTTACAATAGCATTTGAATCTTGTAACATTAATTTTATCACACTTGAAGCTAATATAAAGGCCCACACTATGAAGCTAGACCAAGGAGATGTAGCATAGGAGGGGTGAAATCCTTCAACAAAATTCTGTGTATTAAGCTATGTTATGTGTGATACACATGTTTATATTTTTTTATGTTCAGTCATTTAAAATTATGTTTTTAAGTTGATGAAAAACACTAAATTTCACCAATTAAATTGAATTGACAATCACATGCTCCTGGACAAAATCTCGATGAATAAGAAAACAAAATCAAAGAGAATTTTATATATGGAAATGATAATTGCACAACATTAAATACCAATCATTTCAGATCAATTTGGTATCAGATCACAAGTTTTCTTTCTTGTTTTTCTTGAAGGGTTTTAATAGTTGCAATTTTTTTCATGCTTACAAGGTTGAGACTGCAGAGAGGAGAAGGGAAGCTATTGGTAGCTAGTACTAAGATTAGGACAATAAGGAAGAAGGTTGAGAAGGCCTCATCATCACCCAAAGGACCACTCAAGGCGGCACTTAAAGCAGCTCAAATTTCATCTCAATCAATTTAGATTGAAGTGGTCCAAATTGCACAAGAGACTGGAGTGATTGAAGGGGTACAAGCTAGAGAGATTGAGCTTGAATACAAAGCCAAAATTTCAAGCTATGAAGGGATTCATAGAAATTATGAAGAAGAGGATGATAGGAGAGACTTAAAATAAATGAAAAGAATGGTCAAATTTATGTATGAAGCTTTCATCGCAAAGGAAGTTGAAGAAGGTTCAAAGCATCCTCATGGAGAAGCATCTTCAAACAAAAAGAAGGATGAAGAGAATATTTCAAAGGGAAGTGGGGGAAATTCACCTCCATCTCCACCATATTCATCATCCTCATCATCCCCATTTGCATCATCTTCCACATCCACCAAAAAAACTCATACCCATACTCATTCCAAGATCCCAAAATGAAAGACAGTATTACTCAAGTTGGACATCAAGTTTGAGCTTCCCATATACAATGGTGAGGCTAATGCTGAGAGGCCAGACAATTGGATTCATGAATTTGAGGTATAATGCAGAATTCAGAATATACAAGAGGATGATATCAAGATCCAGTTGGCTTCATTAAGGCTAGAAGGAGCAGCACTAGTTTGGTGGGAGGAAAAGGCACAAGATAAAATGCAAATTCATGGTAAGATTTCCATTTCTTGGGTTGAATTCATTTCTTCCATTAAAATAAAGTTTTATTCATTAGCCTATATGCAAAAATAAATTATGATTTTGCAAAACTTTAGGCAGCTTAAAGGCCAAATTGGTCAAGAGTATACATAGGAGTTTAGAAAGAGAGCTTTGTTACTAGGAGTAAACTTGAATTCAAAAGATACACTCTTGAAATACATAGGAGGTTTACATTCCTATTTGAAGCATACTATCCTTATGTTTAACCCAAACAACTTAGATGAAGTTTGCGTACAAGCCACACACTCATAGGTAAGGGGAAAACAAAACATAAAGGACAAATGTGAAAGTGCGGATAAGGGAAAAGAGAAGGGACGAAAATGGAAGGGAAAGAAGAATGCAAGTATCAAGAAAGAGAAGGAAAAGCTCACATGCAAGAATTTTTCAAATACTAGCCATGATGAATATGGTTGTTGGCAACTTCATCCATAATTGAAACCAGATAGATTAAAAGCCAAAGAGAAAGGAAAAATTATTGCTATAGCTGAAAAATACTTAGGGCCAGATTTAGGGGATGAGACAAAAATTACTGCTATGGTTTTGAAAGGGAAACATGTTGAATGTACTAGTTCCTCAAATAGTCACTTCAACACTCCAAATGAAGACATACGAGTAGAATTGTTCCATATTAGAGTGATATCTAATCATACAAATATTGATGCATTATTTGATACGGGATCACAAGAAAACTTGATTTCAGAAGATTTAGTCAAATTTTAACCATGAAACCATGGCACATCATAAACCATACCCTTTGGGATGGATAATTAAGAATGCTAATTTACAGGTTACAAGGTTTTAGATTTTCTATTACTACAAACTTTGTTGATGGAGTCGAGTTAGATGTAATTCCACTTGACATTTATAGGATTAGCATGGGAAGTCCATATTTGTATGACATGAAAGCGGTGTTTTATCGCCATGAGAAAAAATATGATTTTCTTAAGGATGGAGTGGAGTATATTGTGAGAGCTCATCGCAAGAAACTAAATAATTCTTTAGTTAATGTAGTGAAAATGAAGAGGCTAGTCAATGCAAGCCAAAACTTGACATTCATGATGATAAAACAAAGAGATGCTTTGCATCATAATTTTCAAAAAAATTCTGATATGTGTAATGAGTTGTTTCAGATTGATAATAGGTTGTATTTAAAAGAAGGTGAAAAACATTTGCAGCAGTCAACATTGGTGTTGAGTGGTGTTGACAATAAGGTGTCGGTGCAAGAGGTTGCAAAGGTCAAAGGGAGTAAAAATCAGCTTGGCAAAGAAGGCACAGGTTTCATAAATTTTCATTGTTGGTTTCCAAAAGGCACATTACAATGGTGAAGATACTTGGTCAAGAGTCAACACAAGTTCAAGGCAAATGCAGCTAAAAATCGCCATAGTAACAAAGTGCAAGGTGAGAAATATTCCAAGTTTTCTTTGATTGTTGACCAAGGTTTCAAGATGTTTAATGCAAAATTAGGTTTTTGTTCTACAAATTCATAAATATTTCAACATGACGATGTCAAAGAAAACAATAGAGGGTCATCAGAATCAAGGAAAATTTTCTCTTTTTATGAAAAGCTTCAAATGATGAAATTAGGAAAATTTCAATGGATATAGACTGGAAGAGTGAGGGAACAATTCCTTCATCTTCATAATCAGTAATCAAGAGAGATTTTGGGGTCCAAAAGGTTTGTAGTGGGGAGGAATGATCAAGGATCATTACTTTAGCTAAAAAACAAAAGTGCTCAGAAATGCTTCAAACCAGGATGAGAGTGTAGAGCTCTTCACCAAGTTTCCAACGCAACTCGTTTCATCAAAATCCAATTTCGTATGAGTGAGTTATGCTTTGTTGTTCGCTTTCCAAAATAGGTAAAAAAAATGGGCATAACAGGTATAGGTTGCTGACATGGCAGCCAAGTCAACAAAAAGGAATCATATGGAATATTCTTCAGATTTCTGTCAATAAGGTTGTGACAAGTGGCATTTTCACATTCACCAGTTTGGTCTATGAGGAGTAAATTTCCTAATACTTCTAAACTGGAATTGTATTTTATTTATTTATTTTATTATGATTTAAAATTAAATATATATATTGGTATATATTATATAATATAATATATTATATGTTTAAAAACATATTATATATATTGTATTATATAATATATATATTAATTATATTATATTAAATATTAATTAAACCAAAGCCACAAAATCCACATATGCCAAAGTTCATTGGTTATATTTAAATATATCAAAGTTCGTGTATTAAACCATATTTCAAATGACATTTTCGTTAAATAAGGTCGAAGGTTAGAATAAAATTTGCAAGGTTTCACATATGATTAAAATCATAAAGTTCTATGGATTATGTTGTTGCCTAATTCGAGTTAGCTAAAACTCAAGAGAGGTTATGAGAAATTCAAGGTCATTAAGGAACAATTGTTAAAATTTGAATAAGACCAATAATGTGATCTTATAGGTCGAGTAAGAAACAAATCACAAATTCTGGATTCAAAGATGTGATACAGAATGGTGGTTTGTATTCTAAATTGAAATAGTGAGTAAGGCATGCAACAAGCATGATAATCCCAAGTTGGAGTGAAAAAAAAACTGGAGAATCAGCTCAGGATAGATCAATTATTTTAAAGACTGAATAAAGCTCATGAAGGATATAGGAGTTGTGGAGTGGTGACGATAGAAAGAAAAGAAATCAACTGAGACAGAAACACTTGGAATATTTCCAAAGGTGGCGATCGAATGACGAGGATCGAATCACAGATCTGAAGGGGAGGGGACCGAAGACCAAGATGACATCACAATTTAAAAAATATATCTTGCATGTGATGAAGAGAAGGGCCACATGTTAGGATAGCACAATTTCGCATCGACGATTATTGAGTTTATGTGTTAAGGACTTCATAAGTTAAACAAAATAACTTGCGATGCGGTAAGAATTGAAACTTGTGATGCAACAAAGGGAGGAGCTACGTGTTGGCATAGAAATCCAATACATATCGCACATCAGCAATTTTAGAGTTTAGCATTAAGATTTCGCAAGGTAAAGTATTTTGGTTGTGATGCGACAAGGATGGGAAATGGAAGTGTGACAGCAGGGCGGTTAGATCTGGCGAAGATCTACGAAGGATATTACGTCACAACTTTGCATCGGCGTTTGTATTTTTTACCATTTAAGTTATATGTTAAGTTCACCGATATGCGATGCACCGTGATTGGTCGCCATATTGTGGGACCATACAATCACTATCCCATGTATATGTTACTGGTTGGAGCTATGTGCATTGTTAATTGCGCGCATATGGATGTTGAATAAACTACAGTATTATAGTCCGATGGGTATGTAAATGGAGCTTATGTGGGCCATCACCCATAGGTCCACGGTAATGTTTAAAATGAAGTTTCATGAAGAAATAGGCAAAACATGGCAAAGAGACTTGGGTAAGTGACCCGACGCAGAGCAAAGGAGAAGATAAGACCAAACACAACAGGCATGTGTAGAATAGGCAGAGTCGGGTAGCAGGTGACATTATGACAGTTCAAAACGCCAAATCATGGGCAGAGTCGAGTGGAGATGCCTTTATGCAGACTGTTAGGACATCACAGCCAAAACGAAAGGAGACACATCAACAACAAATCAAACTTAGCAAAAGGATTATGTTCCAAGTTTATTTTGTTTTCTTTGTTAATATTGAAGATACCATGATGTCCTCGATTCAAATGTAATAAGTAGTTTAACAATTTCGGAAGTTTAGGAGTTTCAAGAAGCTGTAGCAGTTAAAAAATGTTGTTATTTGTATTTAAGGAAGAGAGAAAGAGGGAATGGGGTTTCTGAGTTCTGGACCTCTTGGGTATTACATTTTTTACTTATTTTTCTGATGGGTAAATAAAAGAAGCAGTAAGTTTCCTGCAACTATTGATGGTGATTCATGTTCCTTGTGCCATTTTGTGTCACTTCTTCTTTTGAAGTGAAGTAATGTAGAAGTCGGTCTCTTAATTACATCTGTGAGTAAGAGTTAAGTAACCCTAATTTGCGCTCCTTCACTCCACCTCTTCTCCCTTAATAAATTCTCTCTCAAACTCAAAAGTAGTAGATTATGTGTTTACAACATGTTCTTTTGGGTTTCCCCTTTCTTCACAAACTCCCAATGAAAATTTAAAGTAATAGATTTTGTGTTTATAGCATAGTATTTCAAGTTCCCTCTCTCTCCATGAATTTCCTCTAAAACTTAAAAGTGATTGATTATGTGTTTACAGCATATTAATTTCAATTTCCCATGTAGTTATTATTTTCATTCAGATATCAGCCAGTGAATGGAATTATGAAATACTTTATTATTCCAGATCATTAAGGGTTTTAGAAATTAGTCTCTAGAGGGCTATAACAAAGAACTCATGACAAAATCATTTCTGTGACACACTTTTAAGATGTCTTAAGCATTGATTCCTTTCACAACTGAGGGATTGTCTCTCAAGATACAATAGATTACATATTCCAAAAAGTAATGGAGTATTTAATCAAGGTGAGGTTTTGAACCCTGGACCTCAACCACACTAACAAAGCGTCTACCCCACCAAGCCACAGGTGGCTATGTTGAAAACTGTTCACTCCAATACTTAATTAAACCCTTGTGTATTGGATCAGCGGAAGAGCCAAACGACTAAATATGTTTTGTGCGCTAATGAAAACACTAATCCAGGATTAAATTAAGCTAACCATGTGATTATTTTGGTGTAAATTTAGGATAAGCATGCAAAAGCTAACAACTACTATTTTTTGAATTTTAACTGGTAGTTTTCCAAAATTGGTGGAGAAATTTGGGGAAATACAGTTTTTTCCATAACGTTTTCCCATAAACTCCAAATTAGACTCAGTCAAAACCAAAACAGGGATATTGGGGGTATTTTGGAGCCACTGAATTAGTTTTCAGAGGTAGAGAAGGTCATCTATAGGTTTTTTTATGCAGTTGAATCTTTTTGAAGGCGAGGGCCACCAGGTGTTGGAGGCTTTTCCAGAGCATCCAAAATCCAAATTGAGTGAAAAAATAGTTATTTCTGGTAGATTTTGATGTTTTAAACTCATTGGAATAGGTTCCAATATAATTTTATGTTTGTAATAGTAATTTTAGCAGACTTGAAGCTAATACAAAGACCCTCACTATGAAGTTGGACCAAGGAAATTCAGCCCAAGAGGGGTGAACTCCTTCAACAAAATTCTATGTATTGAACTCTGTTATGTGTGTTTGATGTGTTTATATTTGCTGTTGTTCATTCATTTAAAATTATGTTATTAATTTTATGAAAAACACTAAATTTCACCAAGTAAATTGAATTGAGAATCACATGCTCATGTACAAACTCTTGATGAATAAGCAAACCAAAGCAAAGATAATTTTATATCTGGAAATGATACTAGCATGACATTAACTAGCAATAATTTTAGATCTTTTCTTGATGTTTTATATACCTTTTTCCAGAAAATATTACCTTTAGATCCATGTCCCTCTTGACCTTAGATCCATTGGCCATTTTGTGTGTTTCGAGTAGATTTCTCCCACCCATAGACTAGTAGTTGGGAAGCCCTCCTCTTTGGGTTTAAATTTATGCATCTTTAGATGTTTATTCTACTGTCGCTTTCAGCTTTATTTACAGTTATCCAACATCCTTTTTATTTTTTTCTCTACACATGTTTAGGATCAATTAAATAACACACTTATCACACACACGTACACCTAAAGTGAATAGATTCTGGTTTACATCGCTAGGCCAAGACTTAAACATTATAATCAATTGATCTGCACCTCCCTGCCCTTATTTACCTCTCTTCATTACTAGGTCCAGTGTCTCTTTCCCATCATTGTGCCACCAAGGCATTTATACCCGAGACTCTAAGGCCTTCATCGTTAGTTTCCATTAGGAAGACTTACCCCACCATGTAGGGTTCGAGTTCATCCTCCATCGAGTCCCCATTTTGACTCTGATTCTGTTTCATCAGGTTCCCCTTCTGTTTCTATCCCCGACTCTCCTCCACCTTCCACCTTCATCATGTCTGGTTCAATACCTAACGCTAGTGGTGTCCCTGACCCTAATACTAGAAACACTACTGGTGGTGCCGCAAAAGGAACTATTCTAGCTGCTCACTTGCTTCCTTATATCAAAGGCCTAAGCCTCCTCGATTTCAGCCAGTTGACTAATGACCCCATACACCATGATCCAGGTTAGCCTGCTATGCCAACCAATATTCCTTCACATATTCACAAGTTTGAAGGAAATGCTGGAGAGGGTCCTACCAGCCATTTTCGTTCTTTCCACATGTGGTGTTTGTCTAACTCCATCACCGATGACACTATCTATCTTTGTTTATTCCAACATACGCTTACTGGAGAAGCTTCAAAGTGATATGTGAATGAGGCATCCTCCTCTAAAACTAATTTTTCAACCCTTGCCAAGGTGTTTCTCTCTTACTTCCAGCTTCCCCTTCACTATGACACTGGTAATGAACTCTTGACCTCTTTCCATCAAAGTTCTGCCACCCGCCTATCTAACCATATTCAAGAATTGTGCAGAAGGAAGAGGATATGTTGAGCCCCTATTTCTGAAGACCATCTCTACATGCACTAGTTTCTTAGATACCTTTTTCCCGATATTGGTAAAGATGTTTCATCTCACTTCCCTCGGACCAAGGAAGACACCCTCCATATTTTGTTAAAATATGACCTAATCTATGCACAATATGATTATGTTTATACCATATTACCTTGTCTCCCTAGACATGATGGCTCCAATGCACTAGGGGCATCTCATGCCACCGACGGTATCTTTGGATCCCTTTCACATATGTACACTCATCCTCCCTTGGGTGATGGTTCCCCTCAGGGAGGGGCCAGCTCCTCTAGTACCTTTCCCCCTCTCGAAAACATGTATCTAGGACACGGCATGCCTCACGCATTTTCCCAACCACATCCTCTGATGCTAGGGCCTTATTTTTCCAAACCCATTTACCCCAATGTTGCTCAGCCTCCTTACTATCTGTATCTATAGCCTGGTTCTCCAGCTCTTCGAGCACAAGCACCTCAGCCTCCCTTGCTTTCTCAAGCTTCGCAGTAGTAGCCACCCCCTCTTAGGGTCAAGTGTATGCACATTAGAGTGTGACTAATCCTCCCACTGCCAAAAATAAGGGGAAAGGAAACTAGAACCATAGCGCTCTAGGAAATCCAAGAAACAATACCCAATGAAACACATCTAACACTACAACCCCTCAACAGGGTTCTTAGCTAAAGCATGACAGGCCTCTTCACATGAATAAGCCTTGTTCTTGTTGTGGTGTCCATGGTCACTAAACCCATGATTTTCCCCTTTTACCTCAGATGCATCAAATGTGGGAAGCTCAAGCAGCATCTCGAGGACAACAAGCCTCTTCTTCAGTTCCTCCTAATTTTGTACCTATCCAACCGGTTGTGTTTACCAATCCTTTCACTCAGCAAGAATATGTGACTGCCCGACCCCCTAAAAGTCAGGCGGCCACTCAACATCCCCCATCTAGCTCTTTTGATTAATAGATTGTCGTGATGAACTCTGACGAGGCCAATACTGTTGACCTCAACCTTTAGTCTCGGTACCACTAATACACGAAGTGTCCTGCTACGTTTGTAACTGAGCCCCCATATTTAGGTCACACAGTGCCAATTTTGACACCCAATGGTCCTTTACAGATCCCTCGGCCTAAGCCAAAGGTATATACCAAGATACCCAAGGGACCGTTACACCGAAGTACTATTTTCGGTAAATTCGCCCACACCTACATTATAGTAGATGACTTGCCACAATCCCCTACTGCCATGTCAACGCTGGAAGTTCTCCAGTCGTGCCCTTCACAAATAAAATATCTACTAACTGGTATGGGAGTTGTGGATCCTTCAGATGATCATTTCATTTTCTTCGATGTTGACAAGTCAGCGCACCCACTCATGCATGCATCTGTCGCCTTCCAAATCCCTATCAATGCCAATGTCTCCTATTATATCATTGGTGAGGGGGCATCCACCTGTGCGATGTCCGCTTCTATTTGGATGGAGCCTGGATCACCCGAGTTAGCCCCTTCCACTATCACCCTCCATGTGTGGGATGGCCACTCTTCCCTACCCCTTGGCATGTTTCGTAATTGTCTTATTACTCTTGTAGGAAAAACTGTTTGTGTTGATGTTGAATTCATTGATACCCCCTAAGACTAAAGCATTCTATTGGGTCGTAGCTACACTTATGCGATGTATGTTGTCCCATCTGCGGCTCACCGTAAGATGTTCCTTCCTCATAATGGAAATATCGTCATAATCGATCAGCTGACATATTATGAATCAAAGTCCCAAACCTCTCCAGAGTCCATTATTTATTTGGTGGCCAATAAATAATAAGTTGAACCTCCTACCAGTGTCTCAGCCGGAGTCTATGAATATTCCTCTTTTCTTGGTTCATTCTTTGGTCTCTCCCCTCCTATCTCTGACCCTAGCTCGTTGAAAGTTTGTGTGATGCAATCTTCTCGGTCCAACCTCAAACGGTCTTGTTTCACTAGTCAACAGCCTTGACCTTTGCAACCTGCTCCTAGTACCTCGACTCAACCTTCAAGAGCTCCTCCTGAAGGCCCTCCATCTGTAGCTGGTGTCCATGATCCTCTCTATACTCCTGAAATGGTCCCCCCTAACCTTAACCATCTGGGAGTTGTTCCACCTGGCCACTACCCCTCCAGTCAGATATCATTTCTCGCTCCCCCTACTGGAGTATTTTTGGTACCTCTTATGGCTACCTTGACCCTTACCAACATGACCCTAGGGATCTTAGTCTGGTACATTGATCGCTGAGCTAATACCCTGCCTAGTTAGCCAAAACCTTACACTGCTTTGACCCATGTCCAAGCGGTTGCTATGACTCCTCCCTTTGCTTTTGTGCCTCATCCATCTCAACAGGAACCTACTCTTGTTGTGAAAGCCTCAGGTGAGGGGGTAAAATCCCGAAAAAAGGCACCTTAGGACAAGGCTTCGCAGACAATTCTTGCTCCTCCTAAGCCTCCAAAACGTACACTTTCGTGCACTTTGTGTGATGCTGATGGTCATGCCACCTATCATTGTCCTGAATTACCTCATATCAAACCCATGGTCAACATTGTTGTTGGCCCACTAATATGTCTAATAAAAACAATCCTAACATCTACATTAATTATCAACTAAGGGTAAGTCTTTTTATTTAAATAGTGTTCAACACAATCTATGCAAGTGAAATTTATAGGTTCTTAAATCGAAAACATTGGAGAAGAAAAATATAATTCTTTAAGTTCAATCAAAGAAATAAAAAAAATCATTAAATAACTTCAACCAATTAAATAAACTTAATTCGAATCTATTCTACGAAAGAAGATGGAAATACAAGCTTAAAGGAATTCACATTTGACCATAGTTACGGACTAACATATACATCAATCTATTAACATCTACAACAATCTATTAATCAGGCAGGGAATACTGCAGCAACAAAACATCAAGTATCATAGTCACATTCTGGAATGGAAATTCTCAATGATTGATTAAATAACAAAATCACTCTAAATGAAAAAAAAATATATAATTATTCAAATAACTTGTGAGAAATAACATTCATGAAGTAAATGAAAGAAATTAAGACTTTAATTCAATAAGATGCAAACCACTTGATGCTGATGAAATTTGAATCAACTATGAATTATATAAAACAAAGAAATGATTAATTACAAAATAGGGAAATAAGAATATAACACAAGACAACAGTATAACTCCCAGCGACTCGGCCCAGGATGTCCATAAGTCTCCGTCGTATGATTTTTAGAATACGATTGTGGATAAGCAAATATCTCTTTCATTAAATTTAATAGTCAGAGTACAACATTGTTGAGCCCGAAAGCTTCTTGTTCAGAAGTAATGCAAATAAAATACAATTACAATAAATGGATAATCAACCCCTATTCTATTCCATCTATTGATATTTTGTATTTTTAGAGAGAAACATAATAGATAAAGGTGAATCCTTAGGATGAGGAGATCCTGAGGATTTCACAATTGTCTAATAGTCTATGTTATCGAGTGAGTGAGGCCCTCCTTGATTTTCACTGGCCTGTATAAACATAAAAGAGATCATTTTCCTTTTTATGGCCGGTGTTGCTCAATCGTTTGGAAAATGGTTAATCCGTTTGGATTTCCAGCACCTAAAAACAGTGGAAGTTATCCTTTTTCCTTCATAATTACATAATTTATTGGTAATTATTTTTACCCTTTATTTATAATAAATCCTTCCAAATTTACTCCCAAAATGAAGGTAAACACATGAAATTTAATAATAAATCAAGTAAATCATGAGTGTAAAACATAACTTTTTCATGACCCAACATACTCTACAGTTTACCTTATTTCATGTTCTCATGCAATGAGATGATTGAGGTCTAACAAATTCAAAGAATAGGCAGGGTATACTTCCTCTTTATATAGTCTGAAACCTTGTTTTTTTTTAACTCTTGAAAAAGCCTAATTTTCATGACCCTCTAGAAGCTCATAATTATAGTGGTATCTTTCAAAAGGATACCATATTATAGGACACTTGTAGTGGAAGCCTATCCATTTATGACCAATAATTAAAATGATGTTACTGTAGTGGAAAAAATAAACAACAACTGCTTTAAAGTTTCTATAAATAAAAGGCTCTCGATTCTTAACATTGTTGATGGATGCCTACCATATTTTCTTAGCTGCTAACAAGGCATATTCTTTGATCTTATGGAAGTATTATCTCCTAGCTTGTACAATGTCCTTGTGCAGTGGGCCTAATTTGGCTATAACCCCTTCCTATGTTATAAATCTTCTGTGCTAAGTGAAGAGATGTAGAGGTTTAGTCGATTCCCCTCTGACCCAGAGATCTAGACCATGTTCTCTTTTCTAAAAAACATTATAAGCTTTAGCCCACTTAATTTGATTATCAACAAAAGATATGAATGCTTGAAACTCGATTTCTCCTATAAAGGGACTTGGGTTAGTGTCTCTTTCATATCCCAAAAAGAAGTTATGCAAATATAGTTCACAAAAAAGGTGTTGAACTTTCTCATTATGGTCTCCACAACACTGAACAAATTCTGCAGTAGTCTTAAACTCGGTGGGGTTCCCTCCTCTAGTGGCTTTTAATTTCAATAACAGATATATTTCTAATAAGAACAAATCATAGTTAGTAGTAGGTGGTCTACAATACAATACATCTGAGTAAATTGAGAAAATAGTGTTATTTTTCTTGTGGCTTCTTCAAGTTGAGCTTGCGGCTTCTTTACCTTTCCATGTTCACTTCTGAAGTTGGAAAACGTATCATATTCAGTTGCATTAAGCTTCTTGAATTTTTCCAGCAGCTCCCGATGTACCTCTAGTGGTACCACTTCCTTCTTAAAGTTGGCCAATTCATGTCAGGTTTGTTTTAATGAGCCTTGAAGTCTTGAAATAACAACTTCTTTTACCAAAGGAGTATAAAAGGGTGTTTCGTATATCGGAGTTTCCTTTTTCTGTCTCCAATTCTGTTTGGGTTCCCATTGTTTGTGTTTCTAATTCTATTTGCATTTCAGCAATGTGTGTCTCTAATTTTGTCTGAGTCTCATCAATTTCTATTTCTTTCTTAGGCTTCCAAGCCTTGTCTACCTCTTTTAAACATTATCTTGATTGCTTGATTGTTCTTTTCAACTTTTTGTACTTCTTGCACAATTTCCTCAATTTAACCCTTGCTAACTTACTTTTCCTCGTAGGGTTTCTAGTAGAAGAGGTTATAGTACTTTCTTCAAGAATAGAGGGAGTTATATGAATTTCTAAGCCATGATCTGGTAAAATAATATTTTCTTTAGGAACTGAAGTATTTATGCCTATATCACTATTTTGATCCAATGGGATGACATTTTGTTCAGGCACAATGGAAATTGTGCCTATATTAGTACTCTGGTCAAATAGGATGGTGTTTTCTTCAGGAACCATGGGAATTGTGCCTATATCAATACCCTATTCCAATGGGACAGTGTCACTTGACTTATTTTCAGACTCAAGAGTTCTTTATGCAAAGTTTCCTTCCTCCTCATATTCACCACTACAGGGTGCTGAATCCCTTGAATTTTTTATTTCCTCCTCAGATGGTAAAATCTCAGTGTGACCAAAACTTCCATCAGAAGTATTTTGGTCTAGAATATCACTTAATGCCTTAGAATTCCCAGAGGGGTTTCTTTCTTCATTAAATACACTCATAATTTCTAGCACTGTGGCCATTTCCTCCTCATACTCCTGTAGAATTTCTTCTTTTGTGTTTAGAGGAGGTAAATCAGATGTTCCTACCTCATCGGCCACAGTTGAAGTGTTTTGTCGTGAACTTAATCGCTCATATCTTCTTCATTTCACAGACCCCGAGGTTAAGGGATGGTTCCTTTTTCCTCTGGATTTCCTTGGAATTACTATTTCCCTTCTTGGCTGGTCAATTTCTCTGTTGTCTAGGTTTTCTTCTAATGGGGTTACGACATGGTTTACAAGGTTGTCCCAAGTTAACTGATGGTCATTTAATCCATGGTGATGATCAACTTTATCAGACCATGATGTTGATGACCGTGTGTAGATTTTTAGCTCTCCTAACCTAACTAGATATGTCATGCAACAAAGAATTCAAGGAAAATGTCAAATTAACTTAAATTTTCTACTTTAATATGGCTAGAAGTTTGAGCTGTCAGGGTTTTATCATGTCTTGGTGACTGTCACATGTAATATACTTCTAAACAATGATTTCCAGTTCTTGCATTGGTTCCTTCAAAGTTACAAGGTGAATCTCGTTCCCTTTGTGTTCTAAATTCTCATCTGGATCTTGGAATACTACAACTGCTTCATGTAGCAAAACATGCTTGTCAGTCCACTTTGTTCCTTATGCCAGAAGTGCAGACACCTTTGTTATTACAGTTTCTGATATAGCTATATCTCTGCCCTGCACAGTTGTGTGTCCATTCTAGAGGTTCTACAAGAATTCTAATGCTACTTGTGTGTGGAATCCCTGCAATTTTTCCAAATATGAGAGACAACCAACATTCTACAATATAGCACGAGCCTCTTCTGTAATATTGAGAATTTTGGCCTCGTTGCAAATAGATATTCCACCCATGACTACTGTGTCTTAGAGGTTGAATTCTAATTCTGCATTCACTACTCATGACTTCATAATTTTTAGAACAGCTCAAATGTTGCATGCAAATATTTTGAAACTATTAAAAAGCGTGTAAACGTAATTATATTCATTTGTCAAATCGGCAGGTTTTGGAAGATTTTGATTATTAGTTCGCATGCTTGCTCATAATGTATAGATATGTACACATTTTCCTCCTCCAATGAGAGAAGGGCGTCCACGCCCTTAGAGTGCAGAAGAATAGAAAAATGTTGAGGATCATTTAATGCATTTAGAATAATAATAAGACCGATACAATGTGGAAGAAATCGATCAAATCAGCTCAAATCATAAGGATGGTGGGGAAATGAAAAAAAGAAAAAAATGGAGAAATAATGATTATGAAAAATGATTTTTTCTTTGATGGGGAATTGTGATAGGAGATGATATGTAAAGAGTGGTAACAGCTGCTGGAATTAAGTGATCAGACATAATTAAGTAAATTAATAGGTAGTTTTACAATGCATACTCATTTTTATAAAGACAATACTATTCTCATGATAAGTTATCCTTTGGGAATGGGGTAGTAAGAATGAGTGAATATAAAATGATTTCCAATTCAACATGAAACTCCAACACCACAAGTATATCCACTGCTGCCAGCAGGCATCTATAGTGTAATATCCCAAAATGGGAATCATGCAGCAATAATAAACAATCATGCATTAAAATAATGCAGTTCATCTAAAACATAGCAGGAGGCCAATAAAAATTTTCTTCAATAGTATTTACAGCAGCAATATAGATTTATAATGAAACCCATAAGATACATAGTTGGAAATACAAGACATAAACATAAGAAAATCCCTCAAAAGAGGTCTTCTTCAAAAATGACAGCAAGACTGAATGAAACACCCAACTACCTTAATGACATTATTAGGTGCAAATGAGTTCTTGACATGTCCAGGATCTGTAGAGTAGATTTGTGCATAAAATATCAGATCCATAACAGATCCATGCACTAGAAAGGCTCCTCTTTCAGATCCCCTTGGGGTTTTGAGCATTACACCAAGTATAAGCAGTAAATATAAGATCTAAGTGTTACACCATTTTTTGGTCATCTAACTTTTCATCATTAGATGGACCCAAGTACACCATGTAAGACCAGTTTTACCCCAAGTAAAACTGCTTTCACTATGATTAATTAGGAAACCCCAAAAGGAATAATTAATTAAACCATAATTTAATTATTATTCCTAGTCATGTTTAACCCAAAAACAAAGCAATTAATGAGATAAACCCATAGTTATCTTATTATTTTCTAGGAATAATTATTTAATAATATTCCTTGTTAAATATGACCAAATCAACCACCATTAATCAAATAAATCATTATTTATTTGATTATATCCCAACCACTTCCTTAAAAAGATAAATAAATCATTTATTTATTTATTTTTCACTAATCAAGGGATTTGACCCAAGTCAAACACCCTTTTCCTCCAACAAATAATAATAAAATATTCCATAGAGGTGGATCTAGATGTGATTAACATTATTTTAATCATGCACCAAGATCTAGAAGGACCCAATATTTTGTTATAAATAGGAGGGTTTTCCCCATCATTCTTCACCTTTTGTTGCATACTAGATCACTCTGGATCTATACACTCGGTCTCATTTTCTGCCATTGTTGCTCCCATTGAGCTCTACCTTCTACATTGGGTTTTCTACATCTACAAGAGAGAGAAATCTTAGATCTGAAGTGCTGAGGACTACAAAGAACCCATCCCATTGAGGAGATCTGGATACACCTTCTTGTTTCCTCCCAGGTGCCCTGTAATATAAAAATTCTTTCAAAAATCGTGTTCTTGTCTTGTCTGTTGGATGCATGGAGCAAACTCTTTACTTTACTGCTTAATGTCTTTCCATTTATAGATCTGTTTGTTGCAGCACTTTAACTACTAATTGCAGATCTGAAGATGTTTTGCACCCATTATTGTTGTTAGGGCTATTAGTTATGCGTAGCTAAAGTGGTTCTTTTTCGTACGCTTCGACAAAGAATTCATACTAACAAATGGCGACTCCACACGGGTTTTAAATTACGACCGCCGTCGTTTTTCATATTCCTGCATATCCAGCTACTTCAGGCCCTAGGGCTTCTTTTCAGCTGCTTAGTTTTCCTCTTTTTATGTCATTTTTCTCACATAAAACCCTAAAAACTTAAAATTTCTAACTTCCGAGTGTTTCTGGCCCTATTGCGCAGGTAAGCGACACCAGCCGCAACTGAGACGGCAATTTTTCGTAAAAATCACAATAAACAAATTCCCAGGTCGCACTTTGGCCCAAAACTCCGGCGACCTCGACGACCTTGGCCTCGTTTCCCCGCGACTCAACTCGACGGGGCGAACCCGCGACCGCCCTTTTTTCAAGATTTTTCTCGTACCTTTCGGGTTCTCACACTCTCCTGGGTTGTGGTTTTCCAAATTGTCTCAAATTAGCCTCTGTCTCAGCCCGCCTTGAACAAGATCTGATCTGTTTTTACTCATCTAAGTGGGAACCCAGCCCCTTAGGGCTTTAGTACCCTCCACTTTTTGTGGAAGAGTTTCAGCTGTTTCAGCCGTCGGTTTCAGAGCTTCAGCCCCCTCTTTTTCCAGATCTGTTACCTCACTTTCAGATCCTTCGAAATCAGCCTCTTTTCCTTTCAAATCACCTCTTGTCGTTTTGTGTGGACCTCTGCTAAAGGCCTCTGCTCTGTTCTCGTTTTGTTGATTTCTTTCCACCACCTGCTCGCTCGTCGTGATCCTGCACCCCCCTATTCGCGCCTTATCCTCCCAGAGATCATTCCCTTGACCCTAGATCCGTTGAGCTTCCTTTCGTGTGTGTTTCCGCGCTTTTTCCCTTTCTTTTTCGCATAGTTTTGAGAGACCCACTCTTTCAATGATAGATGGTTACCAGGTGTCGTTATTTTTTCTCATACGCATTTTCATTCTCGTTCGAGGTTTACTTTCGCCCACAGCACACTTTTTCTTGCTCTCAAAATGAAAAGGGTTTAAAAAATTAAAATTAACGCACACCACACACTGACCCTAAGTGAAGAAGCGCCTGGTTAACACCGCCTGGCAAAGACTCTAAAATCAATTGTCACTGCACCTTATCTGCCCTTGACCTTTCTTGATTCTGTCCCCTTCTGCCCTTGTCGGTTTCCTTCTTCCTGTCATCATTGCGCCCCCAAGGCGCCTTTTCCGGAGACTTCTTGGCCTTCACCCTCAGTTTCTGGTTGATCGACCTGCTCCGCACCGCCGCCGGAGCGGGCCCACCTTATTTTTAGTTCACTCCACCTCTCCCCCCACGCATCCCCCTTCTCCTCCTAAGCCCTCATCTTCACCACAACCGTATCTTTGGGGGCTCGACGTTAGCTGCTTCTCCTTACTTCAATGCCGCCCATTTAGCGGAACCAACCACTACTCCGGCCACCCCTGTGCTGCCGTACATTGCAGGCCTCAGCCTCCCCGATTTCCATCAGTTGATTAATGACCCGATTCACCACAATGCTACCTGGCCCGCTATGCCCACCAAGCTACCCTCTGATATCCCTAAGTTCGAGGGCCTTAATGGAGAAGATCCAACCAATCACGTCCGGTCTTTCCACATGTGGTGTTCCTCCAATTCCATTACCGATGACTCCATCCGTCTTCGTTTGTTCCAACGCACGCTTACCGGCGAAGCTTCTAAATGGTATGTCGAACAAGCCACCTCTTCCCATACCACATTTGAGACTCTTGCCCAATCCTTTTTGTCATACTTCCAGCTTCCTCTCCGATACGACACCGGCACGGAGCTCTTGACTTCCTTCAAGCAATCCTCTTCAACACGCCTTTCTGCCCATGTTCAGGAATGGCGACGAAGACAGAGCTTATGTCGAGCCCCTCCCTTTGAAGATCTAAGCGACATGGACCCACCTTCGCACCCTCCCGTCTCCCATCGGCAAAGATGTCGCCTCTCACTTTCCTCAATCTGAAGAAGCCGCCCTCCAAATAGCTTTAAAATATGACCTGATCTACGCTCAATCTGGTTATGTTTATACCGTTCTCCCCGACATCCCCAGGCCCGGTGGCGCTAACGCCCCGGGGGCATCTCATTCCGCCGACGGTATTGTTGGATCTCTTTCCCACCCCTCTGCTCACCCTCCTATGAGCCATGGCCTCCCTCAGGGAGGGGCCAGCACCTCTAGCACTCTGCCCCCTCCCGGCAACATATATCCAGGATACGGCATGCCTCCTCCTTTTGCCCAACCTCTTGCTTACCTCAATGCTGCCCAACCCAACCCTTACTTTTATCCGCAGCCTGGTGCGCCAACTCCTCCAGCATATGCGCTTCCGCCTCCCTTGCCTCCTCACCACCTGCAACAGCCCTTACAACACCCTCCAGGGCAAGTATTTGCACAGCAGGGTGCGTTTATTCCCCCTTCTTCTCAAAGAAGGCGGAGAGGCAACCAGAACCCATCTGCCCCCGGTAACCGAGGACCCAATTCTGGCATGGACCCTAACACTAGCAACCAGCCTCAGGGCATCCCGCCCAGGCCGGACAGGCCGCTTCGCACAAACAAGCCCTGTTCGTGTTGCAGTGATTACGGCCACTACACTCACGATTGTCCTCTCTTACCCCAGATGCGACAGATGTGGGAGTCTCAAGCCACATTGCGCGGACAACACGCCTCCCCTCACGCTCCTCCTAATGTGGCCACTACCCAGCCAGCTGTGTTCACCGATCCTTTCCCTCAACAGGGATTCGTGGCTACCCAACCCCCCGACAGCCATGTAGCCACACCCTCGTCCATTTCTGGTTCCTCTGACTACCAGATCCTTATGATGCGCTCCGATTCGTCCCCTTCCGTCGACCTTCACCTTCAAACTCGGTCTCGCCAGTACCCCAAGCCCCCTGCTCAGTCTGCTCCCGAGCCTCCATCTTCAGGTTCTACAGAGCCTCTTTCGACATCCAGTGGCCCCTTACACATCCCTCAACCCAAAGTTGAGGTTCACCCAAAAATTCCAAAGGGTCCATTACGCCGAAATGTTGCTTCCGGTCGAGCCGCTCAATCGTACAGTATAGTAGATGATTTGGCACAATCCCCTGCTGCCATTTCCACACTGGAACTCCTCCAGTCGTGCCCTTCTCAAAGGAAGGCTCTACTATCTGCCGTGGGCGCTGTTGATCCTGCTGATGACCAAATGATTGTTTTCGACGCCACCCAATCGGACCACCCTCCTCTTCCTCCTTCCGTTGCTTTCCAAATCCCAGTCAAAATCTGGAACGCCACTGTATCCCGGTGTATAATTGATGAGGGGGCATCCACCTGTGTGATGTCCGCTTCGGTTTGGAAGCAACTCGGATCCCCCGAGTTGGCCCCTTCCACGATCACCCTTCGAGCGTGGGATGGTCATGCCTCCCAGCCTATTGGCCTGTTTCGTAACTGTCCCATCACCTCACCGCAAGACCTGCTTTTGCGTTGATGTCGGTCATCGACGCCCTCAGACTACAAATATCTATCGGGGCGAAGCTGGCACCTATGCCATGTCTCTGCCGTCCCATCCGTGCCTTTCCGCAAGATGTCTTTTTCCACATAATGCTACATAGTGCTCCAGCCGACCAGCTATCGATCATGAGCGGATGACAACATCCGCCTCCGAGACCTACCATCTCTTCGTAGCCAACAAGCAAAGTCCGTCGATTCTTCGACCGTTGTCTCCTCGTCTGCGGTGCGATTCCGTCCTCGCTGGGCCCTTTCCCCACCTTCTCCTCCTCCCTCATACCATCCCTGCATTGTCGAATGTTTGCATGATGGACTGCCCCTGTGCTGCCCATAAGGACGCCCTCGCTCGGCCAGCCCACCCGACCTCCCCGCCCTCCGCAACCCGCTCCTAGCCATCCATCTCGCCCCGCCCCGAACCTCCTCTTTCTGCTCCTCCTTCTACAAATGGGTGCCCCGAACTCCTTTATCCTCCGTGCTCCTGGCCCCCCGGGCCTTAACCATCTCGCGCCGTACCTCCCGGTCATTACCGCCGGGATGATCCCCTTTCGCTCCTCCGAGATATTCTGTCCCCGTCATGGCCACCCTCTCTCTCCCTAACTTGACCTTGGGTATTCCGGTTTGGTACCTTGACCCCCCAGCCGCCACCCCCCCGGGTCACCCCAAACCTTACATGGCTTTGACACCGGTTCAACCGGTCCCCCTCGCTTCCTCCATAGCCACTGTGCCCCCAGCACCTCCACAGGACCCTTCTCCTGTTGGGTCGGCTCCCGGGAAGAAAGGCAAAGCCCGCAAGGGGGCAACTAAAGACCAAACCACCACGACCAACCCGGCTCCTTCTCCACCCCCAAAGCCTTGTGCCTTATGTGATGTCATTGGTCACGCCACCCATGCTTGTCCCGAGTTACCTCGTATCCGACCCATGGTAAACTTCGCGTTCCCCGACACTACGGTCCCTGAAACTCCCACTCCTTCTTCGACCGTCCCCAAGAACGCCAAGACTCTCCGCACCAACAAGCCTTGTGCTTTGTGCGGTGTCCATGGCCACTACTCCCATTATTGTCCTCACCTGACACATTACCGCGCCTCCCTGGAGGTGATCCGCGAGTATGAGGTTGAACAAAATCAATCCGCCTCTCCCATTCTCGCGCAGTATGCTTCAGGCCAGCCTGAGGATCCCCCCGCTCCGATCCACATCCCCCCCCCCTGATGTTCAGATGACGGAGTCTACAGTCACCATTCTTTACCTATCCTCCTCTGCACGACCTTCGGAGCCTAGCCCGTCTGCAGCCTTCCCCATTGTGTCCGTTGATACCCGAGATCACTCCACTTGTGTCTCCGTTGACCTCCGCAGCCCGAGTCCTCGCCATGTTTCTAATAGCTCTCATACATCACCTTGTGTGAGCCTTGATCATCCTGCCCTTTCCCCCTGCCATTACTGCTCGATGACTTCTGTACCCTCACGCTGCCGTCATTTCCTTTCATCCCCTCATTTATTGTCTTGTCACACAATTTTGCAGGACCCCCCGTCCACACCCTTTATCGGTTACGCCGATGGTGCAAGTCGCTACTCCAGGAATCTTGCCTCGGCAGGGTGGGCCATCTTCACCCCCTTGCATGACCTCGTTCTGTCTAACGCGGTATGCATTGGTTCTGCCACCAACAATCAGGCCGAATATGATGCAGCGCGTGGCCTATTAGCCGATGCCTTGTTGCATCGCATCCGCCATCTGCACGTTCGTTTGGATTCCCTGCTTCTTGTAATGCAACTAAATGGTGTTTATCATGTGCATAACCCTGTGCTGTTCAAACGCTATTTACGAGTGAAAGTCTTAATACGTGCGTTTGAAACCATCATTTTCAACCATGTACCCAGAGACCAAAATCACTACGTAGATAGTATTGCAAACCATGTTCTAGATTGGCATTTATCACACACAAGTCATACAAGACAATAACATTAAATCAACCATCACAAGACGATGCATATCCATAATATGCGTCGCAAACCATATATTGATGAGTCCATCTACTCTGATACATACGACATGCCCATAGCATGTTCCAAAAAACTGGGGGCACCATACGCCCCCCCATACATATACTTACGACGTGCCCATAGCATGTTCCACAAACTGGGGGCACCATACGCCCCCCCATATATATCCATCCGACATGCCCATAGCATGTTACAAACAACATCCAAAAAACTGGGGGCACTATATGCCCCCCCATACATTCTAGGGGGCACCACTTGCCCCTACACACATCCGAGAGGGCACCATATGCCCCTATATCTGGCCAATACACGACGAACGCCCTGATCCGCCTGGATCTCTGTCCGAAGTGTTCCCAGATCCCTCTCCCTCTAGTTGACCCGCAACTCTGCCATACCTGCACAACCACATTCTTTTTGTCAGGGTACAGATCGGGAACACCATAACCACACACCACAATCCAACTCCCAGCCATAAAACAACACCAAACCCCCCTTATCTCCCAGGTCGCAGTTTTCTGCCATTTTCTGGACCAGGTCGCACTTGTTGCCCTAATACCTGCGTCCTGGGTCATACTTTTTGCCCCAAAAAAGTACGACCCGGCCATAGAGATGAAGGAGGGGCTGTTTCTGGGGGTTTGGGCCCTCAACTGCAAATGTAATCCATCAAAATGCAAGAGCAAGGTTAGGCCTCTCGCCTCCAACTGACAGATCTCGAATCCAACGGTCGGTTTGACCGCTACGTTCGCCGCAAGATTTAGGGCCTTCTCTCCTCTCCACATTCACCACAACAACAATAGCAAATGAATGATTTTGGAGGGAAAACCGCCTCATTAAAAGAGAACCCCTGTTTCTTCTTTCGACTGCTGCGACCACACCGTAGCCCCGTTCGACGAACCGTCAGCACCGCTGGATAGATCTCACTGAGCTCTCAAATGGGTTTTCCTTAGTTTTTGGTGATTTGATACTTCACCCGGACACATTTTTCCACGAAGGATCACTTCACCGCTCCTTAAAATCGAATTTCCTCACTTACGACACTTGTACTTGGGGCACCATATCGCCCCCTTACTTGTTCATGTTCGTGTTGATTTTCGTCATGAGTACCCACCTTGTACTCATGCTTCTATGACCCCCCATTGGGGCCTTTATTGTGTGGCAGCACTATCTAGTCGCCCTTGCTTAGAGCATCCGAGTTGAGTCATCATTGCATTCATGGAGTTTATCCTGCATCCTTTTACACCATACTATAGCCCTCCATTCTTTTTTGCTTGGTTCCTCTCTTGTGTCGCATCTCATGACCTTCAGCCCCACTGTCCCCTGTCCCTTTTGATATTGTGTCAGTCGCTGCCATGTCATTCATGCCCTTTATGCTCTAACGAGGGAAGTCGTCCATTCGCTACTCCATCCTTCCCATTTCCACCATCATCATTAGTGTCAGTCTGTCCGTCGCTCTATTGCTCTTCTCTCGTGCCTTAGTTGAGGATCTCTCATTACCTCACCTAAGGCGGACCTCCTTCTGTCGACCTCCGCACATTTATTCCAGAAGCAAGGTCTAGAGGGCGGTGTACCTTGGTTCCAGCTTCCATTTTTGTTCGGTGCCTCGGATCAGGCAGGGGGATTTCTCACTTCCCTTTGACTTGGTTGCTTCTCCAGCTCTTTTCAGCATGATCGAGATTCGTATACTGGACAGTCCAGTGACCCAGCAGCAGCTCTTGATGATTCCTGGGCGTGTGTGAGATGTCTCAGCCCTCATGAGGGGGTGGCCCTGCAGGTAGCCCCCCACATGCCCGGATGACCTCTTCATTGCAGCCTTTGATGCCGCTCCATATTTTGATGATGTTGGCCTTAGCCACTTGCAGCACCTCTATGATTTGCATGTATCAGTCAGATTTTGTGAGCCCTTCCCCATTTACAGGGGGCATTTGGGTTGTATTTATCTCATGTACTCAGATGATATTGTACTAGTCTTGGCTGTTATCCCAGGCACAGCATGTATGTGAGACTCTTCATTGTATTTTTATCTGGCTCTTGATTATGCCAGCTGTACTCTATGGTTCGGTCCCTTGTTCACCGGACACACTATTCTTTTGTACTTTGTCACGGCGGGCATAGGTATGCCTCCCCCGCCGCCTTCAGCACAGGTACCCTCTCATAACAGAGACTTGTTGCACTTGCGAGTCTCGTCTCCTCAGGGTCTAGTCCTTCAGCACACTATCTACCTCATATTTCTCTCTCTGACATACCCTTTTGTTGTCTAGTGATTGTCTTCTTACAACGTACTTCGGTCATACGATTTGCTCCCGACACTCGCACGCTGGGGGGCAATCTGTTACACCATTTTTTGGTCATCTAACTTTTCATCATTAGATGGACCCAAGTACACCATGTAAGACCAGTTTTACCCCAAGTAAAACTGCTTTCACTATGATTAATTAGGAAACCCCAAAAGGAATAATTAATTAAACCATAATTTAATTATTATTCCCAATCATGTTTAACCCAAAAACAAAGAAATTAATGAGATAAACCCATAGTTATCTTATTATTTTCTAGGAATAATTATTTAAATAATATTCCTTGTTAAATATGACCAAATCAACCACCATTAATCAAATAAATCATTATTTATTTGATTATATCCCAACCACTTCCTTAAAAGATAAATAAATCATTTATTTATTTATTTTTCACTAATCAAGGGATTTGACCCAAGTCAAACACCCTTTCCCTCCAACAAATAATAATAAAATATTCCATAGAGGTGGATCTAGATGTGATTAACATTATTTTAATCATGCACCAAGATCTAGAAAGACCCAATATTTTGTTATAAATAGGAGGGTTTTCCCCATCATTCTTCACCTTTTGTTGCATACTAGATCACTCTGGATCTATACACTTGGTCTCATTTTCTGCCATTGTTGCTCCCATTGAGCTCTACCTTCTACATTGGGTTTTCTACATCTACAAGAGAGAGAAAGCTTAGATCTGAAGTGTGAGGACTACAAAGAACCCATCCCATTGAGGAGATCTGGATACACCTTCTTGTTTCCTCCCAGGTGCCCTGTAATATAAAAATTCATTCAAAAATCGTGTTCTTGTCTTGTCCGTTGGATGCATGGAGCAAACTCTTTACTTTACTGCTTAATATCTTTCCATTTATAGATCTGTTTGTTGCAGCACTTTAACTACTAATTGCAGATCTGAAGATGTTTTGCAGCCATTATTGTTGTTAGGGCTATTAGTTATGCGTAGCTAAAGTGGTTCTTTTTCGTACGCTTCGACAAAGAATTCATACTAACACTAAGAATGCAGATCTGCAGAAATATTCAGTGATTCAGACGTATTCAGAAACATGCAGATCAGATCTGAAATATATAATATGTATATCTCCTCCAATGGATCTCAAAGTGAAGGGAAGATCCCCAACACTCAGAAACTAGCTCTCCAAATGGTGCACCCAAACTCCCTGCAACAACTCCTACAAGAATAATGCCAATCTAGAATAGAAATTGCGTTGTAGGGTATAGATAACAGTTGTCCACATGCCAAGATAAAGAAATGATGCCCAATCACTCCAATACACTTCCTAAAATAGATTAGAAGACTCCTCCACTGAAAAAGGGAACTGAAATGTCTTAGATATGAAGAGATCTAACCTCCACTTGCTACAGCTTGCAAGGAAAACCAAACCCTCAATAGGATCTGAGTTGTTACTAGTTGAAAGGAGAAGCTAGAATCCTATGTTTAGTGCTTAGATAATTCATTTTCTTTTATGATTGCACGTCACCCTGCCAAAACCCACATACTCCACTATCAATGCATATAAAAATGCATTTCCCAAATTTTGTTCCAAAACTGGGAAACTTTTACAATATACGGAAGCTATCTTTTCTTTTTAGACCTATGGTTTAAAATCTTAACCAAACTCACTTCATGAGAATTCATAAGTGGAGGTCATCTTCTCTTACCATATGAGAGACCCATTGATATTTATACCCAAACTTGGCAAACTCTAAAAATATGTGAAAGTACTTTTTCTGCAAATCTAGTGGTTATTAAAACCATATTAATAGACCATCTCATGGAAATCGAATTGAATTGATATTCAATTCGATTACACTCTAAACAAATCTTCATCTCTCACACTCTGAATTAAATATCAAAGTACCAACACAAGATAACATCTGGTCTCACCTTTTCATCATCCCTCAATTTGAGTATAAAGGAACATTATTATATAACAGACCACATTATATTTCATATGCTGATTTCAAGCTCTATTTTAAAACCCCAAAGAAAATATTTGGTCACAACATTCCAATCCATCATATATATTATATGCTCCTTATTAAATGTGCTCATAGAACATGTCATAAATCTTCGACTTTGTATTTCAATCATTTAAATCTTCATCACTTAGAATGTCCACAACCTTTAATGCATTTATTCACATACCTTTTACCTGTGCAATTTCACTTGTGATCCAAGGTGGATCATTCATCGCACTCAAACTTCAGCGATCCTATGGTTATTGCATAGTAACTTGCAATTCTTTTAACCTACTTCTTCCATTAATCGCCTCGCAACTTCACTTGGAATCCAATGGTCAATCTCCTCTTGCGTTCCAACAGTTATTTGGGCCTGCATCCGACTTCTATCGCATGATGATGGGTCACAACTCTTAAGGCTTCAACTTCACACGATAAAAGTTGTATTTAAAAACCATAAATGCTAGCAGTCCTAGATTTGGTATTATCACATTCCAAAATGAATTACCACTTACCTGGTTTCTCCTATGCGAATACCATACTTGGGTTTTCTGAAACTACTTCACGATTTCATGTTCACTGTTTCACTCCTCCATTTTATTAAACAGTTCGGATTTAACCTTCATCACAGTGTCTCTTCATATGTTAAATCTTTGCCTCATTAACATTTCAATATGGAAACATACCTGGTTCAAATATTCAGTTCCATATTCTTCATGACAACATTCTATTCTAATTTCTAGCTTGTGAGACAGAATCTTATAATCAATCCATTATTCAAACCATAAGGATTCCACTCCTATGCCTCTAACGCACCATTCTCACAATGCTTTTCTACCGATCCATTCCACGATATCTGCATTTTGATATTTCAAATGGCTAGGTTCCTCTACGCTCACCCTTGTATTATCTGTCTACTCACTTCATTGTTGGATATTCTTTGAAGATTCCAAACCATTCTCAAACACTACTCCCATAGTAATATGCATTCACCACAAAATACATAAATTCTCCATAAAATGTCTTATATGAAACTAGCCCAATTTTGAAATATATCCAATCAATTCAATACTTCTATAGAAATTTGCTGAATAATGATTAATTATCCACCGAGACTATCCTAATCACATACAATTCGAATTTATATGCAACACATAATCTCTTCCACTCAGATCATCACACATGTGGAAATAAAATCAAGCGATAACACATCAAATCATCATACACATTAACACAGTATGTATGGGGAAAGCTTATAGCTGAAAACCCCGCAGCTATTGTGTATATTATAATGGAGAAATCATGTAACAAACTCATTACAATACTCCTCACAAGTACTCAGTACTTTCTCATAAAGTTACACACAATCTAGCTCAGTTTTGAACAGGTTACTGGTTCAAAACTCACCGCCAATTGCCTTGCCTCTATTGCGCAATCCAGGCCTGTCTATATAGAGATCCAAGGTTTGAATATCCTTGGCTTGACAGCGCAATCATCATGGGAAATTCCTCCAAGTGTGGTGCAAATCTCATGCACAACTGATGTCGCCACTGATAGCTAACTCCACCCTTTCATCTACCTCTTTCACTGGTCTCCACTGAACTGATCATGCACCGTAGTGAACTGATGTGTTCTTGAGTTGAATAATGAGTTACTAATTAATGAATTAAATAATATTTAATTCACTCCACTCATAACTAATTGATTAGCTAGTTAAACTAATCTCAACTAGTCCAACTAAAATAAACAGAACACAACTCCACTAGCTGTCTCATTAACTCCACCAAACTTCTGCCACTGAAGTCCTAACTGAATTCAACCATGCATGATGCCATAAAACCCTTGGGAATAGCGTAATTCCTCTGTCAGATGCATGAGCCACTTCCAAGGCTCGAACTAAAGTACTCCAAGAGAGTAAACTGTTGTTTAGAGTCCAAATATTATTAAGGGTAAATAATATTTGACTTCCCTATTTTTAGGATAGGCAGTCTAAAAATAAACATCGACCTATCGACCTATAGGTCACAAAAAAATAGAGGTCTATCTATTTTTTACCAACATGACCGATACTCCAAGAATAACATACTGCAACCCCTGGACCATGCTCCATATGTCTAAAAATAGACATAGTCTAAAAATAGACTTTGCGCCAGAATTTGCCTGCGGGCCCACTTAGTGAAGGCGACTTCATTTCACTAAGCTCCATCATCTTGCCGCATTCTCAACACTCCCTCTCAGCAAGATATGGATTATCTGCAATCCCTATCCTGCCTCTGTGGAATTCGAACTTGCTCCTGGTGAGCGCCTTCGTCAGGATGTCGGCATCCTCATCCTCCGTGGGAACATATGAAAGCATCATGATCCTCCGCTGAACACAATCTCTGATGTGATGGTACCTGATGTCGATATGTTTGGACCTATCATGAAAAACTGGATTAGCCAAGAGCTTGATGCAGCTCTGGTTATCACAGTAGATCACCGTAGGCTCCAAATGCAACCTGAACAAACCTGCGAGGATCTTCCTCATCCAAATAGCCTCACATGCAGCCAAGCTTGCTGCCATGTACTCGGCCTCTGCTGAACTGAGTGCCACGGATCTCTGCTTCCTGCTGTACCAGGAAACTGCTGTCGACCCAATGCCGAAAACTCCTCCAGAAGTGCTCTTCCGGTCTGTTGGGCTCCCTGCCCAATCTGCATCAGTGAAACCAGAAAGCTTCACTCCATCCTCCTGTCTGTACCATAGACCATATCCCGATGTGCCTCTGATATAGTGCAATACATGCTTGCCCGCCTTCCAAAAGAGCTTGGTAGGCTTAACCATAGCTTGCGAAAGCTGGTTAACTGCATAGCATATATCGGGTCGTGTATTGACCAGATACATAAGCGACCCCACCAACCGTCGATAGACAGTGGCATCCACTACCTCCGCTGAAGTAGCATCCTCCTTCCTCCAACCACCAGGAAGAGGAGTGTCAACAGGCTTGCAGCCTTGCATGTTGAACCTCTCCAGAATCTCCCGGGCATACTTGCCCTGAGAAACAAACAGTCCTCCTCTGCGCTTCCAAATCTCCAATCCCAGAAAATAATGAAGGATGCCCAAGTCCTTCATCTCAAACTCTCATGCAAGATCCTCCTTGCATGAAAGTATCAACTGCTCATCGCCAGTCAAAATCAGATCATCTACATACAGTACGATGATCAACAGCTTCCCCTCCACCACAATCTGGTACAAGTTAGGATCCGCCTCACTCTTGGAGAATCCAAGCCCGGTGAAGTAGCTGTCTATCCGAGTGTACCAAGCACGAGGTGCTTGCTTCAGCCCATACAATGCTCTCTTGAGTCGGCACACATGCGACTCACTGCTGAAGATCTCAAAACCTTCAGGCTGCTCTATGTACACCTCCTCCTCAATAACTCCATCGAGGAACGCAGTCTTCACATCCATCTGATGAATGTGCCACCCCATCTGCGCTGAGAGAGCAAGGATCGTCCGTATGGAAGAGTACCTTGCGACAGGTGCAAAAGTCTCCTCATAGTCAATCCCCTCGATCTGTGAGAAGCCACGGGCGACAAGTCTCGCCTTGTACTTCTCCACACTCCCGTCAGCCGCCTGCTTCACTTTGTAGATCCATCGCGAACCTACAACTGATTTCCCAACCGGTCTTGGGACAATCTCCCATGCACTGTTCCTGATGATCAAATCATATTCTTCGATCATGGCATCAACCCATGCGGGTTCCTCCACAGCTTCCTCAAAAGAGGATGGCTCCGTCACGACACATTGACTCACAAGAGCCATGTATCCAGTGTACCGATCCGGTGACTGCCTCTGTCTGCGATGTGCTGTAGGTGGTCCTACAACCTTCTCTGCATCTCGAGCCAGTCGCTCAACTTCTATAGTGTGCATGCGCCCTCTGATGGTTGGCGCTGCATGGGTGGTTTCTTCCACCTCCTGAACTTCCTCTTGTGGCTGATCCACATCCGGAAGCTCCTCCTTAGGAACTAACAGCTCCTCATCTGCATGCAAGTGTAGCTCCCTCTCAAGCGAACACTGCATGGCTTTCTCCTCCTAAAATTTTATATCCCGTCGCACAACAGTCTTGCGACTGTCTGAAAAATACACCTGGTAGTTGTGAGGTGTATCAGTGTACCCCACAAATATTCCAATCTCTGCGGTCAGATCTAGCTTCCTTCTCGCATCCTTCGTCACATGCATGTAGACAGGAGAACCAAAAATCCGCAAATGGGAAATATTAGGCCTCTTGCCAGAATAAGCCTCCTCTGGTGTACTCATGCCAAGAACCTTGTGAGGACAACGGTTCTGCACATACACTGCTGTATTGCATGCCTCAGCCCACAAGTGAAGGGGTAGGCCCTGATCATGCAACATCGCCCGTGCAGCACCCACGATCGTTCGGTTCTTCCGCTCAGCCACCCCGTTCTGCTGTGGGTTATGGGGTGCGATGAGCTCTCTCCGAATCCCTTCTGCGCTGCAGAACTCCTTGAATTCAGCCGAGATGAATTCACCACCGTTATCACTCCTTAGAGCAATCACCTTCTTCCCAGACTCCTTCTCGACCAGTGCTTTAAACTCACAGAACTTCGCGAATGTATCGCTCTTCTTCGACATGAAGAAGATCCAGCACTTTCGAGAGAAATCATCAACAAAGATCACATAATACCTGTGCTTTGCTGTCGAAGCAACTGAGAAAGGACCACACACGTTTGTGTGAACTCTCTCAAGGATCGTCGTGGCGCGACTATCCTTCTCGTGAAAGGTGGATTTCACATACTTCCCTAAAGTACACCCCTTGCACTGATCTGACTGCGCAAGAGTGCCCTTAGGAAGCCCAGTAGAAATCTGCTACATGATCTTCAAAGCTCCATGGTGAAGGTGGCCCAATCTCCTGTGCCACAGTTCGCCCTCATCATCCCGGCTCACCACTTCTCCCGCCTTGCATGCCATAGCTGCGCAGCCATCTACCTGCAACTGATAAAGGTTCTTGGTTCGAACCCCTATCTTCCGGTTCTCTCCAGTAGTCTTACTGCGCAGGAAGGCTTTTCCTTCGCTGAAGACCACATCATACCCCTTATCCTCCAACATCGCTACTGAAATCAGGTTCTTCTTCAATCCAGGTACATGCATGACATCCTTCAGTACAAAGGGTTTACCACACTCCCTCTGAAAGGATATGGTACCGATACCAGTCGCACTGTATCTACCATCATCGCCCATCTCGATGTGCACACCCAAATCTTTGTCCTCCAAATCTGAGAACAACTCCCGATCTCCCGTCATATGAAATGACGCACCGCTGTCCAAGAACCATACCGATCCCATCACACTTGAAACCAAGCATGCGATCAATGAAAATTCAAGCTCGAACTGTGAAGCCAAAGCTTCTCCATCTGTAGATCTTCCCGCTTGCTTGTTTTTCTTCTTCTTTGGACAATTGGTAGCATAATGTCCGTGATCATGGCAGTGAAAACACTTCACTTTTGCCATATCCTGCTGCTTGCCCTTTGCACCAGAATGAGAGGTTTTATTACCCTTCCCTTTCTTTGCTTTGGCAACCAAAGCGTAGTTTTCTTCATCAGCTCCCTTTGATGAAGATCCATCTCGAGTAGTCCTCCTTATCTCCTCTTGCATGAGATCCGCCCAAAGGCGCTCCCATCCTAGCAGCTTCTCCTGACCATTGACACTATATTGATATGAGTGCCAAGCCTTCGAAAGACCAAGGAGAGCCAGGTCGACCATGTCCTCGTCTTCGACAGTCACCCCCACACTTCCCAGCTCATCTCTGCACTGAGTGAACTTCATGAGGTATTTGGCGATACTGTCGCCCTTCTCCATCTTGATGTTCCTAAGCTTATCTTTGAGCGCCGGCTTCCCTTGGTCGCTCTTACTCTGGAATAGATCTGTAAAATATTTCCACATTAAATATGGAGTAGCCTTTCCATGCAGGCTGGATACAATATGATCCTTGACGCCCCCTAACAGGATCCTTCGACACTTCGCCATCTTCTTTTGCCATGCTTCGACTTCAGCAGGATCAATGGGCTTTTGGACATCCATATCTACGAACTCCTTCAGACCATTATATTCTAATACTGCCTCCATGCGATCCTTCCATGAAACATAATTCAAACTGCCTTCAAGAGCATATTCGAGTCGCAAACTGTTGAAAGACATTTTCAACACTGGCACCAAGAAAACAAAACTGCTGCAAAATTTCGAATTCCACCTCAAAGCTCAACCGCTCTAGATCTTCGAGAACAAATTATTTCTAGCACAGAGATTGAATGCAAGGGGCATTTACCAGACCTTTCACTTTCCGAAGAAAGATGAATCTGGAGGCTACCTGGCCCGCATGCAGACTCTGTGTACCAAAATAAGTTTGTAATCACTGTGATGATCAATATCTGCTTCAATAGCTCCGATACCATGTAGAAATTTGCTGAATAATGATTAATTATCCACCGAGACTATCCTGATCGCATACAATTCGAATTTATATGCAACACATAATCTCTTCCACTCAGATCATCACACATGCGGAAATAAAATCAAGCGATAACACATAAAATCATCATACACATTAACACAGTATGTATGGGGAAATCTTATAGCTGAAAACCCCGCAGATATTTTGTATATTATAATGGAGAAATCATGTAACAAACTCACTAAATTACTCCTCACAAGTACTCAGTACTATCTCATGAAGTTACACACAAACTAGCTTGGTTTTGAACAGGTTACTGGTTCAAAACTCATCGCCAATTGCCTTGCCTCTATTGCGCAATCCAGGCCTGTCTATATAGAGATCAAAGGTTTGAATCTCCTTGGCTTGACAGCACAATCATCATGGGAAATTCCTCCAAGTGTGGTGCAAATCTCATGCACAACTGATGTCGCCACTGATAGCTAACTCCACCCTTTCATCTACCTCTTTCACGGGTCTCCACTGAACTGATCATGCACTGTAGTGAACTGATGTGTTCTTGAGTTGAATAATGAGTTACTAATTAATGAATTAAATAATATTTAATTCACTCCACTCATAACTAGTTTATTAGCTAGTTAAACTAATCTCAACCAGTTCAACTAAAATAAACAGAACACAACTCCACTAGCTGTCTCATTAACTCCACCAAACTTCTGCCACTGAAGTCCTAACTAAAGTCAACCATGCATGATGCCATAAAACCCTTTGGAATAGCGTAATTCCTCTGTTAGATGCATGATCCACTTCCAAGGCTTGAACTGAAGTGCTCCAAGAGAGTAAACTATTGTTTAGAGTCCAAATATTATTAAGGGTAAATAATATTTGACTTCCCTATTTTTAGGATAGGCAGTCTAAAAATAGACATCGACCTATCGACCTATAGGTCACAAAAAATAGAGGTCCATCTATTTTTTACCAACATGACCAATACTCCAAGAATAACAAACTACAACCCCTGGACCATGCTCCATATGTCTAAAAATAGACATAGTCTAAAAATAGACTTTGCGCCAGAATTTGCCTGCGGGCCCACTTAGTGAAGGTGACTTCATTTCACTAAGCTCCATCATCTTGCTGCATTTTCAACAACTTCAACCTAGAAGTTTTTAACTCAAATCACATAGAGTTCTATATTCTTAAACCCAATGCCATTCACACATCATATAGCTCAAAAATGGAATTTAACTCAGAAAATCGAGTTCTTCTATTAACATGCAACCTTACATAGAAAATCTTCCTTCTCGGCCTGTTCTTCAAATCAATGGCCCTTTTGCAAATTCCTGTAGGCTTACAAACTCTGTTTGTCCAAACCTCTCTAATTCCTATCAGCTATTTCCCTCTTTTTTTTTGGGTTATTATATTTATACAATTTTATGATGAAGCAATTTAGCTTCAATTCATTCAATAACTCAACAAAATCCTCAAATCTGAAAACTCCTAAAATCTATCCCTAAAATCTTGAAACTGAATCTAACTTAGGATCTACAATCAATTCCTAAATATCTCAAATCCAAACTATCTAATTTCCCTCATGTTCTCCAATCATTTGGGAACATTTCCAAATCCTCACAATACTTAATATCTCTCATTAATTAAAAATCACTAAAAATCCCATTAATATTTACATAAAAACAACATTCTTTCAAAAACACAAGACCCCCTATGTTTAATAAAATACAAGGTATTTTACAAATCTAATGCCCCTGCATCAGACTCCCAAGGTTAAAATGATCATGATCTCCTGATCATGTGTTTTAAGTCTTTGTCCTCCTAGATCCCACACTCTATTTTGATACTGTCCATAAGCTGCATTATTCTTCAACTGCACTTCTTCAAGCTTCCATATCTTATTCTGCATCTTCTCGCTTGTTAAGCATTCACAGTCTCTGACTCTCTTTCTCTTGTTGTTGCTGCTTCTTTTCTTTCTTGTTGTTATCTTCTTCTGAGACACTTTTACCATCAGTTTTCTTATCAATTCAATTTCTTTGTCTAGTATATCTTCTGACTGCTGGATACTGCTTCCTCCTGATTACTGAATTCTTACTCCTGCTCCTTCTTCCGCTCTTGCTTCGGCTTGTTGAGTTCTTATTTGCTGAACTCTTGCTGCTGCCTTTACTCTAACTCTTGCTCTTAATTTTTTAGCCCTTTCTTGTTGAAATCTTAGTTGCTGGACTCTTACTTCCACCCTATCATCCTTTCCCTCTTGTTTTCTGCAACTGAAAAATTCTTCCTGATTGTCACTTGAGACAATTTCTTCGTTCTCTACCTTCATAAATTCTTTGGAGTGGTATTTAAATTTCTAGTCACTTTCATCATCTCTTCTCCTCTCCTAGACTAAAAATTATTTAGTCCTTCCATCCGTACCTGCAATCATAAAACAAACATCAAAATTATAAAATCTTCGTGTCTCTTCCTCCTCTAGAAACACTTCAAATTGTTGCTCTGAAATTTCCTCCAGAAACACTTCAATCTATTGCTCTGTTACTAGCACATCAGTATGCTGATTCCAATCCTTCAAGCAACTCTCGATAATGTCAGCTAGTCTCTCCTCTGGATCATCCTCTTCAAGGATGTCTCTTTGCTCTGGTTCAGAAAAATGAACCTTTTCATTCTCACTCAACTCTTCCTTTACAATCTGAACACTTATCCTCTGTGTTTCTAGTCTCCTCTCTAGAAAACTTAACTCATGCCACAAATCTTTCATCTCATCTGAGAAAACATTTATACAATCTTCACCATCCTCCTCTTTATCACAAGTCAAGTTTCCTGTTGTCACTATCTCCTCACCTTCCATCAGAATAGAGTTCTGATCTTCCATCTCTGCAATAATTTTAGTTATCTATCCATCACTTTTCATTTGGCCATTTAACAAAATCAAATTTTCATTATCAATAACAAATTCATCATCATCAAACACAATTGTTATATCTTCATTGAAAAAATTTCTTTCACAAAACAAGGAATTTATGAATTCCTTTTGTTGCAGTAATTCATTCTGATCTTCATCTGGAAGATAATCATCATCATACTTTGCTTGGAAATTTTTAGCTTCATTCAATACAATTTCATCATATGAATTGTCTTCTCCAATACCTGCATTCACACACAACTTTTCAGTTTTAATGCCATGAGACCTCATGGTCTCATTTGATGACTTAATCACCAAATCCTCATGTTGTTCCAAGTCTTCTATACATTTCAGAAATTATTCAATGGTCCTCTCCTCAATTTCTTCAAGCTGTCCAATTAATTTCTCAATTTCCATATTTTAGCCATCATCATAATTTAAATTTCTTCTACTTCCAATACATTGAAAAGTAAAACTTTTCTCCAACTGTGTATGGACATTTTCAAAATATCCAGCTGTCTCATTTTCCTCCTTTGTGACAATATCAACAATTTGTCCTTCTCCACATGTTCTTCCTACAAACATACAAAAAGTTTCAGATGTAAAGTCATTTGACCTCCTGGTCTCACTTGAATTTTCAGTCTTCAAATCTTTCTCCAAATACTCAATCATTCTGAGTAATTTCTCCTTCAGCCAAAATTTATCATTTTCTCTTTCTTCATCTGTAGCTGACGCCACTTTACCTTTCTTCTTACAAGAAAACCACATCTCTGCTCTTCTATCATCATCTTCAGATTATTAAACTGCTCTCTGATCTCAGCTAACTCTCTTTCATACTCTTCCTTTCTTAACTGTCTTTGTATTCCATCTGTCTTGGAATCTCCTTTCTTCACCTTCATCCTATTGTGGCCTCTCTCAGAACCTCTATCATCTCTGCTATGACTATCAGTACCCATCTTCTCCTTCTTGATTTCTCACTCACTCATCACAGGCTGCACTGAAACCTTTGCAATAACAATTCCTCCTTGTTACAACTTACCTCACCAATCCTCTCTATGGACTTGGTATTTTGGAAAGTATTGGTCCTCTATCTTCAGGAACCTTCTGAGCATTCCTCTCTGCTCCTTCTAGGCTTCACTCCTCTGCACCATTTCAAGAACACAACTGTTCTTTTCATCCAACCTCTGTTGGAATTTCTCCAGGTTCTACTACATTCTCTTTCTCTTAGAAACATTCACTGGTTTCCTTCATCACTGTTGTTCAAAGCTATGATATCCTTGCTGAGATGCTCCTCAATTGCCTACACTCTGCATTCTGCAAACAATATCTTCAAACAAAATAAAAAATAGATCACCTTGAAGGTTGTTTCAACATTCATTTGCAATCGCTTTTCCAATTTCTTCAATACTCTACTTCACTGCATGCTGTCCTATCAGATTTGAATCTGATCTCTTTTCCATCACCATCACACCTGTGTTCACATCTTCAGAACATAACCTAGAAATCTTCAAAACACTTTTTCTTTTAAACTCCAGTTTCTGCAAATCATACCTTCACTGCATATTTATTCAAATCTGTAATTTCTGTTAAACAGATTTAAAAACCAAAATTTCTTCACTGCTTCAGTACACATGCATTCCAAAAATTAATTTTCAAAAAGAGCCTTCCAGCTCTAATACCACTTGATGGCAGGTCACCCTGCCAAAACCCACATACTCCACTATCAATGCATATAAAAATGCATTTCCCAAATTTTGTTCTAAATCTCGGTAACTTTTACAATATACAGAATCTATCTTTTATTTTTAGACCTAAGGTTTAAAATCTTAACCAAACCCACTTCATGAAAATTCATAAGCAGAGGTCATCTTCTCTTACCATATGAGAGACCCGTTGATATTTATACCCAAAATTGGAAAACTATAAAAATATGTGAAAGTACTTTTTCTGCAAATATAGTAGTTATTAAAACCATATTAATAGACCATCTCATGGAAATCGAATTGAATTGATATTCAATTCAATTACACTCTAAAAAAATCTTTGTCTCTCACACTCTGAATTAAATATCAAAGTACCAACACAAGATAACATCTGGTCTCACCTTTTCATCATCCCTCAATCTGAGTATAAAGGAACATTATTATATAATAGGCCACATTATATTTCATACGCTAATTTCAAGCTTTGTTTTAAAACCCCAAAGAAAATCTTTGGTCACGACATTCAAATCCATCATATATATTATATTCTCCTTATTAAATGTGCTCACGGAACATTTCATAAATCTTCGACTTTGGATTTCAATCATTTAAATGTTCATCACTTAGAATGTCCACAATATTTAATGCATAAACCAAATATCAACGCATTAAAGCTCTGGGTCCAGCATTTATTCACATACCTTTTACCCATGAAATTTCACTTGTGATCCAAGGTGGATCATTCATCGACTCAAACTTCAGCAATCCTACAGTTATTGCGTAGTAACTTGCAATTCTTTTAACCTACTTCTTCCATTAATCACCTTGCAACTTCACTTGGAATCCAATGGTCAATCTGCTCTCGTGCTCCAACGTTGATTTGGGCGTGCATCCGATGGCTATCGCATGATGATGGCTCACAACTATCAACACTTCAACTTCACGCGATAAAAGCTATATTTAAAAACCATAAACGCCACATGTCCTACGTTGGGCATTATCGCATTCCAAAATGAATTAACACTTACCAGGCTTCTCCTATCTGAATACCGTACTTGGGTTTTCTGAAACTACTTCAGAGTTTCATGTTCATGGTTCCGCTCCATTTTATTAAATAGTTCAGCTTTAACCTTCATCACAACGTCTCTTTATATGTTAAATCTCTGCCTCATTAACATTTCAATATGGAAACATACCTGGTTCAACTCTTTGGTTCCGTATTCTTCACAGCAACATTCTATTTCGATTTCTAGCTTGCAAGATAGAATATTATAATAAATCCAGGCTTCGCACCATAAGGATTCCACTCCTATGCCTCTGATTCACCATTCTCACAATGTTTTTCTATCAATCCATTCCACGATCTCTGCAGTTTGATATTTCAAACAACTAGGTTACTCTGCCCTCGCCTTTGTATTATCTATCTACTCACTTCATTGTTGGATCTTCTTTGAAGATTCTGAACCATTCTCAAACACTACTCCCACAGTAATATGCATTCACCACAAAATACATAAATTCTCCATAAAATGTGTTATATGAAACTAGCCCAATTTCTAAATATATCCAATCAATTACATACCTCAACTTAGAAGTTTTTAACTCAAATCACACAGAGTTCTAGATTCTTAAATCCAATTCCATTTGCACATCATATAACTTGAAAATGGAATTTAACTCAGAAAATCGAGTTCTTCTATTAACATGCAACCTTACATAGAAATCTTCCTTCTTGGCCTGATCTTCAAATCGATGGCCCTTTTACAAATGCCCGTAGGCTTACAAACTCTGTTTGTCCAAACCTCTCTAATTCCTGTCTGCTATTTCCCTCTTGTTTTTTGGCTTATTATATTTATAAAATTTTAGGATGAACCAATTTAGGTTTAATTCCTTCAATAACTCAACAAAATTCTCAAAATCTGCAAACTCCTAAAATCTATATTCTATCCCTAAAATCTTGAAACTAAATCTAACTTAGGATTTACAATCAATTCCTAAATATCTCAAATCCAAACTATCTAATTTCCCTCATGTTCTCCAATCATTCGGGAACATTTACAAAATCCTCACAATACTTAATATCTCTCATTAATTAAAAATCACTCAAAAGCCCATTAATATTTACATAAAAACAATATTCTTTAAAAATCATAAGACCCCCTATGTTTAATAAAATACAAGTTATTTTCCGAATCTAATGCCCCTACATCATTTTATAAAAATACCACTGTGCTCACTTGGTGACCATAAAGCCATAGTGCCATTCACTATGAATTAACAAAGTAATCAGGCCGGCTCATGATGAGACATTTTTTCCTTCAAGAAATTTTCTTTTTTATTTAGCTAGAAGATCATGCTTTGGTGTGGTGGCCATTGTGTGAATGTTACTTGTTATCTCTTTATGATCATGGTAGGCTGACTCATGATGAGACCCCCTATCCTCTCTAAAATATTTTCATATTGTTTTCATATTAGTTTATTTTTGAATCATAAATAGAGGGAGGATCATTAACTCCTTATGAGTGAGGGATGGTGTGATGGGTGAAAAGAAATACCAATAAAAGTTATACATTTATTCCTAAGTGACCCTACCCTAGAAGATCAACAATTATTAGTATAAAAAGATAGACCAACATGGTAATAAGATAATTTTTTTTTTCATAATATCTCTGAAGAAAATATATCCACCAAACCATTACATGGTTTATATCATATCAATGTCTCGAAATAAAGGTACTAATGAAAGGTAAAAAATTCATAATTGTTATTACTATCACTATTTTCCTCATCTTTAGAAGCTCATTCCCCATTCAAATGATAATTTTTATGAGAAATTGCATAAAAATGGCTATATTTCCATCAAATTGGAGGAACTTCATTTAGAAAACTATTTATTACAAAAAGCATGGTTGTTCAGTCGATTGTACAAAATTTGTTCAATTGTTTGAACAATAAAAACACAAAAAATAAATTTTTTTGTTCATTTGACCCAACAATGGTTGTTCAATCAATTCAACAAAAGTTGTTCAATCGTTTAAACGACAAAAACACATGAAATAAAATTCGTTGTTCATTTGACCAAAAAACAATTGTTTAATAGATTGAAAAACAACTGTTCAATTTTTTTAACAACAAAACACTTAAAAAATAAAATTCGTTGTTCATTTGACCGAACAATGGTTATTCATTCGAATAAACAACAATTGTTCAATCATTTGAATAGAAAAACACGCAAAAGATAAAATCCATTGTTCATTTGACCAAATATTGGTTGTTCAATCGATTGGATAGTAGTTGTTCAATTGTTTGAACATCAAAAACATGCAAAAGATAAAATACATTTCTCATTTGACCGAACATCGGCTGTTCAGTCGATTGAACAACAATTGTTTAATTGTTTGAACAGAAAAACACATCATAAATAAAATCCATTTTTCATTTGACCGAACAATGGTTGTTTAGTCGATTGCATAGTAATTGTTCAATTGTTTGAACAACAAAAAACGCAAAAATAAAATATGTTGTTCATTTTCCCAAACAACTGTTGTTGAGTCGATTCAATAGTAGTTTTTCGATCATTTGAACAGTAAAAACACAGAAAAAGAGAAAAAGCAGTTGTTCAATTGATTGAATGACAATACTCACCAAAGCATAAATCACAATCAAATGAAAAACAATATATACATTATCTACAAAACTGAAAAGAATGGATTTTTACGAAGGTAAAGCTGTTGGGTCATTACTACCTACAACTAAAATTTGCATGGTAGGGTCGTCACGTACCTGTTGATAGAAAGACTCCTTTATGAGTGGTTTATAATAAAGATTTACCCGAAGCCTATTTACTCAGAAATAAGAACCAAACCCATCTATGGTAGTCAAAGTGAGAGTGTCATTTTTATGCACTTCTTGAATCTCGTATGGGTCGAGCCATCATGTCTTTAGTTTAGCTGGGAAGTCTTGAAATCTAGAATCATAGAGGAGTTCCCAGTCTCCTTCCTTGAATGTCTTTTTATTGATTAGGCTATCATGCCACTTAGCCCATTGTTGTTGAACGATTGTGGTATGTTGTAGAGCAAGTAATGAAGCTTCATCTAGTTCATTTATCTGTTGAAGTTTCTCAATTTGGGTCTCTGTCAATTCCAGTCCCACTTCTTGTGCTATTCTAGGAGTCTTTATTTTAAATTCAATGGAAAAAATGGGTTCCTTTCTGAATACATGTTGGTTCTAAAAATATTCAATAGTATTTCTCCAAGTTGTCCGGTAAGCCCACAAGTCCTCTCGTAGTCTAGTAGCTCAGTCTTGCCGATGTGTCGAGATCGTTTTAGTCAAAATTGCTTCAATGAATTTATTGGTACTTTCGACCTGCCCGTTCGCCTGCTAATCATTGGGAGAAGTCACCCTACACGAAATGCGGTGGTTTTGTAGAGTGGATGTAATCTTATGTCCTATGAATTTCACCCCTTTCGGCTGTTATCACTTCTCTGGGTAAGCCATATCGCACAAATATTTCAAAAAGAATATTAATAACAGTTTTTTCTGTGGCTCTAGGCAATGCTACTATTTCGACCCATTTTATTAGGAAGTCTATGGCAACCAGTATCTAATTTTTCTGGTTTGAGGGTGGATTGAATTGACCAACCAAATATAGTGCCCACCTTTCAAAAGGTTTTATCACCAATTGTGGTTGTAGGGGAATTTATTTAGGTTACCGGGAGGCCCATTCTTTCGTAGTTATCGCAGGCCTGCACATATTTCTTAGCATCATTAAATATAGTGGGCCAATAATAGCACATTTATAATACTTTGTGCCCGGTTTTGCAGTCTGTGAAGAGTCCACCGCAAGGCTCATTGTGGAAGGCCCTTAAATTTCGAGAATTTCATCTTCCCAGATGCATCTTCTTATGTGCATATCAGCTCCTCTGTGGAAGAGATACCCACCAATCCAAGAAAAGAGGGCAGTTCGTTGGATGATCAACTTTCTTTATTTTGTTGTCAAATGTTTAAGAAATTTTCCTACAACGAGGTGATTTTCCGCATCCGCATACCATGGTGATTTTACTGGCGCAACAAATAGGTGTTCATTACGAAACTGGTCCTCTACTTCTAGTTGATCATTTACCTTTGGGACTCGGGATAAAAAATCTTCGACTGGGTTCTCCTTTCTCGACAGTCTTTAATAGTGATATCGAACTCTAGAAAAAGTAACATCCAATGGGTCACTCTCCCATTTGTAATTGGTTTGTTAGCTAAGTACCTAATGGAAAAATGATCAGTATACATAAATACTTGATAGTTAGTTATATAATGTCTAAATTTATTTATGGCATATATGAATACTAAGAATTCCTTTTATGTGACTGTATAATTTAGTTCAGCAGGGGTGATATTTTTGTTGATATAATAAATAGCGTAGGGATTTTTATCTTCTTCTTGACTGAGAACAGCTACTATCGTTGTATCTGATACATCTAATGAAATATGAAATGGTATTTCCCAATTGGGACCGCACAATACAGGTGCAGTTGAGATTAATCTCTTTAAATATGTAAAAGCAGTGTCACACTTGTTAGACCATTTGAATTCAACATTTGTAGTTAGAGCATATAGAGGTGCAAAAATTTGTGAAAAAGTATTTATGAACCTATGGTAATATCTTGCATACCTAAGGAAACTACATACCTCCGTCTAAGTGTAAGGTGTGGATAATAAGAGAATTACCTCTATCTTTTCTAGATCTACCTATATTCTAGCCATGGGGATGTAGTGTCCTAGTATCATGCCTTCTGTCATCATCATGTGACACTTTTAACTACTTAAACATAACCTGGTGTCGATACATCATTCAAATTTTTTTTCCAATGTCTGCAGTGCCTTTTCAAAATTTTCCCCATATGGGGTGAAGTCATCCACATAAACATCAAGACCTTCATTTATCATATCAGCAAAAATGATGAGTATAGCCCTCTGGAGTGTGGTTGGGGCATTACATAAATCGAAGGGTAACACTCTATAATAAAACGTAACCCATGGGCAGGTGCACATGCTTTTTTCTTGGTCCTCAGGGGCAATTTGAATATGATTATATTAGATGAAACCATGTAGAAATGGTAAGAATCGTTTCCCTGCCAATGTATCAAGGACCTGATCGATGAAAGTAAGAGGGAAGTGATCCTTCTGCGTGGCTCTATTCAATTCCCTATAATCCACACAAATTTTCCAATTTCCATTCTTCTTAGGCAAAAATACCAGCAGAGAGACCCATTCACTATCTGAAATAGGATAAATGAGGTTCACATATAGCAAATTCTATAATTCCTCCTTCATAATATCTTTAAGGTGTGGGTTCGATATTCGTTGAGGTTTCCTGATGGGATGAATATATTTTTCAGTGTAAATATGATGAGTACATAGTTGGGGATCTATGGCCTTCATGTCCAAATAATCCCAAGAAAAGGCTTCTGTTGGAACAGGGTTTCCTAGCTTCAATTTTGTCTAGTTTTGAGATATTCTGTTATATTCAGTTTAGCGCAGGTGGTTTGGGGTGGGTCAAAACCCCCAATGAATTGTAATAGGTCAAAAGGGTAGACCAAGGGTATGCAAACCATGTTTTTCGGACCATAGGATAGCGAATTCTAGCATGATATAAATTGATGGATATGTCAAGTCTAAGGAGGCTAAGAAGTGATTAAGCTAGATACGAACTTGTGGATCTTTTTTCGATTGTCTGGGTAAGGGCTCCTACTAGCTGTGTGTGCGAAGACCCTGAGTCCTATTGTGTGTAGACCCCATTGGCTATGTTTCTGGGATAGTAGATAGAGTCTGTAAGCTGGATCTAAATTTTAATGAATAAGACGACCTTTTCTGAGTACTGAAGCATTCTGTGTTATGACTATTGGCTGCGCACTGTTTTGTTTATATCGGTTCACTGCATACTAATTATTGTTGAGGTGCACATGGATGCGATAGCATATAAGATGGTAATTTCATAGATATGGTTATATTTTAATTCTTTGCTTCGATTGATCTACTATTTCTTGATTTATAAGCTCTGCTATAGATATTCCGCTACTACGCAATCAAAGGGTTTCGGTATAGGGCACGGGTCTGATCAATCTGGAAGGACCCCTTCAATTCTATTTCTCTCTCTTAGGGTGTAAAAACCTAGTTCTAGCACCGTCCCATACTACTTTAGGTGAGACCTTGTCCTGCGCAAGCAGGTCATTGCTGAAAGGGCCAGAAGTATAGGGGTTTGTTGGCAAAACTTAAAGATGAACGTGGGTCAGGACCCCTCAAGCCAAAAAATGGTTCTGTTGTCAGTACCGGGAGAATTTTTAAGAGAGGGATCAAGTAATGCCTTGGGCTCATTGGAAAAAATTAAAACTTGAGTTATAATATCGGTTTGAAAAATAAATTCATGAATTTTCCCTAAAAGAAAATAGGAGTGAAAAGTTGTCCATAGAAGAGTGGAAAACAGGTATATTTTTACGAAAGTGCATGAAATATTATTTTTATCCTTCACACATGAGTTGCAAGAGTGGCTAGCTCGACTGGTGAAATTTCATACTTGTTGGAAGGACGACTAGGCCACATGGTGAACCCCCGAGTTGGTCCTTGCATTGGAAAAAATTGATAATAATATTACCATGACTGTGGATAATTGGTTTGAAATTATATTGGGTGGATTCATGAAAAAATATATTGTTGATTAGTTTGTGTCATATTCAGGAGCAGAAAAATTTTTCTTCAAAGGATTTAGAGGTAAGTTCCTAAAAACGTTGTCATTGTTGATTAAGATGCTATTCAGTGAAAAAGGTGTCTTGTGTGGCCACACCGAGTGAATTACCTCCGATCAGAGTGGGAGCACAACACGAAGTGGTAAATACTACCGAATTAATCAAGAAGGAGACATATCCATATACATTCCATTGAAGCAGTCATCTGATCATAGCCAAGAAAGGGTTGCACAAGAGGGAACCAGCCCCTCGGCCACATCTGCATCGAACCCCCACAAGGGGAAAAAATATCCTACACCTCCCCCGCCACCATCAGAGGCTGACATGGTTACACACATGAAGCTACCTACTTTCAAGGGCATAGCAGATGAGGACATGGATTGATTTTGGTTTGTAGCCAAATCTATATGGACCGTACAAAATGTGAACAATGATGCTATAAAATGAGCGCAACTATCCATATCTTTGAAAGGAAGAGAATTGGATTGGTTCATGGGATACATTGGTCAACATGTGAATGCATCCATAAAAGATATTAAGAATTCCGTAAAGCCTAAGTCATACACTCAACGTGTAGTCGAACTAAAGGTATTTAAGCAAGGACCCATAGAGTCCGTTTTGGAGGTTGACCAACGATTAAAGAAGGCTATCAGTGATGGGGGATTTGTCTACAAAGATAAGTAGCATAAAGAGTGTCTCATCGCTATGCTATTAACACACTTGCGTGGGCCCATGGGACAACAAAATGTTGGCTCCCAAGAGGAAGCACTGGAAATGGCGATGAAGTTAAAAGTTGCGCCAAGGGATGATACACAGTTCGTAGCTCTCCAAATCCAGAACCAACTGCATGAAATGCATTTAGAAATTCGGATATTGAAAAATTACTAAGGTAAGGAAGTCAGCCTAGTCGTTGGGTGCATACATTGTAAGGGATTAGGTCACACTAAGTATCAATGGCCACTGTTATTAGACTACATGCAGGCTGGGGGACCAAGCCCTCTATGACCCATGGAAATGGCTATCCCTAGCAGTCCTAGACTATGGTGTGTTGACTGTCGGGTGGAAGGAAGACATGATACATATCACTGCACGTGATTGGGTGCTTATGTGTTAGAATTGAAACAACAGTGGTGTAGATTCTGCTCGTCTGTAGGTCATGATGAGAAAAACTGTTGAACCCTTGACCTTATGGTAGATAGGGTCAACTTACACATAATGCAACTAGACCCTTCGTTACCACTGTCTCCTTCAAGATGGGGGTCATCCCCCATAAGAGGAAGTGGAAGAGGTAGAGGGGGGAGTGTTGGTTGAGGGCGTGGATAGCTGATCTGTTACAACTGTGGAGATATATGACATTTCACACGGGATTGCCTGAACTTGGCATGCCAATCATGTAGATATTGTCAGAATTTCAACCATGTCATTGAAGACTGTCGGTGCTAATAGAAAAAATGCAATAGAAGAAACAGACACCTACACATAATGTGAAAAGAGTTAAGGCAAAACCACGGGACGATGGGCCATGTATCAATGTGATCACATGCAAAGGCATGTCCACCGGAGGAGCTGAGAAAAATGTGGAAATTGAATCATTAATATGGAAGGTTGAGGAAAAAAAAAGGCTTAGACCTAAAAGGGAAAAATAAACCTTTATCGAATTAGGGAAAGAGGTGACTATAAAGGAAACACTTGCCACAAAAGGAGTGGTAGATCCACAAGTAGACAAAGCAGTTAAACCTTTCCTCCAGGAATGTATGAAGCTATTTTGCAACCAGAAAACTGTAGAAAATATCCAAGCCATAATAGAAAACTACACAGAAAGAATTACTCCACAGCCCAAGGTGAAAGCTTTGTACAATATATACAAAAATAAAAAAAGGACGGGATGAGAAATGCGCATGACTGTGCAGATTGGGGAGTACGAAATGGAAAAAGTTATCATTGACTTAGGCTCGGATGCTAACGTCCCACCCAATAAAACCTGACAACGAATGGGAGAACCTAAATTGGAATGGTCGAATATTCAACTATTGATGGCTAATGAGCAGGAGATTATCCCATTGGGAATACTGATGAAGTTAGTGGTAGATATCGCAGGTATTAAGGTCCATGTAGATTTTGAGGTAATCCAGATAGTAGACGATGTGGACCCTTATCCTAAGGTCTTGGGTCTGGATTGGGCTATTGACATCAGAGGTATCATTAATATAAAGAGGATAAGCATGATCTTTGAGAACGAAGGCACAAGGGTAATAGTCTCGTTAGACCCAGTGGAAGGAGAACGGCATACTGAATCGATATGGGAAGAAGAAGATGTCGATCACATATACAAACTGACTGCTCAGGATGATGACTGGATCAACCCCACAACTGACGGCATGCTATGTTGGGAAAGAGATAGTGAGTGCTTATCCGACTCAGATGAAGAGATCGAAAACTGGCAAAATCGACTGCATGTCGTCCCTGCGCTAAGATGTCTTAAAATCACAAAGAGCATTCGATGTATTTATTCAAAGGTAAGAGAACTACCCCACTTCGATGGCTCTAGCAGTGTAGAAAATTTCCTTGCGGAAATTGAGGTAAGTGTTCCTAAGGAATGGAAATTTTGGGCCGTAGACTTGGCCATGCTCACAACCCCTCTGCGTTGGTGGAAAAATCATAAAGAAACTTTTCGGGGCTGGGGGGAATGCCGAAGGATGTTGACTTGTTGATTCCATATACCAGCTAACCCACAAATAGAACTCTTCTTGGGGCAAGGATATTAGCATAGGCACATAACTTGTTGGCTAGAAGTATGTAATGAGGACACAAGGAATGAATGGGTCCACATATTTGTTCACACATTAGGACCAATCCCTACCTCTTGGTATTTGGACGCAGAACTACATCGACACACCATGCAATGGAATATGATGGTTGAATACTTGATAAGGAAATTTGGACTAAAGAGAGGTACCGAGAAACTTGATGAGGCCTTGCACAATATAGATGCAGTGGTCTTCAGTGAGGCCCACCATGAGCAAGAACGTGTTGCGCCAACTTGGGATGCAAAGCCACAAGATATCATAAATTGTAGAAATCTGCCAATGGAAGCATGCAATGAATATCCCTGGAATATTATGATCGAAGAGTCATAAGGGTAATGAGTTGTTGCAGGTCCGTTGCTGCAAAAAACTGACGTCACCAAACCTATGAAACTAAAAGAAGTCAATACTAGCTCAGAAAAACAGCCCAAGATGGAAAAATTTGGGGATTACTAGGATAATGGCATGGTGGGAAAGGTCGCTGAGATGCTAACTGAATATCAAGACCTATTCCTAACCAAGTTCTCTAAACTTAAGGGAATCATAGGAGATATTGGAGTTATGAGGATCACGTTGAAGCTAGATGCATGACCAGTCAAACAATGGCCCTATCGCTTAAACCCAAAGTACAAGATAAAATTTAAGGATGAAATTGAGAAAATGGTGGTCATAGGTATCATTGAACTAGTAGATCAGTCAGATTGGGTAAGCCCCATGGTAGTCTAGGAGAAGAAGACTAAAGGAGAGATAAGGATCTGCATCGACCTATGAAAGTTAAATGACACCTATGTCCACGATCCATTCCCCACACCATTGTCCAATGAAGTCCTAGATAACGTAGTGAGTCATGAGGCTTATTCATTTAGTGATGGATTCCCAGGATACCATCAGATACATATTTCACCTGATGATCATAGCAAGAAAAATTTTGTGATGGAGTTGGGCTCCTTTTAGTATATTTTCATTCCCTTTAGATTAAATAATTCCCTTGCAATATTTTCACCCATTGTTGTAGCCATGTTCAAGTAATTCATGCATACATTCCTGGAAGTCTATTTTGATGACTGGACAGTGTTCGGATTAGTAAAGAACCATTTATCGAATCTGCGCATGATGTTGGATGCCTGCAGGAAACACCAAATCTCTCTAAACATAAAGAAATGCATCTTCTGTGTCTCATTCAAAATTTTGTTAGGACGCACAACATGTCAGCAGGGGTTGATGGTTGACCCAGCCAAGATTGCGATTATCATCAACTTGGCAGTTCCAACCCTAGAGAAACAATTGCGCTCCATCCTTAGCCACATAGGTTACTACAAAAATTTCATATAGGGATATGCTTTGACCACCGCTCCGATGGAAAATTTGTTGAAAAAGGATGTGTCGTTCTTCTGGAATGACGAACGCCAGAAGAGCTTCAAGCTACTAAAAGAGAATATGGTGATTTCACCTATCTTGTTATTCCCCAATTGGGAAAATATCTTCCATGTCCATGTAGATGCAGCAAGGATCGCCTTGGGAGTTGCCTTGGCAGAGCCTAGAGAAGGGGATATAGATCACCTGGTGTCCTTCGCTAGTAGGAAGCCGTAGAGTGGGGAGAATAACTATTCTACCATGTAGTGGGAGGGGCTGGCAACAGTATATTCCCTTAAAAATTACATGCACTATTTACTCGCAGGGCACTTCAAGATGTTCACAAATCATACCACCTTAAAATACCTAGTTAACAAGGCTGTGTTGGGGGTGGGAATCTATCGGTGGTTGTTACTTTTTTCAGGATTATGATTTTGAAATTATTTTGAAGCCAGGAAGGTTGAATGCCAGGCCAGATCATTTATCCAGAATCGAGAATGGGGAAGAGCCAACTAGCTTGGATGATGGACTGCCTAACGCACAGTTGTTTTCTATCAAGGTAATTGATGATCACTTTGCTGATATCATCCACTTCTTGACCATAGGTAAAGCCCCCAATGATTATTCGATACCCACGCAGCTGACTTCACTATCATTCCAGGACATCTCTACAAGATGGGGGTGGATGAGGTACTAGGAAGGTATTTCATTGAACATGAAAGACCGGCTATCCTAGCCGAAGGCCACGGAGGAGTTGTGGGTGGAAATTACATGGGAAAATCCACTGTGCAGAAGATATTATAAGCCAGGCTCTTGTGGCCCACACTACACACATATGCTCATACTTATTGTCGGGCCTGCAACACATGCCAACGAATTGGGAAACCCTCTCACCAGGATGAGATTCCTCTGCGACCACAGATGGCCCTGCAGGCATTTGAAAAATGGGCCATTGAATTTGTAGGCCCCATTAACCCCCCAAGTGAGAATACGGGTGCAAGGTATATCATTATGGCCACATATTACGTTACCGAGTGGATAGAAGCTAAAGCTGTCAGGGATTGTGCTGCGAACACAGCAACACACTTCATTTTTGAAAATATCTTAACCAGATCTGGGTGCCCAGGGATCCTGATGACTAACAGGGGGATGCATTTCATTAACGAAATAATTAAGGCTTTGACTGAGGAATTCTAGATCCACCATGCCAAAAGTACCGCATATCATCCAGAAGCGAATGGAACCACAGAAGCATTCAATTTTTTTTTGGAACATGCGCTCACCAAGGTCTGTAATGCACAACGAAGTGATTGGGACGTGCACATACCCTCTGTACTTTGGGCCTGTAGAACTACGTGAAAGAATATCATGGGAAGAACACCCTTCTGAATGGTCTATGGGAAGGAAGCTATTATGCCTATGGAATACATGATTCCCAACTTACGCATCTCGGCCTCCACAAATATGGTGGACCTAGACATCATGGAGGAACACCTAGCACAACTGGTAGCATTGGAAGAAGATCGGTTCATAACCCAATTCAAGCAATAGGTTCAGAAGGGGTGAGAGAAAGCGTGGCATGATTGACATATTCGGAAAAAGGAATTTTTGGAGGGATAATTGGTCCTACTGTATGATAGCCAGTTCGTGAAACACCTAGGGAAGTTTCTAGAGCACTGATTAGGTTCATATATGGTAAATGAAATTACCAATGGTTGTGTGGTTAGATTGGCTATAATGCGCGGTGATTCTCTACCAGGATATGTTAATGAGAGTCTACTTAAGCCCTCGAGACTCCTCGGTGTTGATAAAATGACAATATGGCTGGTATAGCTATATAATGGACACTGCGCGCACCTGGGCATGGATACGTAGGGATGGTGTGTAGAATTGGGAGTATTGGTGGCTACGATACATTCGCAGGTGTTGTGCGTGGTGGAAAAAACTATCTGCTGGAATGGAGAGGGAACATGGAAAGCTGCGCTTCTCATTCGATGAAGCAAGTATCTAGAAATTAATGTGGCGATTTACGAAGACTTTTTACCGTTCCTATAACAATGAAAGGAAATTAAGGATCCATGATCCATTTTTCCTTCATGAAGGCTATAAGATGAGGATTGTTCATGTTACAGTATTCAATTAATACTTACAATTGTCGCACCTCGACCACTTTGATATATATCATCACATCTATCCACTTTTCGTCTGCATGACAAAGCAAGATACGTCGTTCGACAATAGTGATGTTGAGTTCATCTTCCAAGCAAGGATTATCGCTACCAACTCAAATGCACCTCTGCCTGAAACGACATCTGAGGAAATAGGATCTGATGAGGTCCGAGAAGTAACCCATGCAGTAGAATAAATCATCTCAACTCCAAAAAACTAGAAGGGAAAAGAAAAGGTAAAACAGGAGAAATGGGCTAGTAGGAAGCCTCATACTTCCCCTCGGATTCAGCACTCCCCTTAGAGAGCTCCTAAGAAGCGATCACTTGTCGCACCCCTGAACCCAATGGTGCTCATAGGGGAAGGCCTACAGGTGACTCCGCTGACATGGTTACCACCTTATGTTCAATCGTGAAGAATAGCAGCACACATGCCCAATGTGGATATCGTTCACGCTTGTCTTTAGATGCCTTTGGCCCAAGAAGAACTGCCCCAGTTGGGGGATATGTTTGACCACCTCCCCCACATAAATTTTGATGGCCATGACCTAGGGAACCCAGACGCTTTCCCTTAATTAACTCCATACCTGTACTTAGAACAGGTTGTCAAAGATGTTGTGCTCAAAGTAGAGCCAATGGTTTGGGTCAAGATATTAGTCAACGCAGGCATCTTGAACTTGCTGAACCTCCCCCACTTCGATCACTACAACATAACTAGCCTAGTTTTCCATCAACTGCTAGCACTTGTTCATGATGGGTGCTTATGGCTCCAAGGCCGCATATCGATTGATGCTTCTCTCATTCACCGCATTACTTGCCACCCTATGAACGGACCCAATCCTAGGGAAGGGACGGGCAAGAAATTCGAGCACCATACTGCTGGAGCTGTCCGGGACAAGTACCATGTCAGTGAGAACAAGCGAAGCTTCCAGATTAATACAATCAATGACCCAGGGATGCACATGGGCACTCTACTTCTTTCCTGCAAGTTGATGCAAAAATGCCAGGCATTGGCTGCCCCTACTCATGTAATCCAAATTGTCGGCCAATGCGAAAAGGGATTCTTCTATAATTGGTCCCACCACCTAGTTGAATAATTTCTCAACAATGTGCGTGATGCTCAGGAGCAGGGAAAATCTTTCTAATACTCGTGGCTGATCCGACTCATCATCTTAGTTTCTTGGGAGACCTTGAAAGAAGCAATCTTCCGCCCCCTTGAGCCTGGCATGTGGGACGGGGCGCGGTTTTCCAACCTCTGGGAATCAAAGGATCCCAAGTGGGTTGAGGAAAAAAAGTCCTTCTGGGTACTCTACGATGGGGTTGTCTTTGTGGTCATTCATTCCAAACCATGTCTGTCCCCAATGATATATGGTAAGTATAAGCATATAGCAACATTTCAAGTAACCATGCACAATGTGAAAATTTGGGCCCGTAAATATCACACTTGGCATAACCTCCCATATATGACTACCGAGGCTGAAATTGAATAGGTGATTGCTACTTGGCTGTCGTAGTGGAAGTTTGTAGCCCCACCAAATGACTCGGACACAGTAGGCCCATATGGCCACAATGCAGTGTCAAAACCTACCATTCCACTAGGCCCAGCAATGGAGTCAGTGATTCCAGCCTCCACCCAGAAGGAGAACCCCAGAAGCACTACCGCGCAACTAGAACTAGAATCCCCACCATATCAGAACAAAAAATATGGTAATGATGCAAATACATCAGTCTTTCATAGTATCAAGTGTCTCCTTGGGTTTTCTGAGGGGCCTAGAAAGAAGCATAAGGCCAGTAATACCCACAACGCGGAGGTTATCCTGATGGAGGATGACCTTGACTAGATTGCCGATGTTGTCACCACTGTGTCTGCTGATCAATGGATTACTTGGGAAGAACAAAAAAAGGCTGATGTAGAAGTCTTCCAAGTAGATCTGCAGGCCCTCCATATCAAAAGTGGATAGCCTTCAAGAGAGCATATATCAAGCGAGGTAGAACCAAGCGAGCATGGATCAAGCGAGGCTGACTTACGTGGGCCAACCGATCCTTATTATAGCCCTGAAGATCATTGTAGAAAAATGAATCTGCCCTATCCCTAGTGTTTCTTTTTTCATGGAACCCGCTGAATTGTACACCCAAGTCCAGGCATGCTCCTCTATCGACCTTGATGTTGGTTGACTCGCCAATGCTCAACTGCATGAATTATTCAACGCCATCACTAGTGAAATCAAACATTAAGAAATCCGTGCACAGTAGCACCTCAGCAAGGCCAAGTAGAATCTTATGACTCAAGCTCCCAAAGGTACCCAAATCCAGGTTGCGTACGTCGCTACCATCGTGTAGTAAGATGACTTAGAACAACTGATCAATTGGCTCTGCAAAGACATGCCAGAGGTCACTCCTGCCTCTGCTGAACCACAAGCCAAGGTCAAAGGATTGATCACTATCGAGAAGGATTCCCGGACTGAGGTACATTTTTTCAAGGCTGAGTTCAAACTTCAGATCGCATCACTGCAAGCCAATCTCCACCCTGAGACCCCTTCAGAAATGCGCGTCCAGTGAACTGCATTGGTAAGAGAAGCCATGACCAGTATCACAACGCAGATCAATCAGGGCATCACTCTGCTTGAAAATTATATGGAATTATGGTCCTAGGTTTTATCACAAAATCAAACCTAATAGGCTACTAATCAATTTAATCTCATGTAACTGTTTCAGACCAATATTTTGATTCAGGCTTAGCCTCCTCAACCTGAGAGGGCTCTCTCAAGGGTTTATGATTTTTGATAGAAATATAGATGGCTAACTCTATGTGGGTAATCTATATATAAATGATAGAAACTGGTTGTAAATCACATTATCAAGTGCACATTGGTCTTATGGAGTCATAATAGTTTCAACAAAACCAAACAATCAACTTAACATGGAAGTCAAGGCATATCAGATTTCTAGTCCAGAGATACACATGTGAAACTTTAAAACACACAGTGAGTTTGTCTATGAAGGAATTTAGAGCATCAATGATGAATTTTGAGTTACATAAGCAAACACAACTGCAATAGAATAGTAAAAATATGTCATTAGAACAAAATCACACTAGAACTCCTTATGAATCTTGAGTTGGCTAAGCTGAAAACTCTGTATTAAGCTGAAAACAATCACTTACATAAACACAGTATTTTTGTTAAAAAATGTCCAACCCTTAGCATTTCGACTTCTTCATCCTTATATATCACTTAAAACATAGGATAACCTTATCCTCATCTAGATACATTGAATTCCTACTTTTTGACACTTTGCCTAACCATGAAACATGGTATTTATTACAAAATGATAGCTGCAAACCAAATGAACAATCCTACTACAAATAGGACTCAACCTCCTTAACTCTACTCATAACAAAATTATCTAAACTAGATTACATTATTTTCCAACTATATTCCCATAAGGTCAAATTCATATGATGAGCTCCAACACTTTATGACCTTAATGCTGATCTCCTCCAAACTAGGAAATTGTCCGTTGTTTTCTAGGCTTAAGATTCTTTGTGTTCTTGAGACACTTTAACCACCATGAACCCATGAATTAGAAGCTATTTGATGTCAGGAAGTAAAATAAAACATCCCCAAAATCATCCTTAAGCGCCAGTTGTTCAAAATCACCATCGAACTATTCAAAAATAGAAAAAATAGACATGTGCTACAAAAATAGCACAGTTTCGTAGCGCAAACTTTTTTCCCTTTTTCCTTCAAAAATTGGTTTATTTCTTCCATATTTACCTTCATGTTCACTTGACACAACTTCCCTATAAATTTTAGGTGAAAATACAAACATATGCCCTTCAAAAATTTATGGAAAAGGGTGAAAAAAACTGCTAAAGTAGTTTAGTAGCGCATTTCGCCCTTTTTGCATTGTTTGTGCTATGAAACTGTTGAGTGAGCAGTTTTGTCTGGATTTATTCAAAATTAAAACCAAAAATATGCCAAAAATTCAGAAATTCAATGGTTTCATCAAGACAAACATCCATATCAACCAAAAACACCATTTTCATGAGGTTTATTCTTCATTACCTATTTGAGTTTCCCTTTGAATTTGTCATTCTGCACCTTTGTTTTTTAGTTCACCTTGAGACAATTTTAGTTGTATCTCCAAATATGCCACTTGACCTCTTAGTCTTCTATTAAGTGTTCTCAAATGGTTATTGATTACTCTAACAAATTTAGCTTCTTTGATAGCTGGCACTGTTCATGTGAAAAAATGTTCTGCACCACTTGGAATCTTAGACCTAGAACCAGTTTGGCCTTCCCGTACTGCCTTCATTCTCTTAAAATCTATTTTTTCAATGCTGTGCTTTCTGACCCTCTTTCTCATCATTTAAATCTCTTGGTTTTCTAGCTTCAATCTCTCCTGAAGAAGTTGACACTCTGTCATGTTTTCGTTTCCCTTCATTGTCTTGTTGGTTGCATGCTCCACTATTGGTGATGAGAGATCAACCACCTCTTCAGGGACTTTGGATATTTCAATAGTTTCTTGGACCTCTTTACTACCTTCTTGGATTTTCTTCTCATTCCTAGTTAAAGGTTTCCTTTCTTGAAAAATAAAGGCTGCATTTTCACCCTCAAATTCAAGTTTTTTAGCTAACTTAACTCTTTCATGTTTGTGTTCATCTACTACAATAAAATAAGCTTGCACAATGGGTGATTATTCTATATCAATTGCATGAACGATGTCATCTAAATTTCCCTTTATCACTAAGCTGTCTTCTGTACCTGAAACAACTGTTTTTCCCTTTGATGCCACTAGTTGGCTTCTTATCACTCTCTTAATTTCCTGCTGGCTAGCAACTTGTTTTGTTTTTGCCTCTTTGACACTTTCTAACTTTTGTTTTGCAAGAAATGGAGTTGATGTAATAAGCATCTGTGTCTTCTTTGATATTTTCTCAAATTGATTTCTTGATTTCAACTTTACAAACCTCTTTGCTCTTGTGACCACAGGTTGACTAGACTCTGTTGGTGGTGGTGAAGGAGTCTTTTTAGTTTTAGGGTTTTTAGCTGGGGTTAGGGTTTCAATTTCAAATCCACTCATAAAAAAAAAAGGAATACCAATCCCTGCTTATTTTTTGAAGCTTATTCAAAACTAATAACTTTATCAAACCATGGTGAAACATAGAGGTTTCACAACCATCAGAATTGGCTTGTACTTTATCAGCCATTTTCGGAAGGTTCCTATGCAAGTAGAAAGGAAAATCTAGGGATATCATACCTATAAAATGTAGAAGTAGCTTGAATGATAAATATAAAATTTATGGTACCTACATTCACAGGTAAAGCATCTTTGAATTTTGAACAACAACTTGGCATAGGTGTCTTCGATACAGCTTCTAGGTATTGCATTATTAAGGTCCATATCTGCATACTCAGTTATCATGAATTCCTTGCATGGTTCCATGTCAAAATTAAAACCTTTAGACCAAGTCTCCTGCCCCCTTGGTATTTTTTGTCACAGAAGCAAGGATCTCAGGTGTGACTGGCACATTTAACATCCCAATTCCGGTAGTTGTTCCACTGAAGTGTAAGGAAAACTCTTTAGACACCTGAGTGTGGAAACCTTGCAGCTTTTTGCAAAACTAGAGATAGCATGATTTTCTAAAAGCCTCCATCACTATTTGATCCTCAACTATAGCCTTCATATTTTTAGGCTCATATCTTAGAAAATGTCCCCCTTTTTGGACCTTCTTCTCATCTGCCATGCTTCTTTGAAAACCTGTCAGCTTCTCTTGAATCTGATATAAACAACCTCGCTTGAAATAAATGAACAGGCTCGCTTGATAATATGGAGTAGCCTCGCTTGATAATATGGAGCATAGCCTTGGTATAAAACAATTACAGGCTTAGCTTGACTGCTTCAGAGCTTAGACAGTTGTGTGGAGGCAAATGAAAACTAGAATGACCGAATTAGGCAAGATTTTTTTTGAATTTGAAATCTCACCTTATGACTGAATGATGCCCCTATCATGATGATGATGGATATGAGATGGGTAAGTACTTTGAATCTGACCTCTAACTGACTCACCATACCCGTGTACTATCATTTCTTAATGGATTTTTGACAGATGCTGGCTTAATTGACATGATGGTTAAGAAATTGCGCTTTCGTAGCGCCCACAGTGACTTTTCCACAATTTTCACTATGAAATTATTAGCGTTTTCGTAGCGCAAAACCACTTTTTTGAATTAACAACGCTATGAAATGGAGGATTCTTGGCTAATTGAAGAAATTAAGCCAAAAACTTAATAGAATGACCTCTAAATGAAAAATGTGAATATTTGATCATGGAATGGACCTCTAAGGACTTTATTTGAATTCAAATGATGACTTTAAAACTTATGAAAACTATGACCTACCCTTAAGCAAATCCTAAAATGACTTTCAAACCTATCTGGGACCATGATCAAAAATAGATTTGACATAATGATGTTTTGAAAAAATAAATTGGGTGATAACACCAGGTACAGCACGAACCTCTCCTCTGAGAAATCAATTAGGATTTGAATCTGAAGGAACAAGACTTTGAGTAGCTGGAAGCTACGATGACCACCCTTGTTCCAGCCCAGCACTTAGCTTGTCTTCGAACTAGACACACACTTCGCAATGAAGTTATGGGGCTCCAACACAAGAAACAAATACTCAGCGACCATATGAAACCCTGGTTGGATGAAGCCCTCAAGATTTCGTAGGACTTAGAAGGGGTGGTACGATAGTTGAACTAGAATTTAGAGAGTGTCACCGATACCATGGGAGGAAAAACCTCGCAAAAACTGGTGGACATCATGCACACTGCCCACATGCAGAGCCTTCGTGTTTTGCCTCCCTTCACTCCTGTGATGGAGCAGCTCAAGGACAGGATGAAGACCCCACCAATGCTATGACTTAGGACAAGTCACAAGATTATGTTGGGGGATTGTTGCAACAGGTTTTCCTAGCTTGAATTTTGTCCATTTTTGTGATATTTTGTAATATTTAGTCTAGCACAGGGGATTTGGGGTGGGTCAAAACCCCTAATGTATTGTAATGGGTCAAATGGGTAGAACAAGGGTCCTCAAACCACGATTTGTGGACCATAGGATAGCACAAGCTAGAATGATACAAATAGATGGATATGTCGAGTATAAGGAGGCTAGGAAGTGATTAAGCTAGATACAAACTTGTGGATATTTTGTTGATTGTCTAGGTAAGGGCTCCTACTAGCTGTGTGAGCGGAGACCCTAAGTCCTGTTGTGTGCGGACCCCGTTGGCTGTCTGCGCGGGCTAGTAGATACAGTCTGTAAGTTGGATCTGAATGTTAATGAATAAGAAGACCTTTTCAGAGTACTAAATTTTTTTTTGTTATGACTATTGGCTGCTCATTGTGTTATTTATATTGGTTCACCGCATACTAATGATTTTTGAGGTGCACGTGGATGCGATAGTGTATAAGACAGTAATTGCATAGATCTGGTTAGATTTTAATGTTTTACTTCAGTGGATCTACTATTGCATGATTTATAAGCTCTGCTAGATATATTCTGTTGGTACGTAGTTAAAGGGTTTTGGTATAGGTTACTGGTCTAATTGATCTGGAAGGACCCCTTTCAATTAACATTCTCTCTCTCAGGGTGTAGAAACCTAGTTCCAACACCCTCCCATACTACTTCGGGTGATACTTTGGCCTGCGCAAGCAGCTTATTTCCTAAAGGGTCAGTAGTATAGGGGTTTGTTGGAAAACCTTAAAGATGAACCTGGGTTAGGACCCCTCAAGCCAAAAACTCCTTTGTATTTTTGTAAAAAATTAATGAGCTTCTGTTTTTGGTCATCGTTTAGATTACCATTGATGTTTAAAATTTTTCCTGGTTCAATTTCGATAGGTTTGCTATTATGAATGATAGTTGTAGGTATGTTCTAGTCATCGTTATCCTTCAAAGGGTCTTCATGTGCCTCATTATCCAAGATTTCATTTAACATTTGGCATTTTTCATTTTCTGTAGCATTTGGTTGATTAATAGAATTACTGATTATGTCACCTTTAGTCTTCTTTTTAAATTCAATTGCTTTGGATACTATGAGTGGTGAACGAATTATTTATTCCAAGTATGTTGGCGTGTGTTTGTAAATTTTTACAATGGGAAGACTTGGTTTGGCTAGTGGATATAGAACAAGATTTTTTACAGCCTCCCCTTTAGCAATGGTCATGCTACTTACACGACGGCCTATGTAAGCATCGGCTGTGGCCAAACAAGGTCAACCAAAATTCAAAGGATGTCTGTCCAATAGGATTTTTGGATTTATGAATAGAAAATGTACTGCATACTCCCATGAATCAAAAGAAACCATGATGTCTTGCAAATTTCCTTCTAGTTTGACAAATAATTGATTAGCGAGTTCCAGTAAGGTGGAGGTTGGTTCTAAAGCGGTAATGCCAAGAATTTCACAAGTCTTTGCAGTCAAAATATTAATGGTTGCACCTAGATAGATTAGAGTATTTGGAAAAGAGAGGCCATAGATTTGGACTGTGACTATAGGAATGCTAATATCTTCATACTTTATAGGTGTCTCCCTACCCAATAATAAATCAGACAAGGTTCCTACGACATGAACAATTAGCGAAGTTTTTGTTTTCCTCACAGGTTCTTTTGTACATAGTTCTTTAATTTTCTTAGCATAGATAGGGATGTCTTGAATGGATTAGAGGAGAGGAATTTTAATACAAATATTCTTAAGATCCCCCAAAAGATCAAAATTTGCATAAACAATTTGTTTAGGTATCACTAATCTTTCAGGGAACGGAGGAGAAGCACTAACAAGTTTTCTAGAGTCTTATTGTTTGCTTGTTCCTTCTGTATTATTTCCATATTGATTACTGTTGATGGATTAATTTTAGTTTGGGGTTCTAATTTGTCTTCTTGTGAATCTGTGACTTCCCCTAGGCTAGTAATGAGTCAAGATCTTAGCCTAAGTTCACTGCATTATTTTTTCTCAACTTCGAGGTCTGGATTTTCAATGATTTGGATCAACTGCACTTGTCTATTGTTGGGATTCGGGTTCAGTTGAGCTGGCAGTTGAGGATGTATCAGAGGCTGAGAATTATTTGGTTCCAGATATGGAGCTGCCAATGTGGGTTGAGGTTGAGGACCTACTCCCATAGGTGAATTGGCTATTCCCAAGGGTTGCTGCCAGTTTTGGGACAAATTCATGTTTTGTAAGGTAGAGGCAGGCCACTTTTATGAATATGGATTTTTCCTACCAAAATTGAGAGGAGAAAGAGGAATTTGGCTGACCTTTTCTCAAATAGGATTGAGTTGGCCAAGGGGGCATGGAGAATCATTGAGATGGCCAGGTAGAAAAAGGTGATTGATTTTTCCATGCTGCCCTAGGGTTTTTTTATTGATTAAACTATGAAGAAGAAAATAACTAAGATGGATCTTGTGACATACCAGTATTTCAGGATTGCCACTCTCGACGTTAACTCATTAAATATACTGCTTAGACTTCCTCCTCTACTTCTTGGAAGACTACTTTCAACCCTGGTAGTGACGGGTACTATTCTGTGGCGTGGTATTTGGTACAGATGGCACATGTTTGGACCATGTCCAATGTGAATTCTCACTGGTTGTGCTTCTTTCGATAGTGTTGGAAAAAGACAGCCAAGTTTTGTTCTTCTAATTCTTATTTCTTCTTGGCTTTCAAGACATCCAATTGTACCATCAGTACCCAAGATATCGGTCTTGAAGTCTTCCAAGAGATTGTCAATCTTTGTTCGTGTTACGCTGCCACCTGAAGTTTTGTTATTTCTGATGGCTGAATCTCGTCTTGTTGGTCTCATGTGTGTGCTGCCTCTAGAGCACCTGGCACATAATGAAATAATATCGTCATAACTTTCCTGATAAATGTCTCCTTTCCCCATTAGATTTAATGTTTCTATCCATTCATCTTTCATTCATTTTATCATTGTTACTTTTAGGACATATTTAGACAATGCAGTATAAGGGGACCTTTGCAAATTGTATTGGAATCACTCAACATATTATTCTAATGTCTCGTTATCTTTTGCAGTCATGTTGAATATTTCATTCTTTGATATAAAGTGTAAACGGTAATCTTGATATTTAAGCGAGAGAAAAAATTTCTTTGATCCCAATTATTAATAGTTTCCCCCACCAAGCCCACAAACCATCACATTGAGTCCCTATATTACTAGTATAGTCCCTTATTGTTGTTAGTGTAACCCCCTTATTGTTGTTATTGTACCCTTGTAACCCCCATTTTGTTATTATCGTGCCCTTAAATTATTATTGTTAGGTCGGCCAGGATTACATTGTGGCCCACTAGGATTACATTATGGCCACATGGACTCCTATATATAGAAAGGGGGTTTTGTAAATCGTATCATCCAAGAATTTTTCATTTATGTAATGTATTGGAGGTTGCCCCCTTGAAGTGGCTTATTTCTAAGGCGTTGATATCTCTTTTCTTCTATTTTTAGAGCTGGTTTCACAACATTTGGTATCAGAGCTTTGGATTCTAGGGTTTCAATGCTCCAAACAGGTCATCGTGGAATTTTCGCTATAAATGTTCTTTTATGAAGGTCTAGAATCCGAAATTTTTAGAGCGCAAAGCTGAAATCTTGAGGAACATCATCACAAAATTTCAAAGATTGGTTCGCAATATTTTTGAAGATATGATCTATGGAAGTTAGGGCTTTTTGCAGACTCCTGAATTTAACCTAAACAGGGCATCATGGAATTTTCGCTATAACGTTTTTCCTACAAAGTTTCAAAAGCTGAAATATTTAGAGTGCAAATTCGAAAGCCTAAGGAACATCGTCAAAAAATTTCAAATCTTGGTTTAAAATGTGTTAGAGATATAGTATGTGGAAGTTAGGAGTTTTTCAGGCTCCCGAATTTCATCGCAAAGAGGTTATCGTGGGAAAATATTATTAACTCTCTCTCTGAGCATCAAATTGGAATGTTGTAAAAAGTGGCTACAAGTAAACGAACTATAGTTTCGTTTTTAACAATTTCATAGCCAAAGGAGGAAACAGTGACACGTGGTAAGTGCTACAAGTTAGCTCTACTGAACTAGTTCATAATTGGGTCATTGTAGGAGTCTGGACATAACTTTTCCTTGAAGAATCCAAATCAGGTCAGACCTATGACATTTGAAAGAAGCTTCGGAGGGATACTACAAGGATGAATTTTAGATATTGAGGATCTACAATTACAGAGATAATTCAATTTCAATATAGAGCTCCTCAAAAGCAAGTAAAAGGTGTGTATATTTTCTTTTTTCTCGAATTGCATAAATCTTGTTTGAAGAATTAAGTGGAATTGAATCCAAGGGCATATTGTAGAATATATATCAATATTAGATTCTAAAATGGCCCCTAAAAATAATTCAACACCAATTAAGCCTTTAGAAGTCTCTACTATGACTCATGAAGGCAGAAATGACAACATGAGATATCAAAGTTACAAGAGCAAGTGCAACAAATTTCGCTCTCGCAAAGAGAAACAAAAAATGACATGGAAGTTTTGAAGAAAGGCGTGGAATCTAAGATGGATGACATGGAAGCTAAGATGGAAAACATGAAGAATGATCTAAAAGCAGACATGGAAGGTTTGACAAAGTTGATACAAGAAATGTTTCCTAATGGTGAAAAGATAGTAGAGGAAACTCATGATGATAACAAAATAAATGTTAATCGTGATTTCATAAATAATATCCTAATACATATAATACGTTTAGTTGGAAAAATGATTCCTTACGGTACAAATATAGCTTATATATTTGTAAGAATTCCCAACTAAAACAAAATATTCTTTTGGAATTGCACACTTCTCCTTTAGGAGGACACTCAGGATTTTTAAAAACTTACCACAGGGTGAAGAAAGACTTTTTTTGGGATGGCCTTAAATCTAATATTCAAAAGTTTGTGGCAGAATGTTTGGTTTGCCAGCAGAATAAAGTTGAGACAATTAAGACTCAACTCTTCTACAACCTTTATCCGTTCCAAGTCAACGTTGGGAGGAGATTTCAATGGATTTTATCACATGTTTACCTAATTCTGAAGAAAAGAGTGTCATCATGGTGGTAGTTGATAGACTTACCAAGTATGCACACTTTTGTGCATTATCTCATCCATTTAAAGCAAGTACAATTGCTACTACATTTATGGACATAATTCAAAAGCTACATGGAAACCCAAGGGTTATTGTGAGCGACAGAGATCCCATTTTTACTAGAAATTTTTGGACTGAGTGATTTTCTTATTTGGGTAATCAATTAGCTCATCTCTCATCTTATCATCCTCAATACAATGGTCAAACTGAGATAGTAAATAAATGTTTAGATGGATATATTCATTTTTTTGTATATGATAAACAAACAAAATGGGTCAAGTGGTTACCTCTCGTTGAATGGTGGTATAGCACTTCCTTCCATACTGAAGCAAAAATGACCCCATTTATGGCACTTTATGGATATCATCTGCCATCCATCACATCATATTTAAGAGAAAATTCGAAGGTTCAAGCAGTGGAATATCACATCGAGCATCAACAAAAAGTTGACCAACTCTTAAAGGATAAACTGAATTTGGCACAAAATCGAATGAAACAACAGACAGATCAATATCGCAGCGAGAGAAGTTTTAATGTAGGAGACTAGGTATTTTTATGGCTACAACCATACAAAAAAATGTCCCTTAAGCAAGATAAGAAGGATAATAAATTATCACAAAAGTTCTATGGTCCTTACAAGGTGTTCCAAAATTTTGGTACTATCGCATACAAATTGGAGCTTCCTGCTTCTTGATGAGTGCATCCAGTTTTCCATGTTTCATGCTTAAAGAAGGTTATAGGTGAAAATCTTCCAGTTCAAACAATATTGCCAGAACTTTATGAGGAAGGAAAAATCATATTGGAACTTGAAGCAGTCACGGAAACAGGAACTGGATAGCTACGAAATCGATCAATTTCTGAGTATCTCAGCAAGTGGAAGAAATTACCCACTGAAGATTCTACATGGGAGGATGAGAATTTTATACAGAAGCACCCAGATCTACTCAAGCATTTAGGACAACACATTTTTGAAGGAGAGGGGAATGTTAGGTCCCTATATTACTAGTATAGTCCCTTATTATTGTTGGTGTAACCCCTTTATTTTTATTATTGTATCCATGTAACCCCCATATTGTTATTATTGCGCCCTTAAATTATTATTGTTAGGTCGACTAGAATTACATTGTGGCCCCACTGGGATTACATTATGGCCCCATGGACTCCTATATATAGAAACGAGGTTTTGTAATTTGTATCATTCAAGAATTTTTCATTCATGTAATGTATTGGAGGTTTCCCCCTCGAAGTGGCTTATTTCTAAGGCATTTCCATCTTTTTTATTCTAATTTTGGAGGTGGTTTCACAACACCAGGGTAAGGTTGCCCCTTTTAATGTAGAGGGGAAAAATTTCAAATTTTCAGGGTCAGTGGTGTAATCGTATCCCCTACAAAAAACATCAAATTCAAATTAGAATGCATCTGGATCTTCTGAAGTTAGTCCATGGAGAGTGGGGATATTTTGTAATGGAATAGATTTCGTATGGCATTGGCGACTAGGTCAACAATGGGGTACTATAATGTTGATGTTCGTCCGTAGGGTTGATTGTGAACCATCTAATAAAAGATGTGCTAATAACCTTCAGGGATTTCCTGGTCTGGGAGACTAATTCGAGCTGGACTAGAAGTCAATTTTGGAAAAGGTCTTATAATACTACTATGTTCTAGGATGTCAGGAATTTCTTTGTTAACCAAGATTTTAGGAGATTCAGCCTCTGGATATTTTAGTTTGTTTCCACAACACCACTTGTTTCTCCCTCTCCTTCTTGCAAATTGTAAGAATTTCCCTCATTCGAATGGTTAGTATTTATATGTTTCGTTATCTGAAAGCTATGTTTTGACTCTTTCATTTCACTATGGATCTCAGTGTAATTTGTAGATGGGGAGACTGTTGCTTCAGGGATTATAGTAGGACTCTTTTCAGAAATGATTTTGGGTCCTACAGATGCCTGAAATTCATCTTTCCTTATGATTTCATCTATGAAAGTTGTTCTTCCAAGGGTAAATGGTCCCTTGGGTTTCGTGGATTTGGATGGAAGGTTCATATTTGTTTGTATCTTTTTCTTTCTAATCATTCATAAAAAACTACTTGTATTCAACCTCTATATTTTTGCTAAAAAGAAAGACAATGGGCAAGCATTTTTCTTACCAGTATGCATGTTCTTACCTTTTGTTTTTAATACCCAATTCTTCTTCAGAAAAATAAAAATAAAAAAATCACTTGTAAACACTCTCCCCGACAACGGCACCAAAATGTTGGCTCACTAAGATGTCTATTTAAGACAATCCTAATTCCTACAGTAATTATTAACCCAGGGTAAGTCTTTTTATTTAAAGAGTGTTCAATACAGTCTATGCAAGTCAAATTTAGAGGTTATTAAATCAAAATCATTGCAGAAGAAAAATCTAATTCTTGAAGTTCAATCAAAGCAATAAAAGAAATCATTAAATAATTTAAACCAACTAAATCAACTTAATTCGAATTTGTTCTATGAAAGCAGATGGAAATACAAGCTTAAATGAATTCACATTGAACCATAGTTACAGACTAACATATACATCAATATATTAACATCTACAACAATATATTAATCATGCAGGGAATACTGCAGTAACTAAACAAAAAGTAACACAGTCATGTTCTACAATGGAAATTCTCAATGACTGATTAACTAACAAACTCACTCTGAATTAACAACAGTCTAATTATTCAAATAACTTGCGATAGATAACATTAACGAAGTAAATGAAAGAAATTAAGACTTTAATTCAATAACATGCAAACCACTCGATGCTGAAAAAAATAAAATCAACTATGAATTCTATAAAACATAGAAATGATTAATTAAAAAGTAGGGAAATGAGAATATAACATAATACAACAGTAGAACTCCCAGCGACTGGGCCCAGGATCTCTAGAAGTCTCCGCCGGATGATTTTTAGAATACGATTATGGAAAAGCCAATATCTCTTTCATTAAATTTAACGGTCAAAGTACAACATCACTGAACGTGAAAGATTCTTGTTCATAAGGAATACAAATAAAATACAATTACAAAAAACAGATAATCAACCCCTATTCTATTCCATCTATTGATCTTTTATATCTTTATAGAGAAACATAACAGATAAAGGTGAATCCTCGGGATCAGGATATCCCAAGGATTTCGCAGTGGTCTAACAGTCTTTGCAATCAAATGAGCAAGGCCCTCCTTGATTGTCACTATCTTGTATACAAAAAAACGAGATCGTTTTCCTTTTTCTAGTTGGTGTTATTCAATCATTTGGACATCGATTAATCAGTTTCGATTTCCTACACCTAAAAACGACAAAAGTTAGTATTTTTCCATCATAGTCACATTATTTACTGGTAATTAGTTTTTCCATTTATTTATAATTAATTCTCCCATATTTTCTCCCAAAATGAAGGTAAACACATAAAATTTAATAATAAATCAGGTAAATCATGAGGGTAAAACATACCTTTTTCGTGACCCAACAGTCGCGTTTCTGGATTGCGATGTCCCAGAAGTCCATGTTGCTTTACCTACTTCAGGAAAGAAACTCAAGGCTATGCACAAAAACCACCCTTGTGCTTTGTGTGATCTCCATTTACACTACACTCACCTCTGTCCCTGCCTCGTAGGCTACCACACCTCCTTGGAAGTAGTTCACCAATATGAGGTTGAGTGCAACAAGTCCACCTCTCCCTTACCTGTGAGTTTTGTTGTGGCAGAACTAGAAAACACATCCACTCCCATTGACATTATCCCTCTGAGTGTCGAGATGACAGAGCCTTCGACCACTATCCTCTACCTATCATCATCTATGAGATCCATGGGGGAAGACCCCTCTCGGGATTCCCCTTTTTTTTTCCTAACCTCCCTTCAACGATCACCTTCAGCTCAACATCGGTGGATCCTTAATCTAATTTTTCTTCTATCACCCTCCATGATGATGCACATGTGACCCTCACTTCTCATGATGATGATTTAGGTAGCTTCGCTGCATCATGTGGTCATCATTCCACCAGTCACCCCATCTTCTATTGTGATGGCTAAATTATGGAATATTTTACCATCCCTAACTTTATTTTATATATTTAACCCATATGAAAAATGACACCATCCATGTCTATGGTGCCTTTTACAACATGATCAAAAGTTGTCCCCAAGGTAGTTCCCCCACACCATCCACTATTCAATGTGTGGGGTGTAGAACTTTTACCCATCAGAGTCCCTCTAAGAGTGATTTTTTTATTTCAGCATTGCGTTCAGGTTTAGAGCATTGTTCATCATCATCTCATATCTTTTCTTGTGCAACCTTTCAGATGGATCACTTATCCATATCATATATCGACTACACTGATGGTGCAAGTCGCTACTCCCATTTGTAAGTGCTATTTGCTACTCTCGGTTGCAACTGGTCAACATTGAACAACCTTTTGAGCAATGGGGACTCGATATCATAGGTGATATTTTTCCTAACTCTTACAAACAACATAAATAGATTCTCACTGCAACAGACTATTTTACTAAGTTGGTGGAAGTTGTTCCATTAAAGATAGCTAATTATGAAGCCAACATTGAAATTAATGATTAATTCATCATTACCAGGTTTGGCTTACCTAGCTCACTTATGTTTGATAATGCATCTTATTTTTCGAGTAATAGTATGATTTAATTTTCTCTCAAGAGAGGTTTTAAACTAAAATATTCTGCTAGTTACTATCCCGAAGGGAATGGCTTAGCATAATCAACAAAAAAATCTCATAGGAATCATAAAAAGGACTATTTATCATAGTCAAAATAATTGGCATAATTCTTTAACATTTTCTCTATGGGAAGATCGAATTACTCAAAAGACCACTATAGGCACTTCTCCATTCAATCAAGTTTATGGGAAAGAAGTTGTAATTCCTTCAAATTTAGCCCTTCCCTCACTAGCCCTAGTTCAATTTATTGATGAAGTACCTTCCTCTTCCTTACAATTAAGAATGTCCCAAATCCTTAAATTATAAGAAGAAAAGGAACATCCTAATTAACATGTGCTTGACATTAGTAGATCATTAATAAGTATTTGATGAAAATTTCATTTCCCCAAAATCTTTCCAGGTTGGATACCTCGTCCTTAAGTGGGACAAGGCACATGAGGAGAAAGGTAAGCATACCAAATTCCAAATATTTTTTCTTGTACCATTTCAAATTATAGAACAAATTTTCCCATCAACCTTGATGTTACAAGATCTTCAAGTGAGAAAACATTTTATTCCTGTCAACGAGCTGATTTTGAAAAAATTCTTTTCTTAGAACGGAATTTCTTCTAAATGTCTCATAGTTATATTTATATTTTTAGGTTAACTAAATAATAATGTTTTATTAAATAATTTTGGATTTTTGCAAAAGATCTAAATCATTTAAGGACTTTTTATTTTGAAGAATAAAAATTCTTATATAAATGATAACAAACTTTAAAAAATGGATGAATACTATACAACTGTGAAATCTTTTTCCAATGAAATTGTAAATTCTTGTAAATATCAAACATCATAAAGTCTTTTTACCCTATTATCAATCAGAAAAATGTTCACTTTTACAAAGTAAAGAATAATTGTTGCTAAGCATATTTAACTCTTAATTTTCATCCAAAACTCTTAAAGGGTCAATGATTCTCCCCACCATTAATTATTCTTTTTCTAGAATGTAATTCAAAAATATAAAAAAACTTAAAACGATAAGAGGTATCATCATGAGCCTGCTTACCATGATCATATGAAATTAATAGAATGACATTGCCACTACTGCATATCAAACTCGGGTAATGGCTTATGGTTATTAAATATCCATAAGACAAGGGGTCTCATCATGAGTCATCTTGTTCATTCCAATTAGAACCAATGAATGGCATTGTCAATATATGGTCACCAAGCTAGGACAATGACTTTTTCAGAAAAAGAAAAAAAAAATTATATAATTGAGAATTTATCTCCAAAGACAGAAATGATAGATGGATGGGATACTAGATCATTGATGGTTAAAGGGTAACCTTTTTGAGGCTATAAACACCTGTTGGCCGCAATGGCTCTACATGTGACAAAATGAGTATATCAAAATGCTAAGTTGCGAAAAGGCACCTACTTTATCTTTTAAACTATTTAATGATTGATATAGAGAAATGAAGTTTTTTATCTATCAAATATTTTAAAACGAGTAACAATAAGATGATTTTTTAATTAAGAGTGATTTTATTTATACAAATATTTTGGAGATAATTTTCATTTCCTTAATTATTTTTACTTATTTAAACATATAAGGAATTTCATTTTTCATATATAACGGGTTCTTCCAGTGAATCGCCAATTGTTTTGGTATTCAACAACCCCCATTATTTTAGAATAGTTTCCTTAGAAAATAATGGGAACCCTTTTAAAAAAAAATAAACTAGAACAAATAAGACCCTTAAGTGATTAATTAAAACAGAAATAAGAGTTAGAAAAGCTGAGCGACACCCTTTTATCTCAAGGGAACTTAGGTGAAAAATTCAAAAGACACATACTTGTAAATCGAAATCACAAAATTACGAAGACATTGTATGACATGTAAAGCCACTCTAAAGTATTCGTGATGCGATATGAATAAATTCTTTAATAAAGGAAAATTCTTCCAACCGAACCATGTTTCATGAAAAGCAAAAAGTGGGACCCGTCGTGGCCATGTCACCAATCACAAATCGAAAATCGCATTTCCATCTTACTAACATTAAATCTACCCCCACTTTCATCTCCCCAATGTGATACATCCCATTGCATCGCACTTGTGCTAATGACCACTTCCTTCCACCATCCAATTTCACCGAAATTGCGATTGCAATATCTCATCGCAAATTTTGCACTTTCCTTTTCCCCTACTAATGTTTCAAGCCTTTAAAAAATTTTAATATTTTGACATAGAAAGAGTTATAGCGTGAAAAATAATTGATCGCAATTGGAAAGAAGTAGGTACTTGACGTTTTAAGAAGTTGACACAAAAATGGATCGGTGATGCAAAATTATCTTATTTAAACACTTAAATGTCTATTCAGGCACGGGAACCCACGCTTCCCATTATTTCCATAGCTTAATGGTTTTAATAGCTCGAGCCTTGAAATATGATTTGACTACAAAAGAATTAATTTTTTAGATTATCCGGGTGCCAAGTTTTATTTGCCATTATTTCCATTATTGTTAAATTTTTCTCCTATTGTCACAAAATTTCCCCTTTTTAATTGTAGTTATTATTATTTCGTAGGAAATCATAAACAAATAGAGTGCCTCAGAACTGTCTAAGGCTGCAAAGAAGTCCAAAAAACCCATGGCTCCCCTAATCCTGTGCCTTATTCTAGTGAAGTAATATAAATACCACCAATATTCACAGATACTACATGCACATAAGAGAGTGGTTTTGCTTCTTGTGAAGCAATGTATAGGTTATTTAAAGATGAGAAACCCTAGAGGGTTGAAAGAAAAGATACTGCAGATGCTTCTGACACCTCAGGAGCTACTATAGCCAACATTTCCAATTATTTTCTGCACCGAATTGCTACACAACCCAAGATTTTACCATATATAGATATGTTGAAATGTAATATTGATAAATCAATGTCGGAGATAGAAGTTTCCTAAAAATTATAGGTACAATGATAGAGTCGTTCCAAGCTAAATATTTGCATAAAATGTACCACATTCCAGACCCTTAAAAGGTGTATGATCAATATTTCCTAGCATAATTCACAAAGGATAATAAGCTACGCACGGATACCATAAAGCAATGGAGGAGAAACCCTAACAAGAATAAATGTGATGATAAGGGTATGTATTTCAATACTTCACTTGGTGGTCCATACGGTTATATTTTTGCTATCATGTTTAGACTTTTTGGCCAACCCAATACCACTAAATTCTCCATTGAATGGGTTCCCCTTATGGATTTTTTCATAGACTCTTGTATCATGAACTGAGGAACCATTTCTTCAAATAATATTGCTACCTAGATTCTTGAATACATAAAAAATTATTTCGTTTGATATAAAATCCTTCCCCCATTTTATATGAGTTCATATATTATGGATGTAGTGTGTTTTATATAATATTTTCCAACCATGGGTTGGAAATGGACTATCCAAGACCCCACTCCCATTCATATTTATCATAGTATTCTATGGGAAACAAAATATGAAATTGATTTCTACAAGAGATGTCATGGAGTTATGCTCCCACTGTTTCAACCTGTGTTTGATGAAAAATCCCTTATACTGTCTAAATAAACTCAAGAACACTTCACATCCAATGGAAAATGGTTTGGGGAAGAGTTTTTCACTTATGTCAAATTTTTTGGGAGTTTAGACCAACTAGATGTCCTATCACTGTATGTTCCAGATAAACTTCTCGCAAGAGAAATTTCCTATCAATCAGTGGGTCATGGATTGACCAAGATTTTGGAAGAAGAAAAGAAAGCTGCAATGTCCTCCTTTCCTATTTACTGTGGTGTTTATGCATTAGCCAATTTCAAACATGTTGGGTTATAATTAAATAAAATCCAATGTTCAAATTATTTACAATTTCTAACAGGAAATATGACTCGAACCAAGTTGCATTAAATTTCAAAACTCAAGTGAAAATCAGGCCATTTTCCCATGAAAATGATTATTTTGATGATTTTTTTTAGTCAGTTGATACTTATTCAATAGTGGAGAAATTAGCAGCATCACGCCTTAATCCTTAGAAACTTTAAAATTTCAAGAAATACAGGAATAGAAGGCTATAAGGGATTCCTCTAAATATTCTAGAGGTATCCCAACCTATCTCGCAGAAGGAAGAGCAACAAAAAGAACAAGGAAAAGAACAAACCCCTAAGGATACTAAAGTCCTTAGTGCAACAAAATAAGATAATTATACTATAACTCAAACCAAAGGTCCATTTTTTCCAAGTGACTTAGATGAAGTCTCGAAATATTTTGCTCAATAAATTAAGGGATTCCAAGAAGTGGTGACCATTGATCATCAACAAGACGTGGAAACACCTTCTGGTAAAAGTCAGAACCTTTTTACTTCTGGGTAAATTGAAAAATCGGTTAACACTGAGGAAGTAGAATTTATCTTAGCATGCTCAACATCAAAAATTGTGTTGAAAATCAAGGAAATACCTCCTTTGCATATATTTTATAGCCCGCAGCATAAATTTGTCATGAGAAGGCAGAGTAAAAGGAGAAGAACGTAACAATCGCAAATTCTTGTTCTTGGGGATGTCTCTATGGAAGTAGTTTGGAAGGACCCACAAGTAGATACATCTCAGGATATATCATGGCTAACTTAGTTTGCATGAGCATATGCATCTTCCACTATTGAAAAATCCACTGAAGTTCAGCAATTAGTCAAAGAGAATGATGAAAGGATCTTTCAATTGGAACATGAATTGCTAGCAGAAAACCAAAACATTAATAAAAAATAACAATCACAAGTGTCACAAATCCAATGGAACTTAAATCAACTAAAGATACAACACCAATCTGATGTTGGTACTAAATATGCTTAGCTACAGAAATTGCAATTCACTGTTGAACAGCTCAAAGATAATCCTAAAGTGGATGAATTTAGAAAGGAAGCTTTGGAACTAAATAATTTTTTAGCCCAACAAGTTGTTTTTTGTCAAAAAATTCTAGAGTTATAGAAATGTGTGAAAAAACGATTCACTGATAAATCGAGTAGTTGAACGGAGGATCAACTTTGATGAAATTGATGAAAAAGTGTCCCAATACGTCACCTAGAAATATACTGCTGAAGGCCAAAACGCCAGTCCTCTCAGGATTGAAGATTCTAAAAAATAAATCTTCTTTACTGATTGGGACATACAATTAAAAGAGGTTCAAATGGAAATTTGTAGAGCCATAGATGTTTCCAATAAATTTGTTGAAATAGTCAGCCAAAACCTCTTTGGTGCTAATATAATTGATAATTTCCTCGCTTTTCTCTACCAGTTGTAAAATATTTGATAAGACAGTGACAGAAAATTTCCAATATGAAGGAAGAAAGCGTAAATAAATTGGATAAGTTCGATTGGGAAAAATAATGGAAGCACTCAGTGAAGCCACATAGCCAATGGCTAACGTTGCGATGTCTAACCAAAAATTCCTCTTACATGATGCCTCCACTATAATATGCGGTCAACAGAAGCTAGTTGTGTGTCAGTCCATGCCAACCTCGTGAGGTTTAGCCTATGATCGACATCCTTCAACTCAAAGAACGAATGGAAAAAGAGACAAAAATACAATCCTAAAGCGAGTCATCCCACCAAAATATGTTTCTATTTTTATTTAAATTTATTTAAGGAAAGTTTTTTAAATCTCCTCAGCTCTTTGTGTATTTACTATTTTTTTAATTTTTATTTTCTTATATAAACCCTTTCATGTCTTTAAAGAAATGGTTCTGAAATTTTGAAAAGAATACTTTACAGAAGTTTCACTTTTGTACTCTCAAAGTTTTTCTTAATAGAAAAGGCTTGATCAGAGACCTTTTTTCAAATGAGCAGAGTTATCATATATATTTTACTTTTATCTTTATGTTAATGTTTTGTTTAAAATGACAAATAATTAATTTTATTTATGATTTTTTGTTATATGTATATTTTTAACACAATCTAGGATTAATTCACTTCTGAACATGTTTGATTTCCATTTATCTAATCTAGGCACATGCCAAGGGGGTCAAGCTGCGACATCCACCACCATTAGTCAATGGTAACTTCTCATTACCATGATTCTTCCTCAACTTAGTTATTCCCAGTTGAAGGAATGAGAAATTGGGGCCATAAGGTATTGATAGCATGATTATTCACAGATTATGTCACCATGGGCTACGTGAGGGTGAGAGACGAACTCTCGACTAAAAGGAGATGGACGAAATTATACATATACAATACATGCAATAATACATGTGATATATACTAAATCAATTGATTTGATTAACTATTTGATCAAATCAACTACCTTAAATTCTTTTTCATTTCTCTAAGTGTTTAATAAATCTTCATTTGCATTCACTTAAAGATCATCTTTTTAAATCACATATAAAAAAAATATAATTCACCCCGATATATATATATATATATATATATATATATATATATATATATATATATATATATTCTTTAAAATTGGTGTCAATCCTATTCACCAAGTCATAGTCAGTAAAATACCACCCATCTACTCAATTACATTTCAGTGGGAAATTGGTCCCATAAATACAGTCGGAGCCACTAGCTCAAACAGATAAGGGAATAATTTTTAAGTCCCCGACCGAGTGGTTTTCCACGATGTTGTTGCACCAATTTTCGAGGCATCAACACATAGATACTTTCAGGTTCAGGCATAAGGGCTCTAGCTTTGGGCTTTGTAGAGGAAGTTGGTTCTAAAGTAGTCATACTAGTAGTAATAAGATGACCTAACCCTCGTTGGTGCATCATTTTGAAAAGGGTCTCAAAGTGCTTGGACATAAACTTAGGCAAACACAAAAACAACAATGGGCACAAATCACTTGGAAAGAAAAGGGATCTAATTCGACCCTCCTTGCCATATTTATAATGATGGTGCGACCTAAACAATATGATGTTCATTGATGTAGCCCCATAAATGCTAAAACAACTCCAAATATGGCACAATATCTTCATTAAATGCAATTTAGCTGCTCATCCAACCGGTAATAAAGTTATATTATCTAGATTAAATATTCCAACAACCAGGTTTTGGCCCTTTTGTGACTGCTTCAATCTCCAGGTAGATCCTCTGCATGACTGTCATAGTTATCTATGGTTTAACCATCTTCTTCGCATAAACCCTCTTTTCCAATGTTCGACAGACTTATTTATGCTCATGCACCCTCTCACAACTGTATGGGGTGCCAAGGCACTCCTCTGACCATATATTCATTTGGTGCATGCAAGGATAGCGTCATCCATGTATGGGTTCAACTGAATTCCATTCACATACCTAAGAAATATTGCACCCCTTAATGTAACCAGACGTAGCGCACCTCCTTCCGTAATCTCCTTGACAACATAAGGTCTGATACAATTCATTTTTAACTTTCCTGGGTGGCGTGAAAACTTTCTGTCACATAGAAAATCTAAATCATCCTCCCTGAAAATATTTTTTCTGATGTGCGTTTCATACGAAGCTTTTTCACATACCTTTTAACCTGCTGATGGAAACTAGCAATGAATATGTCTTCGTCCAGCACAACTAGCTATGAAAATTACTCTTATATACTATCTTGATAAACCATGTTATTTAGCGTTGCAATGCATAGACTAAGGATGATTTAATCCATTGGCATAACAGCTTCATTTCCATATACCAACGTGAATGGGGTCTTCCCAATCAATTTCTTGTATGTAGTTCAATATGCCCATAGAAATACTGGCACGCGAGCATCCCAATCGTTCTGATTAGCATTGAAGACCTTTGTGAGAGAATTCTCCAAAATATTAGGCCTCTACTTTGTCACTTTCTTGTGGATGATATGGTGTACTCTACTCATGGTACATCTTAAACTCCATTTTCACCGCTTGGATAGTCTCATTCACAAAGTGTGTACCCTAGTCACTCATAAAGATTTTAGGACACCCAAAGTTTGTCAAGATATTCTCAAAAATGAAGTGCGCAGTTGTCTCTGTGCTGCAATATTTCACAGGTTTGGCTTCTACCCACCTAGTCAAATCATTTGTTGTAGTAATGATATAGTGTGTGCTAGTATTCTTTCTGGGAGAGTTGATCAGTCCTACAAATTGAATGGCCCACTTATAAAAACCCTGCAGAGTCACTTGTGTTTGCAGTGGAATTTAATCTATGCGCGATGGTTTCCCTATTCTCTCACACACATCATAAATATGACAATACTCTTTTGCATCACTATGTCATGTAGGCTACCACAAACCGGCCCTCAAAATTTTCTACACAATTGGTTTTCCTACATAGTGACCTCCTACAACCCCTGCATGTACTTGAACGAGGATGCTTTGTTTTTCAAAATTTGGCACATACCATCTCAATATCTCATTGACAACCATCTTATACAACTGGCCATAAATAAAAGTAAAGTCAGCTACACACAAGACCAGTTCTTTCTTCTGCCTAAATTTATACTCCGTAGGTGCACTACCAGTGGTCAAAAAGTTGATAATATATGTGAAGTGGTGATCAAATACTTTAATGGCTAATATTTGCATGTGTGGTAATATGTCATCCAAAGCAGTTGCCTCCTCTCCGATTTCAATGCATGATAGGTGATATCGACCTGCATTCAACCTCCCTGGCTTGAAGATCACCTCAAAATCATACATGTGAAATAATAAGGGCCATCGAAAAATCTCCCCCACCCAACATAGGCTTGTTGACCAAGTACTTTAAAGAAGAGTGATCCATAAAAATCTTAAAGTGTCCTCTTGCAAAATAGTGACAAAATTTTTGTAGTGCCTAAACCATAGCTAATCATTTTCTCTCTATTTTCAAGTAGTTATGTGCAGTACTTGACAATTTTCTGCTTGCAAATGCAATTGGGCAATCAATATATCTGGATCTTGGTTCCACGAGTACAGTACCTATCGTGATACATGAAGTACCCACATGTTCATGGAATTCCTTTGTCCAGTTTGGGAATACCAATATAGGAACAATTAACATTTTATCCTTAAGTAGCTCAAAACTCTTCTAACAATCCTCATCCCAACAAAAGAAGCATCCTTCTTCAACAATTTTTCCATCAACGCAGTAATAAATGCATAACCTTTAATAATTTTTATGTAATCTCTAGTATGTTCTAACATGGAGCGCAACTTCTTCACATTTGTGGGTGCCTCCAGTTTGAAAATAGTATCAATCTTAATGGGATTGGCCATCAACCCCTGTTGAGAGAAAATGTGACATGGAAAAATCCCAAAAGAGAAACATAATATGAATTTCTTCATATTCAACGAGATATGATGCTTTTGACAAGTATCCAACATTAAGTACGGATTTGAACCATGCTTCTTTACTATGAAAAATACAGTCCACTATCAAAGTATACTTAGAATTTATGCATATACTCCTTAAACGTAGCTACCACCACGCACAATAACATTGTTAGCATATTCTTTAGACCGAATGGAATTACTATATATTGGAATGATCCCCATTCTATTGTAAAGGTTGTCTTACTTATTTCTTTAGGCATGATTTTGATTTGGTGGTATCCAAAAATTCCATCAATGAATGAGTAGGCTTCCTACCCTCCCTTATTTTCCAATATTTCATCAGAAAATAGAGTTGGAAAAGGATCATGCACACAAGCATCATTTAACTTGCATAGATCCACACAAATAATTATTTATCCTTTGGTATTATTCTCTTGGACCACCATGGAGCTAACCCAATCTCACTCTTCTACTGGTTCATGATCCGTGCAAAAACCATTTTCTCTAGCCGCTCTTTCACCTTTTATTTGTAATTAGGATTCAACTTGTAAGGTCGTCGCTTGACAGGCCTAGCATCTAGTTTTAGAGTGATTTTAATCACACCAAGATCCCCAAAATCCCTTTCAAATTAGAAAAAATTGTGGGAAATAAGTCTTGATATTCAACAAGCATCTCTGCAACCTTAGCTATTGTATCTTTGTCCTAGCAATCCCTGATTTTGGGAGTCTTAGGTTGCTCTTATGTTCTGATGTTGACTTTCCTTATGTTCATGGGTTCAATCACATATGGTACTTCTAGAAATAGCCCAAAAACTATGCACTGACCTTCGGACTTGGGGATATTGATGTTTCTGGGGTATTCCTCATTATCTTCAATAGTCACATTTCGAAAGTCAACTATATCCTTCATCTATGTGTCCCATGTTGGTATGCCTCGTTCTTCTGGTTTCTCTGTCATGTCAAAGACCACATACTGAATCATGCATAAGGTAGTACTGATGCATGGGAATCCACTCTCAAAACTAAACGTAAAAAAAATATTTCTTGTAGCAAAACCCATTCTGTCATACCTTGTCATAGTTCAACCTTTAGGTACCAGTTCATAGGAATCTTACTTAAATTATTGATGAATGTATGCACCCATCATGGCTGCAGCTCTTATGCCTAACCTATACTACACCTGGCTAAATCTATGTGCAGATCTTCTTTTCCTGCATAGGTTCCTTCCAACCAGGTGCTAGGTTTTCCAAGTCGCAGTTGCATTATATGGGTACATTCTTCCCAATTCGCCAAGTTGTCCTTGGGTGTCTCCCACTAGCGTGCTATAGTGTCTCTAGAACAACCTTTTTGAATTCATCTAGGAAACAAGTAACACTTCCTATACCATCATAATAAGGTATTTCCCACACCTCAGAGGATATGCACCATAGAGATCTGGTGACTCATTTGTAGCACAGTGTAGAGACCTCATGAAAATGGTGCTGCCAATTCTCCAATTCCTCATTTGAGTTTGAGTGGCATGAAATATCTCTATGCCATCTATGTCGATGATCAGTTATGGGATTGATCCAATCTTCATCTCTCGCGGTTAGTTTGTAGATATGATTAAAGTCCTCCTATGTGCGCACTAGGTTTGTATATCTTTCTCCTTCTGTCCGATCTAGTGGAACCACAACCATGGTTCGATTGTTTTCAAATACCATAATTTTGCGCTTGAGGTTGATGATAACATCCATGTAAATAGCCCAATCCAAAACCAAGAACGTGGGGTATGGATTTGTATCATCAATAATCTGAATAACTTCAAAATCATTCAACACCTTAACTCCTTCGATATCAACTATGACCCCAGAAAGCCTACCCACTAGGCTTATCTTCTATTGATTCACCATGCGCAGCTATATTGCAGACCATTCCAACATAAGCTCTCCCATTTTCTTCCAAGTCTTCTTTGGTATGGAATTTGCATCAGATCCTAGATCCAAAATTACCTGGTCCATTTTAAAATCTCTTATCTGAGCAGTCAGGAACATCTCTTGGCCAATTCTTCTCTTCTTATTGTAGATCTTATTGAGAGCCTTTTGCTCCATCTGGGGTTGTTATTTTTCAACGTAGCTGTTAATTAAAGTTTGAAGGTTCTCAATTACCTTCTTATTGCACTGATGCTTGACACAAACCTGTAAAAAAATTTTCGTCTCTGCAAGCTCGACCCCTTCGTCAGTATCCGTGGTAGGTTTTCTTACTACTTTAGATGTGCTAAGATCCGTGAAATCCTTCTTTGTTGCAACAAAGGCTTCCTTTTCCCTTTTTGTATTTAATCCTTCGTTTTTCTTAGGAGCTCTTCAGACCCAAACATTAGTAACAAGTCTCTTATCTTCACCTTTATCTTCTCCAGTTTATACGCTGCTTCTGGTTACAATATTTATGCTAGGGTCTTTAGTTCACATTTTCGCTCTCATCATTTGAACCTTCTATGTAGGTTTCTGCAGTTTTGTCTCCTACATTTTTGAAGATAGTACAGGGAAAACATCAATAATATGATCAAATTGTCTACAATACCTGCAATATTGTTGTGTTGGGTTTAGGAAGTCGCGCGCATAATCACCAAATTCTCCATATTTATAAAAAATAAGTTGTCCCCTTCCACAACAAGCCCCTCTACCCCTTCCTCATCCTCTACCTATAAATCCACCGCGCCTAGATGATGATGCGGAAGAATCTGGTCCTCTACCCTAATCCTCTAATCTGTATGAGACAGCCTCCTCAATCATCAGATCGAAGTTGCGATAGTTTATTTCATCGTGTCCCACATATAAAAAAAATGTGCATAAAGGTTGTTGTAGATCCATAATATATTTACCAATCGTAGGGAAAAATTATAGCATATGCAGTTTTATTTTTTGGAAAATCACGCACCATTGTTTGGGAACCTCACTAGGTCGTGCCCCTTTCTTAATCATACAGGGTCCTCCAATCACCAGATATTTATCATATACAAGGTACTGATCCTTGTGATTTCCCTTATATTTACAACAGGAGCACCATACTCCTGCACACACATCCTTTTCCTTCTCCTTTCACAAATTTTGTATTTCTAAGTGTAGTGTGGCTAACTGGATTTAGATTTTCTTAGCCCCAATCTATGTGGAAGGTAAGAGTGAGGTTTCTAGCTTCATGGAAATCTCTACAAATTCAACCTATGTCGCAACCTTATGTTGGTTTAAAGACTGGCACAGATGTGACAACAAAATAGGAATGAACCATTGTTTGTGTCACATGTCATCGATAGTATATCAGAGAAACTTTTAAGGATGGAAATTTATCTTAAAGCTTTAAAACATTGACGAATCTTACTAGTCCCTAATATGAAATTTGTTAAATATTTTGATTTTTTATTTTGTAAAAATATTCAAATTTTTAATTATTTAATATATATTATATAAAATTTTGGCAATTTCTAAGATAAAATAATTTATACTGTAAAATTTGGGTGAATAATTTTTATAAAATAATGGAAATTGGTGAATTTTTTTCTTTAAAAAAAAACATGGAAAATTATCCCACTTGTGAATATTAGCCCCTAAAATTTTCCATGAAGTAAATCCTCCACCTTTGATGGTGTGCTTCAATCGTTGATCTATCTCCCATACAGATTCATTCAATTCATGGTCGATCTCCTTTAATTTAGTCATGCATTGAGAGTAGGATTTTGGCTTTTTGAACTTCTCCTTCAATGCAGTCTTAAGCTCGTCAATCGTGGCATTATGATTGATTGCCATATACTTCATGTTCCAATCCAGCGGTCCTTCCTGAAATGTAGTAGCCAACTGAGATTTATTAACATTATCATTATTCATCTGTTTTGTTTTCCATACATCATCTGTGACGAACCAAAATTGGTCAACTTCTTCATTTACAGTTCCCTTGAAATTATTCATCGTGATGGAAGTTGTGATGTCATCTTCTGTAGGTGGAGGTGGAGGTGGAGGAGGAGTGGATGGCTTGTTAGAGATAGGAAAATTTGGGAGTGGAGTGGATGGGATCTAAACTAAGGCCAACAACCCAAGACTACCCTGATATTGCAATCCCTCTTCTTCTGAGTGCGCAGATTCACGAGAGATACTTGTTTCAAACTCCTCGTCGCTACTAGATCTACCTTTGAGAGGGATATAAAAAAAACCATCTTCTAGATCTACTTTGTAATTTTTTCTGATACGCATAGTTGGTTCTCTTTAGGAAATTCACTCAACGTGGCTGCGTAGAGTACCCTTTTCACACAAAAGCATTTTAATCCACAATTTTAATGAGCGCAAAAACTTACCTCTAGGGCCCTTGAAAAATATTATTTCAAATTCAGAATACTATACACAATTATCAATAGAAAATCCAATCATTAAACCACTTTGTACATTAACAATCCAATAATGTACTTCTTGGGTAATTTTATTGCTAAATTTCTCTAGTTGTTGAACCAGTTGAGGAGTCCACCTCCTAATTGTATCATCCTTTGTGCAACTCTAAAATTCAATCAACTGAGGGAGCCACTCATGTAACTCAGTCACAATGGAAGAAAATAAAATTTCTTGGACCACTATGTAGATATACCTTTGCTCCCAATTCTTAGCAGATAATTTAGGGTTTTAGTTTTCTTGGATTCAAAATTGTCCACCTTATTTTCTAGCCAATATTGTAGTTCATTCTTTGTTGGATGCCACAACATAAAATCTCCCTCAAAATGACCTCAATCTTGACAAAAAAACCACTTTTTGGCTTAAGGAGTCCTCACTCATGTTTAGAGCGTTTTTCGGAACCAACAAAACCCTCCAACTACTGGCCCTTTTGGTAGTGATCTGCTTGCATAGAGAAAAGTCTCACCCAAAGCAGTATGGGGGGGTGTTGGAACCAGGTTACCACACCTTGAGGGAGCTTTTGATGTGTATCCTTTCCCTAATGAAAATATCTAATAGCTATATTTTAGCACACAACTTCATAGGAGCCAGATTTAATGCAAACAACCCTTACTTCAAGGCAAAAGTGCACAAACAAACCATTATACTTTATCCTGATCTTCGAATAATAAGAAGAAATGTATGAGTGTGAACATGTAGATTTTATCAACATAGAGAATTATAATATCCGCTTAACCTAGATAATTGTGCATTCATCATAACATATCTATAGCTTGAATATATAGTAAGTGAGACAGATCTAAAAAATCACATAAATCGCATAAGATAGAAGTTCTCCCAAAATATATTGTTTATTAATATATCTTCAATTCAATACAATTATTCCACCTGTGCACACAGCAACAAGGTCCTCACACACATCTTAGGACTTAGGTCTCTGTGCACACAGGCAGTAGGTGCCTTTCTACCCATACTAACAATTCAGATCAATGACCCAAAAGATCGAGCATAGACATATATCGATCTATTCTATTGATATCTTACTCCACTTAGCTCTTACATATTTATATATATTTGACATGCATATACCATGGTCTCAAACCATGGTTTGAGACTCATGGTTTCCCTTTTTACCCCTTACAATGATAAAGGAACTTTGACCCACACCAAAGCCCCTTGACTTCTTCGCACAGTGGATTTTTACAAAACTTATCCAAAAATTAACCTGAAAATTACCCGAGGGGACCCTTCTCCAACAAGTGTAATTGATCTACTTTGAAATGTAAGATGTCATAAACTAGAAAGGCATGACATCATATTGAAACCATATGAGATGAGAGTTATTGAAGTGTATCGATGTAAGATAAATTTTCATCATACTGTAACATTTGATCATACAATATAAAAGGGAAAACCTTAAGATTCATCTGAGGTATTCCTAGACTATATGTCATTTATATTGTTCCAATAATGAGAGAAAATGTGTCATTCAAGGATGAAAACTAATTCCAACCAAGGAGCTATCAACGAGCAAGACTTGTGTGTCATTCATCCAAGTTGAGCTATGACCATAAGCCATCAGAACTATGCGAATATCCATTCCAACTCATTTTATCTGAAGAACATAACCTAATCCATATGAGAGATGAGAAGAATAATAACCATCCAAAAGCGATAGAATGAGTGTGCCTTTCAAAGTGCCTAGAATTATACAATCCATCTAAACTGCAATAGTATAGGTGATATATGATATATAGCATAATATGAACCATATGAAGAACATAACAAAGATGTATGTCATTCTAAGGTAAGAAATCTAAGTTGCGTGACAGACCATTCAAATTTTGGTCAAGAATAAGAGTAAGAACCATCGGAACCTCATAGTAACATATGCCTCACAAATCATACAAAGTTTTTTTTTCTATTCTAGCTTCCTATTCTTGCTACATATTGTTTCTCCCTGCACTATATCCCTTTTCTTGCAATATTTAGCATCCAAATGATCCTCAATAATTATATTTTAATCACATCTTCACCAAGAAGTTAGAAATACTCAAATATTTATGCAGGAATGATAATCAACAATAAAAACAATAAATCTAAACAACAGTAGTGTCATAAATAAATAACATAAATTTCAGAAGGTACTTATCTTTAAGGAGAGGTCATCATTTTTCTCTTAAACTAGAATTCAACAGTCATTATCATCCATTATCTATATGAAAAATAGTGTTTTTAGAAAAAATGCATCAATATAATCTCTATCCCAAGTCCTTTCTTTTATTTCCTGAAGTTGGACTATCCCATATAGGGTTAGCCTAAATCTAACACGAAATCTGTAATAACCTTTTATTGATCATGTTGGGGTTTCAAAAAAAAATTAGAACTCAATCCTTTATCATATATATGTCCTTATTCCAAACACTCTTTATGAATTTCTTCCAAACCCTAAATTCTCTTTCTAGAGCAATGTTTCTAAGGGTTTCCTTCAATCCCTAGAATTATCTTAGATCTCCAACATCTATTATTATTCATCATCAGTGTCTTCAAGGAGTTGAACTTAATGACTTTCCATCTATCCCAAATCATATTCCATGTTAATTTCTCATAGGCCTATATTTCTCGTTTCTTTAAATAATTGCATTTAGTTATTTTACATATTGAATTCTCCCCATATCATCATAAATTAATAAAATCAATAGATTTTTTGTAGAAAACACAATAAAATCAATACCCATGCATAACATAAAGGAAAAATAAGATAAAAACATCCACAAAGGATACGTAAATATTTGGTCGAAGACTACGGAAAATCCCCACAAGGGGGAAAACCCATAATCAATTATTATTCTTCTATTATATCTCATCGATTTTTAGTTGGGATACAATGTGCAATCATAGAGAGATCATATAATACATCAACAAGGTCTCTGCACATATAATTATTAGGTTTTCTCTTCAACGATGAGAGGGACTCTATATCTCAGGGATACATAAAGTGGTTCTAGTAATGATCTACTCTACGTTGGCATTCCAATACACATATAGCTAAGATACAAAACCGTACATATTCATATACTATTGGGGTTGAGACATACCAAACATTTAAATTTTACTGCTCTAAAATATACCATTCTTCTATGTATAATGTCATACCACTCCTCTGCACACAATGCCCTACTACTTTTCTGTGTATAATACCATACTACTATTTTTCCTACATACGAAAAAGATAAAAAAATAGTTTTTATAGAAAATATTCCATATATATGCCCAAGTACATATAACTACAAAAGAACCATACATGTAACTATTTCCAATGCATGACATGGAGCAACTATGCATATTTGATGTAGAGAAATATTATAGACATATGTGAATACCATATGTAATGAGTGAAAAAATGTAATTAACAAAGCTGATACCAAACATATGTAATGAACCAAGCCAAGGCTCATTAACTAAGGGACATGCCATCGACTGCAGAGATGTAACATGCAACTTGTGACCTTTTACCTCCATTTTTTTCTATTTTCCCATTATTTTCATAAATAAAATGTCAATTAATCCCTCATGCCTTTCCAAATCCTTTGTTATTTCCTTTGCCAATTTCCTTTAGCCATAATAACCGAAATGAACACCCGCTAGGATCCTTGCCCAACTTCAGATTGGAATAAGTGTCCCATCCACTGTGATTATTGTTTTAACTTTATTACATGGAATTTTCACCATGGCTGTTACAAAACCATACCTATTGGGGGAATGCCATCTTTGGTGTTCAATGACACCTACAACCAAAAAACTAGGTGAAAAACAAAACATACTACCTATGGAGCTTTATACTATACCTTCTTGTAATATTTACAATGACATCCTATTGAAAACATGAAAATCATACCGCTTACTGGAGATTTATAAAATAACTGATTAAGGTATTTAAAATAACAACCATGTATAATTGAGCACATTTTGTTCAACCAAAAAATAACCATACTGCCTATGGAGCTTTATAAATATATTTCAATACAATATTTACAATAATATACACATATATGCATATGAAAAATTTCTCATCAACAAATAGAGGATACGAGGCCTATATCAATCGACAAGGGAATCCATAGGCTCACACCTCCACCCTCAAATGTAGAAACCAAGATTCACCTCTTTTCCAGGAAATCAAGAATCTACTATCAAAATCAAGAATACATCCAATGTCTAGTGCTATAATCCTATGCCACTTGTCCTCTTAGCGAATATTTACCACACTGTTATAGAGAACAATCCCAATGTCAATGTGATTCCATATAGAAATGCTAATGAACAAAACAAATCCATCCTCGATCATCCCTTCTTTGCTACATAATCCCTCAGGAAATTTGATCAACCCCTTTCGTGAAGTCACACACCTTCCAACTTAAGATGGCACCCCCATCCTGAGCATACCATCCCTTAGCAAGGCTTCCTCGAAGCGAAATGAAAAACAAAAAATTAATATGCCTACCTCAAAGCCATCATACCGGTAATAACATGCTCATGGCAATAAATGGCCACTATTGGGTACCAGTGTCCCACAATGGCCCTACTCCTTAAGTCCTTACCAGCCTAATTCTGCATGCTCCAATTCCTTTTGCTGACAATGCTAGTTCTTGCAGTTGGTTTCAACCATACCAAATAGAGCATTACATAGATTCCTCTACCAAGAAAATAATTTCAATTACATTCAAAATAAATTGAATAACATCAAATCATACCTCATTGGTAGCTCTTCAATAAGGTACACCTCCAATCTTGTTTACTTCCTGTCACAACAAGTCAAACTAGTTGTTTGATCCATCATCATATATAAAAACATGACATATAGTTAGCTAAAAATACAACCATCATAGTTCAAAATCATGAATCACATGTGATAATAATAAACCATAATTGTAAATCACATGTAACCATCATAAGTAAGATCATAGATTGTAATATTCCCAAATGAGAAAACCAGCAATATAGCTCATAATAATGGAAATAGTAGTATGTATTAACACATTACATATGAGCCAAACAATAGATCCATGGTATTATGTATAAAATCAATAAATAAGTACAAGATCTTGGGGATCATGTCCCTCAAGGTAGGCAAAAGAAGCCTCCAATGCCCAAAAGCACCTAAATCATGTAATACACTTCTACACCAAACACTAAAGAAATTACATCACATTTTTAGTGAATAATACTGTAGCTAGGACATAGATCTAAATGGATTTGATAAGATCATGCTCATACAAGGCCAAAAATGGAGATCTATGCTCCTCAACACTTTTCCTACATAACCCAGGAAGGGTTTCCGGAAATACACAAAATATGAATGGTGGATATAAAGCCCTAGGGCTGAAGATTCACTGCAATTTAAGCACATAGAAGGAGGTGGCTGAATCTGATGTAGATCTGAAAGAACTCCTCCAAAATAATCTCTCAATGAAGGGCTAATCCCTTCAATGGAAAGCAAACACTCCAAAAGGATCACTGAAATTACCCCTACAACAACTCATTAAAATAATGCAGATCTGGACTGGAACTGCGCTGTAAGGGATAGAATCACCTTGGCCTGATGCCAAATATGTCAATAAATCCCAAGGGGCTTCCTTACTGGCCTTCCAATAGAAGGAAACCTTCATCTACTGCAAAACTAGCGTAGAAAACACCCAATACAATATTCCACTATTTCACCTTGCAACTCAACACATCTCTCAACAGAAACTACGTTGTACCACAAGACTGAAGCTTGGCCTGAAGCCTGAATGTGGAAATGTATTGCAAATATCTTCTTATGAGGATTCTGAAGGATATAGGTGGTATTCCCGATCAGGAACACCCTATGCTAAACAACACTACAATCTTAGCTAAACAGCTGAAGAAAGCTTACATGTCTAAACAGACCATCTTATCAAGTACCAGAATACATAAACATAACATGCCTCATATGGATGCCATCCTCTTCCTTATATAAGTGATGAGATATCTAACCCTAAACCCCACTCATCAAAGGCATTATCTCCATGCATGAGATCTCCCTCCAAAATTGTGATGTCCCTCCATAAATTTCCACTCCTCCATGACAATGCTATTGATTTTGTCAAATTTGACCCAATCCACAAGCCCTAGCCCCTGTTCACACCTTACAGTGCCCAAATAAGCTACCAATATGTATTCCTTTCACATTGGAATTGAATTTATTCATAGTAAGGAGATTTATGAATCTCCATATCCTCTTATTCAACAAGTAAAAAAAAATAGAAAAAATTAATATTCGAACTACCTCATGGCTAATTTAGGAATATTACAATCCTCCCGACCTAAGTGTTGCTTGTCCCCTAGAAACTTCAAGGACATAATTGAAAATGTGGGGAACCTTTATTCCCATGTGGCACTCCAATCTCCAAGCTATCATCCATAAAAATTGAATCACCCTCTAGAGTGGTAACTCATAGAAAAACTCCTCCCGTCTACTCATGAGAGACAACTCCCAAGTTCTCAAGTTACCCAAATGCCTCCTCCCATAAGGAAACAAGAGACCCAATGTAGCAATCATGGATAATCTAATTCTCTCCTAGAAATATGAAACATAATAACAATTTAGAATCTCTCTCTCAAAGAGCACATCCAATCCTTCCATCCCTCCCCAATCATCCCCATAAGATGAATAATGACATCATCAATATATGGGGTCAAAAATAGTGATACATAAACAATCAAATGAAAAAATGGAGGTGGATCATAGTCCCACATGTGGAACCAGTGCAGTATATCTCTTGACTGCGTCAGATCGGTATATGGTAAGTGGCTTCCCCACCACTTACGTGTTTCGATATTATTCTCACATATTTTGAGAAGGTGAGTTATGTTTGGTGCCTTTGGTGCACACCTGGAATGATATATCATCTCCCTATATCCTCCTAAGGAGTGGCCTTGCTCAACGTATTTTATGGCCCAAAGTTGACCATGAAGTTTATAAGGAAAAATGCTTCCCGTCGGAACAATCGCCTGCACATGTAGGGTAAAGGAATGCAAATATTAATCATATAAATCATTATGCATAAAAACAAGATCTTTACCATATACTCTGCTCACATAAATGGAATGGCTCAGAGATAGATCCCCTGTCATTCCCCAAGGTGAAAGAGGTGGCTAGGATAACCCCATCAAAGAGTTATGTATCTCCTACATCTCGAAATGATCCATCAATCTCCTCAAATGTTGATATATCTCCTTTTCAAAGCCTTCCCAAGTATAAATATCCATGATGGTGTTGTATGCTCTCATGGAATAAGTATGGCTGAAGAGAAAATATTGATGTGCTACATGTAGTAACTTCTCGTTGATCTTGGAAGCTCTAGACAAGAAGATTCTACTATCATGAAAAGATCCTTGGAATAATCCACCAATAGCTGGGATTTCTAGTATGGATCTATCCTCCAAAGTGATAGCGCTGATGATTTGTCATAGAAAGCATATTTCATGTATTTTTCCTCCTCTTTGACATCTCCAATACCAAAGTTACATATTGGAAGGTTGTTATCCTCCCTCTACTTCTCCTTTATCAGCGCAATATCTCAAATCAGAGTGGGTAATGATGATGTTGGGAGAATGTCTCCCTCATCCTTGAGTCTACCCAAGACTCTAAACGTTGTACTATGACCTCCCAATGCTCCCACTTCTCGTATATCTATCAGTGGTGTAACATGTTGAGAGAACTCTTTGATTCCCTTCCAATCAGGGGGTCTCCCTGATGGAATGCCTCCATGTAATGAAACATCAAGGCCTAGAGCAGGTTGTATATGTGAGTGGACTAATTTTTCCCTGCCCTCACTGTGCAAATCATCCTCCTACTTTTGTGAATTAACCTCCTAAAAAGGATGGGTATATAGGTTTCCAAACATTTTGTGCTGGCCTTCCTTCTCATCTTCTCCTACCTTCTACAAGATCTCACAATCTAAGGTGTCTTCTTCAGATGTAATCAACCCATGTACACCCAAAATCTCATTAGTGTCAAAATTATTGATCACAAGCTAATGATCTATCATAGGGTGTGTCCCCAAGACTGTATTCAATGTTTGAACACACTTCCTCCATTGATTTGTCTCCTTGCCTATCAACATAAACACATGCTACTCTTGATCTTCATATGTAAGTTCCCTCGAAACTTCTTGCAAAGATACAAGAGCTACTCTAGTTGAAGCAATTGCTTCATCTCCATCTCCAAATAGAGGTAGATCTCCTCCTACTGTCATAGCACTGGAGATTGTTTCCAGCTCCTCCTCTTCCTTCTTGTCATCAATTAAGAATACCTCATCATTAAGAGATCCTTTGTCTTGATATCATTTTGAAAGAGGAATCCTCATGTCTTATTCTTGAGAAGAAAATTATTGTTGAAGTGGGGCTCTTGCCCTTGGAAAAATATGTTGCAAATATTTAACCCCTTCAACAATGTTCTGAAATGGATTTGGTTTCATGGATCCTTCCTTTCAAATTGTTCATTTTTCTGCAATTAAGTATCATAAAATCATAAGTCGCAGATTCACTTTTCATACTTCACTTCATACTTCATTCCATTCCATATTCCATGACCCATCTCATTCCATTCCATATTTCACTTCATCCATATTTCATTCCATTCCAATCCATTCCAAATTTCAGAGTTTTAACAGGTACATTGTATAACTACCTGTTCTGTAGCCAATCTTGTTTTGCAGCCAATTTGACACTACAAGCCTACTTCAATACACAAAGGATGATAGTCAAAAGAAGATTATGGAGCTTAGAAGATCAACATTCTACAGAAATAAGGACAAATAAAGCAAGCAGTAGAATCCAAAGGAATGAGGTAAACTATATGAAATTATTTTGATAGTAAAACATGAAAGATATAGTATAGCTAAATCATATGTTTCCTAAAGTTAATCTATCATTCAAATTGATATTTTCCTATTGTTAGGGTCCGTGATTTGGCCGATTGGTAAGCCAAATGACGATGTAACATCAAACAAAGCTTTGGAGCCCGAGGACCTAGCCTTCCTGGACTCTGAGAGGGCTCTCTCTATAAATGTAAAAGATGTCGGTGTGTTTACTTATGGTATTCTGATATTAGGCTAGTTATGAAGTGAGTTTTTGATTTTTTGGGGTTTTTTAAGTTCGTGAGGGATAAAACTGATCAAAGACATAAAAAATGGATAACAAGAAGTCAGATCAATTGGGCTATGGGGTCAAACAAGTCAAGGAAGCTATGAGATGATGATGTAAGGCTGCTGTAGGGCCGATTTGATTCACGGTAGAAGAGATCTTTGGGCAAAATGGATTAAATGGACAATATGTTTGTGAAAGACAAGGGATTTCAAGTGTAACTAGTTTATAGCAGACATAAACATGTTATAGCAAGCCATTAATCATGCTAAATGCAACTATGAGCTAATTAAAACATAGAAATCAAACATTCCAGCCATACATAGAGGTATAAGACCCTCTAACTTCGGGAAATGGCTATCAGACTTTGGGGAAAACACATAAGACAAACTAACAACTCATAAACTACGTCGGAACACCTAAACATAGTCTCTAAGTCATTGGGCACTTTGACAAACAAGCTTTCATAGTTTTAGGCAAAGGGCTAGATCGGGACTAGGCCTCCTTGGTTCAACAAGATGATCAACAAATCAGTCAAAGCGAAAGTTTTATGGATAGAACTATGGACAGCTTATAGGTAGGTAGGGCACACCATACATCCTACTCAACATGCATAGAACTTGTAAATAAAACTAGCTAACATTATCCTTAGGTTACTAAAGAGAAGTTAAGAATTCTTTAGCATAACAAAGGAAGAAGAAAACATCAAGCTATGAAGATTCAGGAATTTTGAGGTGCCTCCATGGGCATATCTCAAAACTAATCTCTACTGATCTATAGCAGCAAGAAGCATGGATTATGAATGAAAACTAGAAGAAAAAAACATAGCAAGAAAAACTATACCATTCGACCATGTCATGGAATCCATCACCAATCCTTCATCACTCCTCAAAAGCATCCAAGAGGTAGTCCAAAAATCATAACACAAGTGTATTCATCAAAGCTCATATGACCAATGTATTAACTCTTCTCTCAAGTTTAGCCTCTGATTTACAATGAAACCCATGGAATAAATAGGCTTGAGGGAGGAAAACCTCATGGAGCAACTAGCTATCCCATTGGCCAAGTCAAAATATCTAAACTTGTCCTTGAGGCTTTGCAAAGCCCAAGGCACAAAATATCCCATAAAATATCTAAAAACTGCTAAAAACAGAAATTATATTGACTTTACATCATTTCCCAAGTATAAAAATAGCTTAACGCACATTTGGGAAAAGCAGATTTTTGAGGTTCAAAAATTACAAAAATACTTCATATTTATGCCTGAAAAAGGTCCCCTGACTTGCTGGATGCAATAGGCAGCCTTCCCGATGTCGAAATGAGGCTCGTGATAGCTCGTTGGAAAGCTCTCTGTGTCTAATTTCCGGCGCAACTGAAACCATCTCAATCTGAGGCCTGGAAGTCATCCAAAACTGTACCTGTGTGCAAAAACCCAGAAAATAGCAGACTGCTGATATGGCGGGCAGAATGTGCAAAAAGAGGGCATTTTTCGCCAATTTGAGGGGGCGAATGATCTCCAAATGCCCTGAAAATCGCTGGAGACCTGCTCATGGAATTATGGCATCCATTGGTATCATCCTCCTCCCTTGACAACTCATCAAACTGAAATGGCGAAATTATGAGTTTTCGGCCAAAAACCCAAAAAATGCCAAAAAATAAAAAGTTGCCGAAAAGGGCCCAAAATTGGCATGCATGACCCTCAAGGGTCCATAGCAACATGCTCCGAAGCTGAGGCCAAAATATCAAGGGCTGATATGCTTTTCCCTTCTTTCCGTGCTAGGCGCTTCCCCTTTACCTTCTTCAATTTCTCTTGTGTTGCCTTTACTTTGCGCCGGGCAAACTGATTCAACTTTTGGAAGTGGTGTGTCCTCTTCCTTTGCAGCTCTAAATCTCTATTCGCCCTCTCAAGCTTCATTTCCAAATGCTTGTTAGCTCTTTCAAGCCAAGCCTCTTTGTTTTCCTCAATTTCCTGCTCAAGGAGTGCAGTGAGAGGAAAGGCTTGGAGCTGGGCTTGCTCTTCTGATCTCTGCTTTTCCAAGGCTCTTTTAAGCCCGATGGTCCTAGGCCTCTTCAGCCTAGGCTGGTCTTCCTCCTCTTCATCATCAAACTCACCAATGAGCTCTTCAATTCTTGCTTGCGCCTTGACTGCCTCTTTCTTATACTTAATCGCCCGTGCCTCATGAACAGCTGTGTGCACATTCATTTGTTTGTTTTCAATCTCCAAGAAGTGATTGAAATTCCTTGCCCTTTGAAGATCTTGCTCTAATGCCTCAATTTGCCCTTCCTTATGGATTAAGAGATTTTCAAGAAGGCGGGCCTCATTGTCACTATCATCTCTTTGGATAGGGATAATAGCTAATTCACCTCCATGCTTTGTACTTTCCCCAACTTTGCTTTTGCCTTTGAAAGCCAATCTGGCGCTTTTCCTCCTTGGCATGCTAGAAGGTGTCTTTTTGGGCAATTTCCTCTTTCTAGGAACAATCTTTGTCACTGTTAAGGTGGCAGCCTTAGCTTGCTGTTCTTCATCAATGTCTTGTCCAATTTGTGGCTCAAGAGGTGTTTCAATTTCTTGCCCAACTTGTTGTTCTTCATCTTGCACTTGCTGCTGTTCCTCATCATCTAACTGCTGTTCATCAATGTGTACCCATTGCTGTTCATCTTGGACCTGCTATCATTCACTTTCTATTTGTTGCTGCTGTTCACTGCCCTCTCCTTCCTCCTGTTGACTTGGCTGTCCCTCAACATCCAACAGCTGCTGTCCCTCATCCTCTATCTGCTACCCTTCACTTTCTGTTTGCTGCTGTCCCTCATCATGGACCTGCTGTCCTTCATCATCTACCTGCTGCTGCTTTTTACTGCCCTCTCCTTCCTCCTGTTGACTTGGCTGTCCAGTAGTCATTCTGAGCCTTCTAGGTGTAGGCCTACTAGACAGAGGCACTGGGCGATGGACAGGCTAAGTAGGAGAAATATGGGCAGGAGGAACAGTGGCAAAATATGGATGGCTGATGAATAAATCCCATGAAACCTCTTTCTTCTCCAGCTGGTATAGGAAGATAATCTTGATCAAAGAATGATGAAAAAGAGAAGGGATTTGCTGAGGTGGGGCCTTCTTTTGGACAGTGGATGCCATTTTCTCTATGATTTTGAACAAAAAGTGAGGGAGGTTTAGTTGCCTGCTTCTAGTAAAGTGCATCAATAAACGGACATGATAGGCATAAATTCGATCAAACCTCCCTTCACAGGTGAAATATTTCATTATGGCTTTCATAAGCGGAGCATAACTGTCAAGGAGATATGAAAAAGGGAAAATAGCAGTGACAGCCTCTCTATGTTCAGGCTTGATGAAAGGTTTGTAATCCTCTAAATCAAGATGAGCTTGTTTAAACCACTTTTCGCCATGATACGGGATCTTGGTGGCCTTGGACACATACCTTGGAGAAATTTCGAAATCAAGACCCGCCACTTGGAAGTGTTTTTCTTTAAATCTCAAGGCGCACAAGTGTGTTAATGGCGAAAAACTCTTGACTTCTTCTATCTTCTGGCAAAAATCAAGGCAGCCTACTTCATGGAAGTTGAAAAGTACTGATGGATGAGCATTAATCTCTTCTGTAGAGATGGGCTCATATCTTTTATGTGGACCGCTCCTGTGGTCTTGCCTTGGAGGCATTTTAACCTGAATATGCTTTGGAAGATGCAAACTGCCCTTACTGTGTGTAAAAATGCTCTGCTGGAAACAAACTGTGTCACTATGCTGCTTGGAAAGATAGACAATGTGAGGTGGATGGTTTGCAACAAGTTTCTTTGTAATACAAAATCTACTGTTCTCTTAAGAAAAAGTCTTGTTTCACCTTTAGAATATCTCTGTCAGCAGATTTCTCTGTAGGAAATAACACAGTGAAGAGAAGAGAAAACTGCTGTGTAAATTTCCTGTATATAGTATTGAAAAAATCACTTTTCCTTGTGGATTTGTTAGAGGCCAATCAACACACCTGTATTTGTGTCTCCAAGACAAATCTTAATCATAAAAAGCTTGTTCTTCAGAAATGGTCTTCCACTTTAAAAATATCACAGTCAACAACTCTTCAAAATGATATAATATAGTGAAAAGAAGGGCAGACAGCTAGAAGGAGTTTGCTGTGAGAAAGTGCTAAAATCACCCTGTTCCTGAAACTTTAGATGTCAACCAATACACCTTACTCCTTGCTCAAGGAGACTTTCAGTCATTAACAACTCTGCCCTGTATAAGTGTGCCAATAGTCCACTAATCTTGCATCTCTTGCAAACTACCATAACTATGTCTAGACAGTCAATACACAGGGCTGGAGCAAAAATGACAGAGTTTTTAGAAGACTATAAAGCTTTTAGGCAGAAACTGTGTAAGACTTCTTTTCAAAACAATCAAAGGTTCCTTATGAATGTAACCCTCTGGTTATGTTAGAAAAACCTCTGCTTGGATGGATAGCAACTTGTCAAATAGGTTTTCAACACTTCAGATCACTGTGTAGGAAACACTGTTTTTTAGTTATAGTGACAGGTTTAGAAGGTTTTGAAAACTTTGATACGAACAGCTGTAGTGTTTCAGCACACTGATCTCTTTAGAGGGACTTCCAGCAGTGAATTTATCCCATAAACACGACTCCAAACTAGGGCCACAGTTTGAGTTTAAATTTTCATGTTATTTGGAAAATATTTGAAATCGAGGAGGAAGATATATGAGAATACCTTCAATTTTGATGAGAAAATCCTTTGAGAGGGCTGGAGTGGCACCGGATGGTCTTCAAAGTATGCGCGGCACTCTTTCAGCAAAGAACGGCACGCAGAATTATACCCGGGTGGCCTGTCGGGTCGGTCTGTCGGGTGGTCGGGCGCCCTGTACAGGCGCGTCGCGCCAGAACTAACCGTCAGTGCAAACACTCTCCCAGACACGTCACGCGGGTTTCCAGGCGCGTCGCTCGACCTTTAACAGTGCCACACTTCTGCAAATCGACCATAAATTTGTTGTTTCGATGCTGAGGGCGGCGTGGAACTTTGTTTGCAGTTGGAAAACGATAAACTCACCCTCGACCTCACTCCTTATATTATTTCAAAACAAATATTCAACGGTCACTTCCTTTTTAAATGCAAAGTGGACTTTTGGTTTGGCTTCTTTGCAAATTTTCACAGTCTTTTTGTCACTTTTGAATATCCTCGGTGCATCTCATACTTGAACCTTTTTATAAAAACACAAATGGCTTTAAAAAACAGAACTTTGTCTTACTCATGCACTGGTGTTTGAACAGTGATTTCCTATTTTGTTCTTTGGGTGATAAACACCGAACTTCAGACTTTGACAAATAACTTGATAACTTTCACATCACCTCGGCCACTTGGTGAGAAGATATATTTAACCTCTTTGATTTTTGAATTTCAAAGTGTCCTTTCTAGCTGCTTCAAAGTGACAAGGCCTCTCCTTGAAACTGGCTTAAATGCCAAGTGTCCTTTAAATTTATTTTTGGACTGTGAGGTACAAAATGCAGTTGTATTTGTTTATGCTCTATTCACCTTTGTATATTTAAAAAGGAAATTTTTCTTTGATACCTCTTTTTACTCAAGATGCACTGATATGGCACCCTTTCCCTTTTATGATGAACATGCCTATGCTTGTCTTAAAATCTTTCTCCAGAAACTGAAAATAGGCCAAATCACTTTTGTACTTGATGAACCTGTAGACTGACTTGTGGGACCCCTGGTTGCAGAAGAATTTGAAATGCTGCCTCAATCTTCTTGGACCTTTGATTTAAGAAAAACTCATCTTTTCAACACACTTTCTTGCTTATAGGTGTATCATCTGCGCCATATCTATCCTTTGGAATGATGAAAACTGTGTTTGTTTTAAGACATTCAAACAGTGACAGTTTATCAAAACAAACTCCTTTTGCCTATTCATAAAATTGTATACCTATTCACCATGTCCATCTGAAAGGATAAGCTTGTAAAACAGGAAAAACAGGGTTCTTTGATACACAGTTACCATTTTTCTTTGACCAGTGTATTGACCCTTTTTGTAATAGAACCATTCCATAACTTCGACTATGTTTCACTGTTTTACCTTCTTGGTTATTTTTTAACAAGGAAAAACCATTCAGAATGTGTCAAAAGCATTTGAAAAGCTTTGAAAACCATTTCTTGAAAAATGCTCCTTTGGACTTTTGGCATGTGACAGTGCATTGTTGTTTGATCCTTTCCCTTAAGGAAACTGCCGCCTTTTTGGTATCAATGGCATACATATTCATAATGTTCCCTGTTCATCATGATGTATATTTTGAAAGACATTTTACTATGGGTAATGCATTTTGAAACAAAAACACCATCCTTTATCTGTGTAAAATACTTTTGCTCTCTTCCTTTGTATCCTTCCACTGCACCTTTTTGACTAATCAGTTTTCAACAATGTCCAACGCTTTGGCCATCTGCTCATAAATGGAGGAGGCGCTTCACTGAGCAAAGTATCTGAAGATTATTTGATAATGCTACATGACAAGGATTTGCTTGGATTATGATGATAGGCAATCAACTTAAAAAACATCAACACTGGCACCTGTGTTTGCAATTACCACTATGCTTCAGAAAAAACCCTAGCCAAAGTGACACTGTCTCCCTGCACTGCTCTGAGGGTGACTGAAATATCATCATTTGCTTTGGTCATCTCATGAAAAATTACTTGAAAGATAGTCTCTGTGACTATGGAGGTCAGTGCCTTTTGAAAAACAAAGAACTTTCTTTCTGCCTCTGTAATGGCATGTTTTGTCAGTACCTTTTCAATTTGATCTTGTCGACAAGCAGGGTGCTTATGATTGGAATTTTTACTAATGACCTGCCTTTCTAAAGTTCAACAATTCACATGATTTGAAAGCTTCAAATGACCTCCTTTATCAGACCAGACTCTTTTTTCCTTTGAGCTAGCATATTTCAAACTCTATCCCTGTTATGGTCATCACTCACATTCATAAAACCTGGAGATATTGTTTCACTGTTCAGTAAAAGGAAAACCTGGACTTTTGCAATCTTCAAATTCAATACTGGCCAGCGCCCTCTGCTTGTAAATGAAGGAGGTTCTGGGCCATGAAAATTTGCTAGTTTGCTGTGACAGTGGTGTCTTTCTGTGATTTTCATGCTGGAAAGAACTGTAAGGTCTTGATGAGTGACTCTTTGTTTTGCAGCTTCATCTCAGGTTCATGCTACATTTAGAAGCAGCTGTTCCTCTAACTGTAGATTCAAGCATTTACTCCGGAGATGAAGTTGTATTTCATGTTCTTTGCAGAATCCATAAAACACTGTGAAGCACCTACTAATCAGCTTAAGCCTGTGGTTCATGCAGTGCTAAGACTTAGGGGTATAAGTGGTGCGACTTAGAGATGTTTGTCAATTTCATTTGCAGAGTGAAAGGTCAGTCATGGTGGGTCTGTAACAGATGGAGGCTTTTTTGGCTTTTTGATGATTTCCAAGGGTAAAATGTCTTAAAGCGCCACTTCCTAACATAGGGGAGATTCTTGAAACAGACTTGGAATTTTCCTTTTGGAGCTGTGTTGAGTCCCGAATTTGCCTCTTTTCCATACACTTTTCCACATCTTTTTCACTCACCTAAACCTCCAAAATTGTCAATATCATGTGCAAAAGGGTATCTAACATGGTTTTTAATTATGTTTTTGTGTTTTCTATTTGATTTAGATTTTGTTCATACAGTTGCGGAAACTTGCCACTTTCCGCAGCTGCTGCAACTTTCCGCAGCTATTTTGTGGAAATCTATGCTACAGGTGTCTACGAAGGAAACGAGCCACATGGGCAGGCTAGGAATGACGAGGACATGGTTCATGTCCTATTGGTTCAAGTAAATTCGTCAAAGAAAGCCGCGGTCAAAGCCATCCACGTGGAAGTCAACTATGGAGTTCTATGTCGGCTGGACTCTGTTTCGTGGCATATAAACATCCATACGGCCGTTTCGAAGCTTGCGGAGGTTAATTGACATCTGTGCAAAGTTTTGGAGTTGAATTCAAGCGCCCACCTTCCATAGATCCGTTTTCCAACATGGCCATACTCCTATATCCGTGGCCTTAGTGGTCTACGTGCTGGCTGCTATCATAAACTTCAGGAGACAGTTACATTTTATTGTTTTATAAAGAGCGTTTGCATACGCACGTAGAGTTAGTTGTTGAGTTGTTAGTTGATAGTTGATGTGCGTACTCTGTTATGTTAGCTTTGTAGTGATTACGCTGCCTTGAACCGTAATACTACCAGTCTGTAATGAACTGCTTTTTAATGTGAGAAAACTCTGTTTTATAACTTAATTCGTGTTTGAGGATCGTACCAGAGCTGTGTAGAGGGCCCTTGCTCAGCCGAGGTTCTGTGTATTAATGTATATATATTTCATTTCATTTCTTTAAGAAGTCATTGTATCATAATCCACTACATGTTCATATTTCATAGTTGTTTCATTTCTATTCATACATTTCTATAATTTCCATTGTATTCTTGTTTTTCATGTTTTTATGATTGTTAAATCACTGATCAGTTTTCTTGTGCAGGTTTTAGGTAGACAGCCCGGGCATTTTCATAGTATTTTGGCTAATGATATGAGACTAACATTATTCTGTTGCTAGTTTCCTTTTCATAGCATTTGTTTAACTTCAGTCTTGCTTTGTACATTTCAGTTTTGTTTATCTGATTCAGTAGTTAAATTTAAATATATTAAGCTGCTCATAGTGTCTTCAGTTGCCTCCAAAAGCCACAGCTGGACTGATGGTGAGGGACTGCATGATGAAATGTGTAGTTTAGTATTAGTTTCTTTTCTGCAAAATTAGATATATTAAGCTGCTCATAGCGTCTTCAGTTACCTCCGAAAGCCACAGCTGGACTGATGGTGAGGAGCTGCATTATGAAATGTGTAGTTTAGTATTAGTTTCTTTTCTGCAAACTTAGATATATTAAATCATGTATGACATCTTCAGTTGCCTCCGAAAGCCACAGCTGGACTGATGGCGAGGGATTGAATCATGTGTGTATGGTTTAGTATTAGTTTACTTTCTGCGAATTAAATATCAGTTACACAAGTTGTTTATGATTACTTCCGCAAATCATAGCTGGTCTAATGATGAAGGGTCAGAAAATGAATTGATGTAATCTGATTTAGATTTATTTCATTGCAATTTTGAATTTCCATAAGCGTAGTTTCTTTTGTGTTCAGTTGGCAGCAAGAATAGTTTAGTTTTCATGTTCACTAGTTTCCTGTTTTGATTCATTAGATTAGCAGCACCTTTTCATTTCAGCAATACACTTTTACTTTCTTTCAAGTCTTGTCATTTTAATTTCAATTTGCTTCTAAAGTTTCAAGATTGGTAAATCATTATAGGGGATATCACTTCCTTGAAAAAATATAACCAAGCTTGCTTTTCACTTTAGAATTTCCATTTCACCTTAGAAAGACCAAAAACGACAAAAAGTTAAGAAAGAGGTTATCTTGCACATATAGTGCGCCGCACTTCATCAGCTTACGATTCCCGGATTGACAAATTAAATGCGGCAATTTAGGACACACTAAATTGACCAAACATTTTGGCGCCGTTGCCGGGGAAGTGTAACTAGGTAGCCAATTTCTTAAAAAAAAAAAACATAAAATCATAAAAGAAGGGAAAACTTGATAACTTCTTGAAGTATGCTCTCCTCTTGCACCTAGTGTGATCTGGAGGATCAGAAAAGGGAGTTATTGGTTTAGTAATTTCTTAAGTATGCTCTCTTCTTGCACCTAGTGTGATCTGGAAGATCAGAAAGAGAATTATTAGCCCAACTTTTTAAAAAAATAATAAAAATGACATGCATAGAGCAAGAGATTCTAGGGGAAGGTTTATAGCTAAAGCCAAGAGTTCGATTTTCACAACTCCATCTTCTTCAAGGCATAGACCAGATTCACCACCATCTACCCCTAGCCTTAAGATTTTTGGAAGTCAAGGAACAGCTGAATTAGAGGATTCTCCCATACCACCTACTAAAACCCACTTAGAAAACAAAGAGACTTTCTCTCATCCTTCCTTGGTAGAAGAACTAGAGGACTATAAGGACTCTAAAGAAACTATCATGGCAGAGGAAGTAATAAATAGAGGTGGAGGTAGAAGAGGAGGAGATAATAAAGATAACAATGGTGAAGGAAATAACGGTAGAAATAGGGACAATTTGCTTGGATTCCCTATAGTTGATGAGAAAACTCATGCAACAATGAAAAATATCTCACCATATGTTCTCCCTAACTTTTATGGATTACGAAGTGAGGATCCTGAAACATTTCTGTTTGAGTTTGAAGTAGTGTGCCGAACTTATGACTATATGGAAGATTCTCAAAAACTCAAACTATTTCCTTCAACTTTGAAGGGATCTGCTTTGAAATGGTTCATGTGATTAGCCACTCAATCTATTAGGACTTGGAATGATATGAAACAAACATTTTTGGATAGATACTTGGATTATTGTATGCCCACCAATCACAAGGATGAGGTATTCAAAATGATGCAAAAATAAGATGAAAATTTGGAAGACTTAATTGAAAGATTTCAATACAACTTGAAAAGAGCAAAGATGAGCAACTTAGATAACGAAACCTTGAAAGCCCTCCTATTAAAAGCCATTAGAGATGAATGGATAGACATTTTAAACATGATGGGGAAAGGAGACATCTCTCAACTTCCATTTCATGATATAACGGAACTATGTATCCATCTCTCAAGGGGAAAATCAAAAACTGGAAAAGGGCCTAGGGATTCTTCTCTTATTAGGGCTAACAAATCTGCAACTGGATCAGTAAGTAGGGAAGAGATTGGTAATATGCTTGATGAGTTTAAAACTGATATCTTAGGGAGTCTTAGTGAACAACTAGATACCCTTAAAATCCAAAACAAGCAGAAAGCAGAAACAGATGCTTTAGCCATCTTTTGTTCGAAATGTAGAAAGAAACATGCTTTAAGGGAATGTCCCTTGGATGCAAAATTTGTAGAAACATGTATGATTTGCTCAGAAAATCATGAGATCAAGGATTGTCCTTCAATCCCTGGACTCAAATCTGTTTTTCAAGAAGATCCAAATTCAATAGAATCTCTCTATTTTGTCGCAAGGAGACCTTGGCAGGGACAACAATCTCAAGGGTTTAATAACCCTATGAATCTTCAAACCCCACCAAATTGGACTCCTTGGCAACAATCTTGGCCCCAACATCAAAATTCATATCAGCCATGGGTACAAGGGATGCAAAATACTTATGGGAGATTTGCTCAATTTTATCAATATCCTCCATCTTTTAAAAATCAACAAGCTCCACAATTTCCAAGCCCAAATCCACAACTTTCATTGCCATTTCCACAACAACAACCTTCTCAACAAAATACAAATCCTCAACTCATGCTCTCATACCAATAGAAGAAAAATCAACTTCCAGCTCAGCCATTGCCAAATCCTAACAATAAGAATCGTCAAACTACTTATATGGTAGAAGGACAACAATTTCCTACCTATATGATTGTTCCTCTCAACGATGTACAACTCAGATCTGGTAGAGTTTTAGAAAAACCTTCTATAAACATTCAAGAGCAAGATACCTCTGAGGAGGACTCTCTTCAAGTCAATAAGGGTTCTGAGGAAGAATCTCTTCAAAATTCAAAAATTCAAAAAGATAAAGAAAAGCTAACATCCACAACTCCTATAGTTGAGCAACCTGTATCTTCATCTACACCTCCTTTTCCGGAAAGACTACAAATTGATAAGGGGGTGGAGAAACAAATCTTGTTGCCTAACTATGACTTTCTAGATGAATTGAAGAATGTTTGTATCAAGATTCCATTGCTACAAGCCATTCGAGAAATTCCTATTCTAGCAAAACCATAAAGGAGTTGAGTTTCAAAAGACCAGGAAGGAAGCTAAAGGACACAAGAAGAATCCACCTGGTAGGAAAGATTGCAGACATTATGATGGGAAAAATTACGATGCAGAAGTATGTAGATCCGGGAAATCCAATTGTCAAGACACATATAAATGGGATAGAAATTCCAAACACATTGATTGACTTAGGGGCTGCTATCAACATTATGAGTAGACAGACTATGGAACAGTTAAAACTTCCTAACCTTCTTTTTACACCTACTTTATTGCAACTTGCAGATCGATCGGTTATTAAACCGGATGGTGTATTAGAAGATATTTTAGTCTCCTTAGATTCTTGGGAATATCCAGTAGACTTTATGATTTTGACTCCCAAAAGTAATCTAGGAGGACATCCAATTATCTTAGGAAGACCTTGGCTGGCCACAGCTGATGCTTTTATTAGTTGTAGATCTGGAGACATGTACATTTCTAATGGTAATTCGACAAAGAAATTCAATTTGTATCCTCCCGCAAGAGCAATTATATAAATAGGAGACAATGAATGGATCGATGATGAGAACATTATACAACCTGTCTTTACCATTTCTGAAATTAGTGAGGATAGTCAAATTCTAAACACATTAGAAAATTTTGAGATAACTTCAGAATATAACCCCACACAATTTCAGTTGGAATCTGACATAGAATATTTATCATCAAGACAAATGTCTCTTTACTCTATGGAAGATTTTGGTAATTCTGCTATTGAGATTTTTCCAGAAAAGACATTGAATATTAATAAACATCTGGAGAAGTCACAACAAGAAGAACTAACCAGAATCTTTCAAAAACATTCTACTACATTTGCATGGGAGTATACTGACATGAAGGGTATTGATCCTAAGACTTGCATCCATCATATCTATATTGAGGAAAACAGTAGACCAATTAGACAACCTCAAAGAAGGATGAATCCAAATCTTAGGGAGATAGTGAAAGAAGAGCTCCAAAAACTTCTTAATGTAAACTTCATTTATCCAATTTCAGATAGCCGATGGGTTTCTCCTTTGGTTATAGTACCTAAAAAGAATGGTAAATGGAGGGTATGCATTGATTACAGGGAATTGAACAAAGCAACTTTGAAGGGTCACTTTCCTTTGCCTTTTATTGATCAGGTATTAGATACATTAGCAGGTAAAAAGTACTTTTCATTTTTGGATGGTTTTAGTGGCTATAATCAAATTCAGGTAGCACCTGAAGATCAAGATAAGACCACATTTACTTGTCCATGGGGAAATTTTTCCTACCAAGTGCTTCCTTTTGGGTTATGTAATGCACCTGCAACATTCCAAAGAGCAGTACTAGGAATTTTTTCTGATCTAATCCATGATTGTGTAGAGGTTTATATGGATGATTTTACAGTTTATGGTAATTCATTTGAAGAGGCATTAGAAAATTAGGAAAAAGTTCTCATAAGATGTAAAGAAACAAACCTTTCATTAAGCCATGAAAAATGCTTTATGATGTTTACTGAAGGGATTGTTTTAGGACATCATATTTCGGGAGATGGAATTAAGGTTGATAGATCAAAAGTTGAAGTCATCTCCAAGTTGCCTATTCCAAATTGTCAAAGAGATGTTAGAAGTTTTCTAGGATTTACTGGTTACTATAGAAGATTTATAGAAAACTTCACTAAAATAGCATCTCCACTCTTCAAATTGCTTACAAAAGATTGTGAATTTAAATGGGATCCTGATTGTCAATCAACTTTTGAAACTTTGAAAACAAGAATATCTGAAGCACCTATCTTGAGAGGACCAAATTGGAAACTTCCTTTCCATATTTCTACAGATGCTTCAGATACAGCTCTTGGAGCTGTGTTGAGTCAAAAAGATTTAATTCCTTATGCCATTTATTACACCAGTAAAAATTTGACTCCCACAGAGTTGAATTATACTGTGACTGAAAAAGAATTCTTAGCTGTTGTTCATGCAATTAATAAGTTTAGACATTACATAACAGGCTATGAAACTTTTATTCATCCTGACCATTCTGCAATTAGATATTTAATGAACAAACCTGTTACTAATGGCAGAGTGACAAGATGGCTCTTACTTTTGCAAGAATTCAATATTACTGTGTTGGATAGACCAGGAAAACAGAATACAATAGCTGATTTCTTGTCTAGGATTCAGAATACTAAAGAAGATTCTCCTGTAGAAGATAAGTTTCCTGATGAATATTTGTTTGCAGTAACTATTAAGACCCCTTGGTATGCAGATATTGCTAACTATTTGGTTACAGGGAAACTACCTTCACATTTATTTCCAAGAGAAAAACGAAAGATTATTCAGGAAAGTTCAAGATATTCATGGATTTCTAACGAATTGTTTAAAACAGGGCCAGATCTTGTGATCAGAAGATGTGTCAGGGAAGATGAAATGCCTGATATTCTTAAGGCATGTCATGATGAACCATGCGGCGGACACTTTGCGGACAAAAGGACGGCCTATAAAATCCTTTCCTTGGGATATTGTTGGCCTTCTCTCTTCAAAGATGCAAAACAATATGTCAAAAGGTGTGATAGCTGCCAAAGAGTAGGGAAACCTACCCTTTCAAATGAAATGCCATTGCAAACACAGGTACTCATTGAACCCTTTGAAAAATGGGCTTTAGATTTCATTGGACCGATTAATCCATCATCTAAGCAAAAGAAGTATATATTGGTTTGCACTGATTATGTTACTAAATGGGTAGAAGCTAAAGCATTAGTATCTGCTACTGAAAATTCAGTTGTTCATTTTCTTTATGAGGATATTTTTACTCACTTTGGTGTTCCAAGAGAAATTGTAACAGATCAGGGGAGCCAATTCACATCAAATTTGGTGGAGAAGTTGATGGAAGAATACAAAAGCAAGCACAGAAGATCTACTCCTTACCATCCACAAGCAAATGGTCAAGTGGAGTCCACAAACAAAGTTCTTGAAAGCATCATCACCAAAACTGTTCATCTACATAGAAGAGATTGGGCAGAAAGGCTTCCAGAAGCCTTGTGGGCCTACAGAACTACATGGAGGAATACAACAGGACATTCTCCCTATGAACTTGTTTATGGAAAAGAAGTCTTGTTCCCCATTGAGTTCCAAGTCAAGACCTTCAAGATAGCAGTTCAATTGGGAATGGACTTATCAGAAGCCCAAAAGCATAGAATGGAGCAATTAAATGAGCTAGATGAGATCAGACAAGAAGCAATTCTAAGAACTGATCTAGTTCAATATCAAAGAACTAAATGGCATGACAAATATATCAAAGAGAAGAAGTTTCAAGAAGGAGATTGGGCATTGTTATTTGACTCCAAGTTTAAAGATTTTCAAGGGAAATTTCGGACTCATTGGCTTGGGCCATATGAGATTGACAAGATCTTTAACAATGGAGCTGTAAGAATCAAGACCATTGATGAGTTTCAAACTCCTCTTATAGTGAATGGCCATAGATTGAAAGTTTATCATAAGCCACTCTCTAAAGAGGATTTTTTCAAGTTGTTTCAAGAGAATTCTGCAATCAGGCTGGTACAGAAGAATCCTTCTTCTCTACCAGGCTAGCTTTTGTTTTTCAAGTTTAAAAAAAATAAAAAAAATAAAAAAATAAAAAAAGAGAAAAGAAAAAAAATGGTATAAGCCTGAAAACCAATCATTGATTGGCAGTCTTATACAGAAAATATGGGGTGAAAATCAGGGACACCTGACACTCTATATTTTCCAAAAAAATCTGTCTTTCATTTCATTTCATCTCACCACTCACTCCATTTCATTCCACTTCATTTCATTTCATTTCATTTCATTTCACTTCATTCCATCCATTCCATCAATAAAAATCTTTTTATGACCATTTCCACCTGGTCATTTGTCATTTGTTCATTTCTATTTCAGCCAAGTAATAGCTGTGTCAGTTTCCGCAGCTGACATCTGTTTCCGCAGTTGACTCCAGTTTCCGCAGCCAGAAGCAGATTCCGCAGCTACTACTACTCTGTTTTCAAAAAGAATGTACAGTTAGTTGTTATTTTCATAAATTATGAAATAAAATGCAGGAGAGGATCAATGGAACATTCAAGACACTAATGAAGATCAATCAGTTCAAGACCAAGGGCAAAAGCAAGGATTCCAAAGGTATGAATAAATTTTATTTCAAATAGTATTGAAAAACACATTTTTATGTAATTTTAAACTATGAGCTCTACCCATAACGCGCAATGATTATATTGACAGTCCCGTAACCTTCCACGATCTCTATGTTATCCTCTTGCATTTATTCACCAACGGTTTCATCATTAAAATTCCAACTCTCACTCATGTTCAAATATCCCACCGTAGATAATGATACGTATTTGAGTTAACAAAGGACTCTTACAAGCCGCATAACTTCATAATCATTGATTGAAACGTGTTTATATTTATTACACAGCCACCAAAATTCAAAATGCGGCCGAATGCATTATACTTTGTTAACCTCTTTGTCGTGTCTCTGTCGTGTTTACAAAAACCCCACGCTACTCATTCTCACTCCCTGTTTCACTCCATTCCGTTCCTTTTGCTCACTCTCATTCCCGTATATCCACCCACAGTCTTATGCTCATTTCCGTTTTCTGATAACATCCCCACAGCATTGTGCTAGATTCTGTGTATTCCATCGTTCCATTTCCACTGAAACCCTCACAGAGGCAAGCCTGTGAAGCACAGAGAAGTAAAATGGGAAAATTATTAAGGGCAGAGCCGGAAGGACCGAAATTTATAGAGGGATTTCCACAAGAAAAAGAGATGTTGAGGAAAGCTAAATGTCTGCGTTTTATTCAGAAATTCAGGGGTTACCACAGAGAAGTTACCAAAGCGTTTGCAAGATCATTTGATGGCTCGGAAGCAGAAGTGGGAGACCTCAAGTTTTTGGTTAATGAAGCATCAATAGCAGCAGCCACAGAGCTTCTTCAGGAAGGAGAACGTTGGTTCAAAAACAAAAGTATCAGTGATGAGGCATGGAGAACAATCCTCCGAAATCAAGGTATGTATATCACTGTTTTCAAAAGAGGAATCCCTGTGCATGCAATAAAAGATGAATGGGCCACTTTATTACTCATTGTTCAGAAATTTATCACATGTGAAGGCCGTTTTGGCTCTATGTACATGTATCATACTAGGCTATTGATGAATTTTCTTGAAAACCAAACTCTCAATCTTCCTTATTTCCTATTCAATAGCTTGAAGAAAACGGCTGTGACTGTGCAAAAACACCTAGGAGATGTAGAGCCTCATTTATATCACCATGGGCTTATAAAAATTCTGATTGAAAAGGAGCTAAAGGAAAGAAAAGATACATGGGAACAATTCCTAGTTAGAAACTTCTTTGAAGAACCTCAAAAAATTCCTGAAGGTAATCCAATTAGAAGGAGTAGAAGAAAGAAAATAAATGTTGAAACCCAAGTTGCTCCTACACAGGAAATTCCCGCAGCTAGCACAGCAAAAAGAAGTAGCAGGAAAAGAACAGTAGATGAAATCCAAGATACTTCTACTACTACTATGAAGAAAACTGATAGGGAAGAGAGATTGGTAAAAAGGAAGAAGAAGGAAATTAAAGCTAAGAAGCCAACAATATCAAAAGGGAAAGAAATTATTGAGGTTGTCCATAAAACTCCTTCTTCTGAAGAAGAAGATCACCAAATTCTATCTGAAAGATTAATTTTTCTTCAAAAACAGTCATCTCTATCCAAGAAGGCAAAAACAGGAAAACAAGAACAAAAGGGTAGTGTACCACAGCATGTGAGGAGAAGCAGCAGGCTTAAGGGAAAACTGAGAAAAACAAAAATTAAAGGTCCTCATTTCATTGATTTGGGTGAGGAGACATCTGAACAGTCTCCAACTGACCATAGTCCATTTCAGTCAGTTAGTGAACCTGACTCCTTTCACTCCCAATCAGACAATGAGCGTACTCCATCTTATTCTCAGCAAAATATTGATGTAAGTTCTCCTCGGCCAGATTTTGAACATAATTCTCCCTTGCAACACTTTGAGGACAGCCCAATGAAAAAGACACCGGAAGTAGACCCCAAACAGCAGGAGGTCTATGACTATATAGAATCCCTGGAGAAGGCAGCCACAGGCCCAAGTACCTCTTCTATTCAGCCTCATACATTGCAGGATGATTTGGTTCAGTCATTAAAACAGGAGATTTTTGAGCTTGAGCTTTTTAATCGGCATATCAAAAATGAAAATGAAACACTCAAAGAGCAAGGCAAACTGGACAAAATTATCCATGACAATACTATGTTACATCTGGGTATTTGGCAAAAGAAGAATAAGAAGCTAAAAAGGAAATGCCAAAAATTGAGCAGAGCACTTGTGAATATCAAATTCAGGTGCTTAATGAAGAAACCCAGAATGATAGCAGTACCAAAGAAGAAGAGAAGTGGGTTAGATGTGTTGGCCGAAGTATCAAGGCACATGAATTGAACAAAGAATATCAAAATTTTGGTTGCATGAGGACATGCAACACCTTCACAGTGGGGGTATGTTGAGTCTCGAATTTGCCTCTTTTCCATACACTTTTCCACATCTTTTTCACTCACCTAAACCTCCAAAATTGTCAATATCATGTGCAAAAGGGTATCTAACATGGTTTTTAATTATGTTTTTGTGTTTTCTATTTGATTTAGATTTTGTTCATACAGCTGCGGAAACTTGCCACTTTCCGCAGCTGCTGCAACTTTCCGCGGCTATTTTGTGGATATCTATGCTACAGGTGTCTACGAAGGAAACGAGCCACATGGGCAGGCTAGGAATGACGAGGACATGGTTCGTGTCCTATTGGTTCAAGTAAATTCGTCAAAGGAAGCCGCGGTCAAAGCCATCCACGTGGAAGTCAACTATGGAGTTTCATGTCGGCTGGACTCTATTTCGTGGCATATAAACATCCATACGGCCGTTTCTAAGCTTGCGGAGGTTAATTGACATCTGTGCAAAGTTCTGGAGTTGAATTCAAGCACCCACCTTCCATAGATCCGTTTTCCAACATGGCCATACTCCTATATCCGTGGCCTTAGTGGTCTACGTGCTGGCTGCTATCATAAACTTCGGGAGACAGTTACAGTTTATTGCTTTATATAGAGCGTTTGTCTGTGCATTAAGGTTAGTTGTTGAGTTGTTAGTTGATAGTTGAGTATTAAGTACTCTTGTTATGTGCTTTGTAGTGATTACGGCACTTGTGAGCCGTAATACTGATGTGAGCGCACTTTTTAATGTGAGAAAACTCTGTTTTATAACTTAATTCGTGTTTGAGGATCGTACCAGAGCTGTGTAGAGGGCCCCGGCTCAGCCGAGGTTCTGTGTATTAATGTATATATATTTCATTTCATTTCTTTAAGAAGTCATTGTATCATAATCCACTACATGTTCATATTTCATAGTTGTTTCATTTATTTCATACATTTCTATAACATTTCCATTGTATTCTTGTTTTCATGTTTTTTACAAAGGGTAAATCTGCTTGTCCAGTTTGTGGTGTGCGAGGTTTTGGATGGGATAATTTGTCATAGTAGTTTTGGCTAATGATATGGAACTAACATTATTTTCTTGCTAGTTTCCTTTTCATAGCATTTGTTTAACTTGATCTTGCTTTGTCCATTTCGGTTTTGTTTTTCGATTCGGTAGTTAAATTTAAATATATTAAAAAATTTCGCTCATAGTGTATGCTTGATTTATAAACTGCAATTTTGGGTGATAGTGGGGGCTATGATAAATGTGTAGTTTAGTATTAGTTTTCTTTTATTTTAAAAATTAGATATATGCTTGCTCATAAACGTCTTAGGTTATAAAGCCACAATTAGGTGATGAGTGAGGAAATTTGCATTATGAAATGTGTAGTTTAGTATTAGTTTCTTTTTCTGCAAACTTAGATATATTAAATCATGTATGACATCTTCGGTTGCCTCCGAAAGCCACAGCTGGACTGATGGCGAGGGGTTGAATCATGTGTGTATGGTTTAGTATTAGTTTACTTTCTGCGAATTAAATATCAGTTACTCAAGTTGTTTATGGTTACTTCCGAAAATCATAGCTGGACTAATGATGAAGGATCATAAGATAAATTGATGTAATCTGATTTAGATTTACTTTGTTGCAATTTTGAATTTCTTTAAGCATAGTTTCTTTTTGTTTAGACAGCAACAAGAATAGTTTAGTTTCATGCTCACTAGTTCACTGTTTTTGATTTATTAGACTTACAACATCTTTTCATTTCAGCAGTACATTTTCATTTCCTTTCAAGTGTTGTCATTGAAAATTTCAAATTCCTTTTTAAGTTTCAAGTTGGTAAATCATTACTTCATTATAGGGAAATCCTTTATGATAGAAATATATAACCAAGCTTGCTTTTCACTTTAGAATTTCCATTTCACCTTAGAAAGACCAAAAACGACAAAAAGTTAAGAAAGAGGTTATCTTGCACATATAGTGCGCCGCACTTCATCAGCTTACGATTCCCGGATTGACAATTAAATGCAGCAATTTAGGACACACTAAATTGACCAAACAAGCTGATGGGCAGACCAGTAGGGCTGAAGCTAGATAGGATAGTGATAATGAGTTTTGACTTTGACATGGGCGGACTGATAAGTAAAAGGGCGAAAAAAGTTTTATGAGGGTTTTCTAGATGACAGATTGACATATGGAATTCAGCTTCTAGAAAACTCAGCTATGGATATAGTCATCACTAACATGTAAAAATACTGATGGCTAACAGTGGCTCCATTTGGGGAGGGCATCTCCTCATCAGGAGGTGTCCAGAATTCAGATCTTTGGCTTATGAAGACCAGTACCTTATCCATTGGTGCAAAATTTATCCTTCTTTTGATGTTATTTCTGAAAAATAACAGCATGATTAACATCAATGATACTTCTACCTACCCCACTATATTTTCTAACATTTTTTCTTCTCTTTGGCGCATTTGAACTATCAGCCTTTTGACAATGCATATTTTTCTTTTTGCAAAATGAACCTATCTATTTCTACTCTTATGTCTACCGGGAGTTCAGATTAAACTGATGAACTCCTTAATTTCTCTACCTAAAACTAGATCGACTGTCAAGATTAAGCAGTTTGAGAGGACTTTATTCTCTAGTCTAAAACATGAAATTCAAAAATGATAAAATCAGGATTAGGCAGTCTGATTTGTCAAGAATTTGCGGCATAAAAGACAAGATGCACACAAATTTTATTCTGCAATAAAAGGAAACTAGACAAGCGGGGCTAAGATGTACAATGTGTTTTTCATCCCTCGCTTCTCCCTTTGGTTCTGTTTTAGGCATGTGGAACCAGAATCTCTCCCTAATCTAAGCTCTGTGATAAGTCAATCTTACACAATGTTGACTATCTTGGCACTCACTAACTTATCAGCAAATAAATTTAAACATGCTCAGCTATGATTAGGCTAGATAGCCGAACAAGACATTGAAGTACTAGTAGCGGCATTTTAGACTTGCTTGCTTTCCGACAGACTATTTTTGGAACATGGGGCCTTTGTTCTATCTTCACTTGCCCTCTTTTCTGCTTTTTACTGTTTTTGACTTTCCTATCTTTTACTGTTTTTGATTTTTCTATTTTTAAAATATTTCAAACAATGGTATGTACAATGACTGAAAATGTTTCAAACTCAAAAATCTTGGAAATGACGGAATTTCAGCATCTTATCCTCGTAAGGATCTCCTCTCACCCTTGGCCCCCTCAACTCCTGAAAAGAAAAATTTGGGAAATTTTCTCTCTCTAACATGACATAGGGATTCATGCAAGAATTTCTAAATAGCCCAGTATCTTCCCTTTGTACCTCTTTGAATATCTGATTTCCACTCCTTTCCTTACTGTATGCTTTCCTCAAGTAATGCATGTATTCTTGGTCATTCTTAAAATAGATAATGACATCATCAAGGTATGCACAGATGCAGAAATTTAAAACTGGGAACATGGCTTTCATGAACATATTTCTGACATTGGGCGGTTTTACAATTTTGAACTTGAAATCAGATCTACCTCCCGCAAATTTGAAAAAATATTTAAGCTGTCTACTTTGCAAGGGAATCTTATGACCATGACCTGAAACATCATCTTGCAAACATACACGATTAAAAGCACCTTTAATTGGTAAATCATGGTCATGAGTAGAAAAAACATAATATTTGTTATAGGGATATGCAGTTTTATTCCTAAAATCAAAGCAGACTCTATGACCAACTGTTTTATCCCTGATTATTTCATTTTGTTTCAGATTGTTGTGTTTTCTCTTGTCAAAACTGTTCTTTGAGGGGAAGGTAGTGACACAGTAATTTCCCTTGCTTTTTCTGTAGAAATTGGTATTCTGCATGAGATTTCTGATTTTGGCATTTCTAAGTTCTTCATGAAAAGACAGAATATGAGCTAATCTCAGTATTTCAGGTATGCTAGGATTGCAACTATCATTCTTGCTCATGAGAAGTTTATGTGGCCTTTTCTCAAGATTTTGAGCTCCTGAGGTTATAGTTAAAGCTTCATTCGCAGTAGGAGGGTCACATGATGGTAAATCTTTGAGGTATGGTAGAAACATTGAACTCCCTTGCTCTCGGGTTCCAAACAGGTTTATAATGTGTAGGTCTTCTAAAGCCTTTACCCGGAAGAAGTTTCCACAAGTCACTGCTGGTGTTTGACTAAAACTAGAGCAATTTGCTTGATAGTACATCAGAGTTTGTGCTTCTTGTTCTAATCCTACTTCAGAAAGGGAAAACTTACTTTCCTCAAGACACAACTATTCATGATCATGGTAGTTTTGAGTGTCTAGTTCGTCATAGGGCACCAGAGACAGCTGATGTGGTGGACCTAAGTCTACATCAGTTTCCTCTGACTCTTCCTCCGTGTTTTCATCAATATGCATAATGAAAGAGTTCAGGTCGGAACGCAAGGAACACATTGGAATGTTGTCTGGCCTATCTTGACTGCTAATCATGTATTTCATGTGTGATTCTCGGTAGAGTATTCTGGTCTGGCCAAACACAGGAATGGTGGCATATGACATGTCCAGTTGGATATTCCCTTGGAGTTTGGCTCCCCAAGATCTGGATAGAAGCATCCCGTATTTGGGAGGAATGTTTGCCACTACTATATCCATGATTAGATGTTTCGCAGGTATTTGGGCTAGACTAAAACAAAGGTCTTTGATCAAACCCAGGCATTGGACTCTACTTGAATCAAATGAATACAAGTCTTTGTATGGTCTTGTGATTTCTAAGCCTAATCTTTCCATTACTACCTTCAGCATAAGATTATGCGAGGCACTGAAGTCTAGCATAGCATTGTGGAGGATTTGGTCGTGGATGTTTAGGCTAATGTAAAATGGAAGAGTATTTCCTTCTTGGAATTTTCCCTCTATCTTTGGAACAAACAAAACTTCAGGAGTGTCATCAGCTAGATTAACAGTGTTTGCATCATTCTCTAGATTTAAGACTTTTAGTACTTCGGATTTATAAGAGTTTTGGGAAATGAGTTCAGTAAGAGGCATGGTGATCTTGATCTTGGTGATTTTGCCTTCAAAACTAAAAGGAAACTGAAGTTTAGATATGTTTGTTTTAGCTTTTTCAGCCACGACCTTGTTTGTGCTCTGAGTTTGTTGACCTTGTTTAGGGATTTTGTTTGCCATAGTTGTTTCGGTGACTTTTGCAGAAGAACCAGGAGTATCTGAGAGGGGACTAGTTTGGGTAACTTTGGCTTGGCTTTGGTCAGTCTTCTCAACCTTGATTTTGTCACTGCCTAATGCTTTCTTGAGGATGGTATTAGGGACTTTAGCAGTATCTGAGTTACCTTTCTTGGCATTATCTTGGTTTCTTTTGCTTCTAAGGTCATATTGCCTATGAGCTTCTATAATGGCATTCTGAAAATCCATGGCAGGGTCATAGAGATCTTCATAGTTGGTCTCATCTTGATTAGGAGAAAAGAACACTTGTTCTTCTTCTGTGAGGTACACCTCACTTTCATTATCGGATCCTATGAGGTTTAAATGATGTTCCTCAAGAGGTTCTGTATCCCTATCATCCTCTTCCACATAGTTTTCATTGAATGGTGGCCTAATCTGTTGGTCATTTTCTCTTGGTCTGTTTTGGGGCTGCTCCCTCCTAAAGTTTTGGTTTCGGTTTCTGTTTGGAGGGTTTGGTTGGTTGTCCCTAATAGGAGCCTTTTCATTTATCTTTTCCCACATTTTGGCCATGGATTTGACTAAGTCATCTATTCTGGGATCTAGGGAAGGTGATGAAGTGGAGACCTCATCTCTATATGTGACCTTTCTTTCTGATCTAGTTCTAGCTCTTTTTTCAGCTAAGTTGGCATCTGCTTTTATGGCTATTTGTTGCATTTCCTCTAAGGTAGGGGGATCCTTATCTCTCAGATGATATGTCATGTCCGGATCGAAACCCTCGGGGAATTTTTCCAAGGCTAAACCAAGTGGGGGTTTGAAATGAGGTGGGAGGGAGTTATATACATTGTTGAACCTAGTGCAGTAAGCTTGGACACTTTCCCCATTTTCCCGTTTTAGGTTGTTATATTCCGACAGGATTTGAATGGGGTTTCTTCGGATTTCCCACCTATTTCTGAAGACTTGATGTAGTTCTGGGATATCATGGATACTGTTTGGAGCTAAGCTTTTGAACCATGCTTTGGGTTCACCACCAAGACTTTGGGCGAATATTCTCATTCTGACAGTCTCGTCTTGTACCTCTAGGTATTCATAAGCATAAGTCATCCTACTTATATGCTGTTGAGGTGTGGTGGTGTCTTCTCCAGTAAAGTGTGGGATTTTGTCTTGATATTTGTTTGGGAGAGGAGCTAAAGGCAGTGGCAACACCAAAGGTGCGTACCAGGCTGCCATGACTGGAGCTAGTGGATGATGTACAAGATGAGGACTAGTAGGCTGAAATGAAGTGGTTTGAACAGTGGTGGTTTGACCAGGTGTGGCGGATGAACTTGGACTAGTGATCTGGTTTTGAGCAGATCTGGGATGATAGGAGCCAAACTGATAGAGAAGCTGGAAATCAGGAGAAGTGGTGGGTGAAGCTTCTCTAATAGTACTCTGTGGTGGGTCTAGGGGTTCAAGATCGTCAAAGTTTATCTTACTATATGATTTTCTTCTGGGAAGAGTTTGTGATGACTCTAATTCAAAAGGTGAATCTAGTAGGATAGTGTGATGTTTAGGTACAGATCTTGCTCTACGGATGGATCTACCAGTAGCTAGATGATCAGTTTCAGAAGCTTGCCACAAAATCTTTTCTGGGTCATCTACTATGATAGGGGGATTTGGGTCTGGATGAGATCTGGTGTTGATTCTTCGTGAAACCAGATTTTAGATCCAGAGTTTAGAGAGAATGGTAATGGTGAATGTTCTGGATGAGTGGTTTTTCTAAAGCTTTACTAAGGCGGAGGATGGTCAAAAACAAAAGGGATGGATTAGTGGAGTCGCCGGGTGGAAATGGGTTTGTTTTTTTTTTTGAAGACAGCTATGGTCCACCACCAGTAACTAATCTGGGAATGTTTTTGGATTTTCTGAGTTTATGTGCAGCCTATGGTTTGTTAAAGTATCCTAGACTTGTTTCAACACTTTGCTAGGGTGATGAGAACAAAAAGAGTTTACTCTAAAAAATGGGTCTATGGACTGCTTGCTTGTTTATGGTACCTAAAAGACCAAAGAGTCTATAAGAGTTTGCTGGACTATTATGTACTCAGTGCCTTACCATCTCCCGCTATGTTAGTGAGCGATGGGATAGGTCTATCGGATAGTAGCCTATAGTTTGATAAAATAGTAAGGCCTACTAGAAGTTAGTGGAGTCGCCAGGTGGATTATCAGTTGTCTTGAGGTATATTTGTATGGTCCACCACCAGTAATGTCAAAAACCAATCTAAGGGAGTGTTTTGTGGTTTTTTCTGAGTTTTATGTGCAACCTAGGATGTAAGAGTGTTATAAAACTGATTCATCACTTTGCTAAGATGGTGAAGTAGAGGGTTCACACTAAATGATCCTAAAGGCTGATGGTTTAAGTTAAAATTTGAAGGACTAAGGAGTCTATAAAAGTTTTCTAGACTATCATGAACTCAATAATGTCCCACCGTGATCGCCATTATGTTAGTGAGTGGTGGGATAAGTCAATCAAACAGTATTCTAAAAAAGTCTCTAAAGATGAGGGAAACTAAGTTTTTTAATCACTCAAAGTCCCACTGTGATCGCCATTATGTTAGGGTGGCGATGAGGTGGCTAAATCGGATGGAATTCTAAAATTTAGCAAGGTAGTAAGGCCTACTGGAGGCTAGTGGAGTCGCTAGGTGAATTTTTAGTTGTTTTGAGGTATATTTGTATGGTCCACCACCAATACTATCAAAAACCAATCTAAGGGAGTTTTTGGGGTTTTTTGAGTTTTTATGTAATCCTAAGGTTTGGAAGAGTGTCCTACAGCTGAGTGATCATTTTGCTAGGATGGTGAGACAACCAGATTCTACTCTTCTAAGTTTGACTGAGATCTAAGAGTTCCTAAGGGACACCTAGGATGTTTTGACTCAAAGTCCCACCGTGATCGCCATTATGTTAGTGAGCGGTGGGATAAGTCAATCAGCTAGTATTCTTAAAGATCTCTAAAGATGAGGGAAACTAATTTTTTTAATCACTCAGAGTCCCACCATGATCGCCATTATGTTAGGGTCCCGTGATTTGGCCGATTGGTAAGCCAAATGACGATGTAACATCAAACCAAGCTTTGGAGCCTGAGGACCTAGCATTCCTGGACTCAGAGAGGGCTCTCTCTATAAATGTAAAAGATGTCGGTGTGTTTACTTATGGTATTCTGATATTAGGCTAGTTATGAAGTGAGTTTTTGATTTTTTGGGGTTTTTTAAGTTCGTGAGGGATAAAACTGATCAAAGAAATAAAAAATGGATAGCAAGAAGTCAGATCAATTGGGCTATGGGGTAAAACAGGTCAAGGAAGCTATGAGATGATGATGTAAGGCTGTTGTAGGGCCGATTTGATTCACGGTAGAAGAGATCTTTGGGAAAAATGGATTAAATGGACAATATGTTTGTGAAAGACAAGGGATTTCAAGTGTAACTAGTTTATAGCAGACATAAACATGTTATAGCAAGCCATTAATCATGCTAAATGCAACTATGAGCTAATTAAAACATAGAAATCAAACATTCCAGCCATACATAGAGGTATAAGACCCTCTAACTTCGGGAAATGGCTATCAGACTTTGGGGAAAACACATAAGACAAACTAACAACTCATAAACTACGCCGAAACGCCTAAACATAGTCTCTAAGTCATTGGGCACTTTGACAAACAAGCTTTCATAGTTTTAGGCAAAGGGCTAGATCGGGACTAGGCCTCCTTGGTTCAACAAGATGATCAACAAATCAGTCAAAGCGAAAGTTTTATGGATAGAACTATGGACAGCTTATAGGTAGGTAGGGCACACCATACATCCTACTCAACATGCATAGAACTTGTAAATAAAACTAGCTAACATTATCCTTAGGTTACTAAAGAGAAGTTAAGAATTCTTTAGCATAACAAAGGAAGAAGAAAACATCAAGCTATGAAGATTCAGGAATTTTGAGGTGCCTCCATGGGCATATCTCAAAACTAATCTCTACTGATCTATAGCAGCAAGAAGCATGGATTATGAATGAAAACTAGAAGACAAAAACATAGCAAGAAAAACTATACTATTCTACCATGTCATGGAATCCATCACCAATCCTTCATCACTCCTCAAAAGCATCCAAGAGGCAGTCCAAAAATCATAACACAAGTGTATTCATCAAAGCTCATATGACCAATGTATTAATTCTTCTCTCAAGTTCAGCCTCCGATTTACAATGAAACCCATGGAATAAATAGGCTTGAGGGAGGAAAACCTCATGGAGCAACTAGCTATCCCATTGGCCAAGTCAAAATATCTAAACTTGTCCTTGAGGCTTTGCAAAGCCCAAGGCACAAAATATCCCATAAAATATCTAAAAAACTGCTAAAAACGGAAATTATATTGACTTTACATGATTTTCCTATGATAAAAATAGCTTAACGCACATTTGGGAAAAGCAGATTTTTGGAGTTCAAAAATTACAAAAATACTTCATATTTATGCCTGAAAAAGGTCCCCTGACTTGCTGGATGCAATAGGCAGCCTTCCCGATGTCGAAATGAGGCTCATGAGGGCTTGCTGGAAAGCTCTCTGTGTCTACTTTCCGGCGCAACTGAAACCATCTCAATCCGAGGCCTGGAAGTCATCCAAAACTGTACCTGTGTGAAAAAACCCAGAAAATAGCAGATTGCTGATATGGCGGGCAGAATGTGCAAAAAGAGGGTGTTTTTCGCCAATTTGAGGGGGCGAATGATCTTCAAATGCCCTGAAAATCGCTGGAGACCTGATCATGGAATTATGGCATCCATTGGTATCATCCTCCTCCCTTGAAAACTCATCAAACTGAAATGGCGAAATTATGAGTTTTCGGCCAAAAACCCAAAAAATGCCAAAAAACAAAAAGTTGCCGAAAAAGGCCCAAAATTGGCATGCATGACCCTCAAGGGTCCATAGCAACATGCTCCAAAGCCGAGGCCAAAATATCAAGGGCTGATATGCTTTTCCCTTCTTTCCGTGCTAGGCGCTTCCCCTTTACCTTCTTCAATTTCTCTTATGCTGCCTTTAGTTTGCGCCGGGCAAACTGATTCAGCTTTTGGAAGTGGTGTGTCCTCTTCCTCTGCAGCTCTAAATCTCTATTCGCCCTCTCCAGCTTCATTTCCAAATTTTTGTTAGCTCTCTCAAGCCAAGCCTCTTTGTTTTCCTCAATTTCCTGCTCAAGGAGTGCAGTGAGAGGAAAGGCTTGGAGCTGGGCTTGCTCTTCTGCTCTCTGCTTTTCCAAGGCTCTTTTAAGCCCGATGGTCCTAGGCCTCTTTCGCCTAGGCTGGTCTTCCTCCTCTTCATCATCAAACTCACCAATGAGCTCTTCAATTCTTGCTTGCGCCTTAGCTGCCTCTTTCTTATACTTAATCGCCCGTGCCTCATGAACAGCTGTGTGCACATTCATTTGTTTGTTTTCAATCTCCAAGAAGTGATTGAAATTCCTTGCCCTTTGAAGATCTTGCTCTAATGCCTCAATTTTCCCTTCCTTATGGATTAAGAGATTTTCAAGAAGGCGGACCTCATTGTCACTATCATCGCTTTGGATAGGGATAATAGCTAATTCACCTCCATGCTTTGTACTTTCCCCAAATTTGCTTTTGCCTTTGAAAGCCAATCTGGCGCTTTTCCTCCTTGGCATGCTAGAAGGTGTCTTTTTGGGCAATTTCCCCTTGCTAGGAACAATATTTGTCACTGTTAAGGTGGCAGCCTTAGCTTGCTGTTCTTCATCAATGTCTTGTCCAATTTGTGGCTCAAGAGGTGTTTCAATTTCCTGCCCAAATTGTTGTTCTTCATCTTGCACTTGCTGCTGTTCCTCATCATCTAACTGCTGTTCATCAATGTGTACCTGTTGCTGTTCATCTTGGACCTGCTGTCCTTCACTTTCTATTTGCTGCTGTTGTTCACTACCCTCTCCTTCCTCCTGTTGACTTGGCTGTCCCTCAACATCCAACAGCTGTTGTCCCTCATCCTCTATCTGCTGCCCTTCACTTTCTGTTTGCTGCTGTCCCTCATCATGGACCTACTGTCCTTCATCATCTACCTGCTGCTGCTATTTACTGCCCTCTCCTTCTTCCTGTTGACTTGGCTGTCCAGTAGTCATTCTGAGCCTTCTAGGTGTAGGCTTACTAGACAGAGGCACTGGGCGATGGACAGGTTGAGTAGGAGAAATATGGGCAGGAGGAACAGTGGCAAAATCTGGATGGCTGATGAATAAATCCCATGAAACCTCTTTCTTCTCCAGCTGGTATAGGAAGATAATCTTGATCAAAGAATGATGCAAAAGAGAAGGGATTTGCTGAGGTGGGGCCTTCTTTTGGACAGTGGATGCCATTTTCTCTATGATTTTGAACAAAAAGTGAGGGAGGTTTAGTTGCCTGCTTCTAGTAAAGTGCATCAATAAACGGACATGATAGGCATAAATTCGATCAAACCTCCCTTCACAGGTGAAATATTTCATTATGGCTTTCATAAGCGGAGCATAACTGTCAAGGAGATATGAAAAAGGGAAAATAGCAGTGACAGCCTCTCTATGTTCAGGCTTGATGAAAGGTTTGTAATCCTCTAAATCAAGATGAGCTTGTTTAAACCACTTTTCGCCATGATACGAGATCTTGGTGGCCTTGGACACATACCTTGGAGAAATTTTGAAATCAAGACCCACCACTTGGAAGTGTTTTTCTTTAAATCTCAGGGCGCACAAGTGTGTTAATGGCGAAAAACTCTTGACTTCTTCTATCTTCTGGCAAAAATCAAGGCAGCCTACTTCATGGAAGTTGAAAAGTACTGATGGATGAGCATTAATCTCTTCTGTTGAGATGGGATCATATCTTTTATGTGGACCGCTCCTGTGGTCTTGCCTTGGAGGCATTTTAACCTGAATATGCTCTGGAAGATGCAAACTGCCCTTACTGTGTGTAAAAATGCCCTGCTGGAAACAAACTGTGTCACTATGCTGCTTGGACAGATAGACAATGTGAGGTGGATGGTTTGCAACAAGTGTCTTTGTAATACACAATCTCCTGTTCTCTTATGAAAAAGTCTTGTTTCACCTTTAGAATATCTCTGTCAGTAGATTTCTCTGTAGGAAATAACACAGTGAAGAGAACAGCAAACTGCTGTGTAAATTTCCGGTATATAGTATTGAAAAAATCACTTTTCCTTGTGGATTTGTTAGAGGCCAATCAACACACCTGTATTTGTGTCTCCAAGACAAATCTTAATCATAAAAACCTTGTTCTTCAGAAATGGTCTTCCACTTTAAAAATATCACAGTCAACAACTCTTCAAAATGATATAATATAGTGAAAAGAAGGGCAGACTGCTAGAAGGAGTTTGCTGTGAGAAAGTGCTAAAATCACCCTGTTCCTGAAACTTTAGATGTCAACCAATACACCTTACTCCTTGCTCAAGGAGACTTTCAGTCATTAAAAACTCTGCCCTGTATAAGTGTGCCAACAGTCCACTAATCTTGCATCTCTTGCAAACTACCATAACTATGTCTAGACAGTCAATACACAGGGTTGGAGCAAAAATGACAGAGTTTTTAGAAGACTATAAAGCTTTTAGGCAGAAACTGTGTAAGACTTCTTTTCAAAACAATCAAAGGTTCCTTATGAATGTAACCCTCTGGTTATGTTAGAAAAACCTCTGCTTGGATGGATAGCAACTTGTCAAATAGGTTTTCAACACTTCAGATCACCGTGTAGGAAACACTGTTTTTTAGCTATAGTGACAGGTTTAGAAGGTTTTGAAAACTTTGATACGAACAGCTGTAGTGTTTTAGCACACTGATCTCTTTAGAGGGACTTCCAGCAGTGAATTTATCCCATAAACACGACTCCAAACTAGGGCCACAGTTTGAGTTTAAATTTTCATGTTATTTGGCAAATCTTTGAAATCGAGGAGGAAGATATATGAGAATACCTTCAATTTTGATGAGAAAATCCTTTGAGAGGGCTGGAGTGGCACCGGATGGTCTTCAAAGTATGTGCGGCACTCTTTCAGCAAAGAACGACGCGCAGAATTATACCTGGGTGGCCTGTCGGGTCGGTCTGTCGGGTGGTCGGGCGCCCTGTACAGGCGCGTCGCGCCAACACTAACTGTTAGTGCAAACACTCTCCCAAGCACGTCACGCGGGTTTCCAGGCGCGTCGCTCGGCCTTTAACAGTGCCACACTTCTGCAAATCGACCAGAAATTTGTTGTTTCGATGCTGAGGGCGGCGTGGAACTTTGTTTGTAGTTGGAAAACGATAAACTCACCCTCGACCTCACTTCTTATATTATTTCAAAACAAATCTTCAACGGTCACTTCCTTTTTAAATGCAAAGTGGACTTTTGGTTTGGCTTCTTTGCAAATTTTCACAGTCTTTTTGTCACTTTTGAATATCCTCGGTGCATCTCATACTTGAACCTTTTTATAAAAACACAAATGGCTTTAAAAAACAGAACCTTCTCTTACTCATGCACCGGTGTTTGAACAATGATTTCCTATTTTGTTCTTTGGGTGATAAACACCGAACTTCAAACTTTGACAAATAACTTGATAACTTTCACATCACCTCGGCCACTTGGTGAGAAGATATATTTAACCTCTTTTATTTTTGAATTTCAAAGTGTCCTTTCTAGCTGCTTCAAAGTGACAAGGCCTCTCCTTGAAACTGGCTTAAATGCCAAGTGTCCTTTAAATTTATTTTCGGACTGTGAGGTACAAAATGCAGTTGTATTTGTTTATGCTCTATTCACCTTTGTATATTTAAAAAGGAAATTTTTCTTTGATACCTCTTTTTACTCAAGATGCACTGATATGGCACCCTTTCCCTTTTATGATGAACATGCCTATGCTTGTCTTAAAATCTTTCTCCAGAAACTGAAAATAGGCCAAATCACTTTTGTACTTGATGAACCTGTAGACTGACTTGTGGGACCCCTGGTTGCAGAAGAATTTGAAATTCTGCCTCAATCTTCTTGGACCTTTGATTTAAGAAAAACTCATCTTTTCAACACACTTTCTTGCTTATAGGTGTATCATCTGCGCCATATCTGTCCTTTGGAATGATGAAAACTGTGTTTGTTTTAAGACATTCAAACAGTGACAGTTTATCAAAAAAAACTCGTTTTTCCTATTCATAAAATTGTATACCTATTCACCATGTCCATCTGAAAGGATAAGCTTGTAAAACAGGAAAAACAGGGTTCTTTGATACACAGTTACCATTTTGCTTTGACCAGTGTATTGACCCTTTTTGCAATAGAACCATTCCATAACTTCGACTATGTTTCACTGTTTTACCTTCTTGGTGATTTTTTAACAAGGAAAAACCATTCAGAATGTGTCAAAAGCATTTGAAAAGCTTTGAAAACCATTTCTTGAAAAACGCTCCTTTGGACTTTTGGCATGTGACAGTGCATTGTTGTTTGATCCTTTCCCTTAAGGAAACTGCCCCCTTTTTGGTATCAATGGCATACATATTCATAATGTTCCCTGTTCATCATGATGTATATTTTGAAAGACATTTTACTATGGGTAATGCATTTTGAAACAAAAACACCATCCTTTATCTGTGTAAAAGACTATTGCTCTCTTCCTTTGTATCCTTCCACTGCACCTTTCTGACTAATCAGTTTTCAACAATGTCCAACGCTTTGGCCATCTACTCATAAATGGAGGAGGCGCTTCACTGAGCAAAGTATCTGAAGATTATTTGATAATGCTGCATGACAAGGATTTGCTTGGATTATGATGATAGGGAATCAACTTAAAAACCATCAACACTGGCACCTTTGTTTGCAATTACCACTATGCTTCAGAAAAAACCCTAGCCAAAGTGACACTGTCTCCCTGCACTGCTCTGAGGGTGACTGAAATATCATCATTTGCTTTGGTCATCTCATGACAAATTACTTGAATGATAGTCTCTGTGACTATGGAGGTCAGTGTCTTTTGAAAAACAAAGAACTTTCTTTCTGCCCGTGTAATGGCATGTTTTGTCAGTACCTTTTCAATTTGATCTTGTGGACAAGCAGGGTGCTTATGATTGGAATTTTTACTAATGACCTGCCTTTCTAAAGTTCAACAATTCACATGATTTGAAAGCTTCAAATGACCTCCTTTATCAGACCAGAATCTTTTTTCCTTTGAGCTAGCATATTTCAAACTCTATCCCTGTTATGATCATCACTCACATTCATAAAACCTGGAGATATTGTTTCACTATTCAGTAAAAAGGAAAACCTGGACTTTTGCAATCTTCAAAGTCAATACTGGCCAGCGCCCTCTGCTTGTGGATGAAGGAGGTGCCCTAACCCTCTGCTTGTAAATGAAGGAGGTTCTGGGCCATGACAATTTGCCAGTTTGCTGTGACAGTGGTGTCTTTCTGTGATTTTCATGCTGGAAAGAACTGTAAGGTCTTGATGAGTGACTCTTTGTTTTGCAGCTTCATCTCAGGTTCATGCTACATTTAGAAGCAGTTGTTCCTCTAACTGTAGATTCAATAATTTACTCCTGAGATGAAGTTGTATTTCCTGTTCTTTGCAGAATCCATAAAACACTGTGAAGCACCTACTAATCAGCTTAAGCCTGTGGTTCATGCAGTGCTGAGACTTAGGGGTATAAGTGGCGTGACTTAGAGATGTTTATCAATTTCATTTGCAGAGTGAAAGGTAAGTCATGGTGGGTCTGTAACAGATGGAGGTTTTTTTGGCTTTTTGATGATTGCCAAGGGTAAAATGTCTTAAAGCGCCACTTCCTAACATAGGGGAGATTCTTGAAACAGACTTGGAATTTTCCTTTTGGAGCTGATGGGCAGACCAGTAGGGCTGAAGCTAGATAGGATAGTGATAATGAGTTTTGACTTTGACATGGGCGGACTGATAAGTAAAAGGGCGAAAAAAGTTTTATGAGGGTTTTCTAGATGACAGATTGACATATGGAATTCAGCGTCTAGAAAAATCAGCTATGGATATAGTCATCACTAACATGTAAAAATACTGATGGCTAACACCTATCATAATAACATTTCAACTATATCCCTTATGATCCGATCCATAACAGTTCATCATTAAATGAATAAACGATCAAAAACTTAGATGTGACCTATTAAGTCACGTCTTTAGATCATATCATTTATTAATGATTTTTAAAAATCATCATAAGATCTCTTCCATTAGGGGAATTTTGAGGTCTAAAATGGGCCTCCTAAGAAAAATGTACAAAAAAAATAAACTTTATAACAACCAATATAATTCAAGATGATGATGTCAACCATGGGGGATGATTTACCATTTTTTAAATAAAAGGGTAAAAATATTAAAAAATAATAAAATAATAAAACTACTTTTTCAACTCGTATTTCCAACTTATCTCCCACAATTTTTACTCAAATTTCGAGTGGGAGTACTCTTTGGATGCAAAATTTAATTCCTCATCCAAGGAGTACCCATGTTGCATACTTTCAATGAACCTTGCTACATGAAAAATGGGAAATACATAAAAAAACGTGATTACAATCACGTTTTTTATGTATTTCTCATTTTTCGTGTAGTAGGACCCATCAAAAGTATGCAACATGGGTACTCCTTGGATGAGGAATTAAATTTCGCATCCAAAGAGTACTCCCGCTCGAAATGTGAGTAAAAAATTTGGGAGATAAGTTGAAAATATGAGTTGAAAAAGTAGTTTTTTCATTTTTCCCTCTAAAATTTGATGATGTCATCAAATCTTATTTGATTTTTTCCACTATTATTTTATAATTTCCTTAGGAGGCCAATTTTAGACCTCAAAATTCCCCTAATTACAGTGTTCCATTCCATATCAAACTCTCAACCCGATCATTTTCATCATTCACCATTACCTTATTCATCCATCTGTATCCACTCACTGCCATTACATTCTATATCCAGTCTTCATCTGCATAAACAAAAAAATCATTTTTAGGGCAAAACAACCTTCAACAGCTACTCTTTCTTCAGACAGAAGATCAGAAACAGAGCAGTGGATATAAGCCAAATAAAGGAAGCAATTTGTATCAAGGAGAAATGGGGCTTATTGTAAGATCAGAGCCAATTGGGACCAAATATTTAGAAGGATACCCTTAGGTTAAGGGGTTATTACAACAGGTTGGATGGTTGATATTTATAGAGAAGTTCAATGGATTCCACAAAGAAATCACGAAGACATTTTCCTGGACATTTGATGGATCAGAGGTAGAAATAGGGGATGTCAAGTTCACCATCACAAAATCATTCATAGCAGAAGCAACAGAATTTCCAAGAGAGGGAGAACTTTGGTTTAAAAACAAAGAGTTTCATAATGAAACCTAGAAACAAATGCTAAAAAACCCAGGTATGGACATTTCAGTGTTTAGAAAAGGTATTCCTAGTACAGATTTGAAAAATAAATGGAGGAATGTGTTGTTGATTTTACAAAAATTCATAACCTGTGAGGGTAGATTTGTCACTTTGTATGTCTATCATATTAGACCAATGATAAATTTCTTGGATGATGAAATAAATCTACCCTTCTTCCTGCTTAATGGTTTGAAAAATATGGCCTCTAATGTTCAGAAAATACTTTAGTTCCTACAAACTACTTTGCATCATCATGGCCTAATTAAAATATTAATTGAGTTTCATTTGAAGAAAGTAGGAGATAGCTGGGATGAATTCCTCCTAAGAAACCATTTTGAAGAACTAGAATAAACACTATCTAAAGAAGAACCTTTAAGAAGAAGTAGGAGGGGGAAAATTGTTAAAACTGTTGAGATCAAACCTGATACATCAACACAGGAAGATAGTGAAGAAGTAATCTCTGAAAATTTGGTAAATATCAGGAAACAACTTAGGAATAAAAGAACGAAGAAATTAACAAGTGAATGTGCTAGAAAAATATGAAAATCCAACTAAATTGTGAAGAAGCTTTAGGCTTAAAGGCATGGTGAAAAATACATGCATTAAGGAAACAAGGGTCATAAACATTGAAGAAGAAGAAACTCCAATCCAATCTCCACTTGATAGATATCCTTTACACCATTATGAAGAAAACCATAACAGAAGAACCCCAGATATAAATCCATCTCAACAACAGATTTATGACTATGTGGAATCACTAGAAAAAAGGACCTCAAAAAATCGAGAAAGATCTCTCAGTCCACAAAAACCTCCAATAGAAATTTTGAGAAGAGACAATTATGAATTGTATATAATGAATAACCATATCAAGAATGAAAATGAAATCTTAAGAGAGCAGGTCAAATTGAAGGCTAGCATGAACAACACTCTCTCTCAACAAATGAAAGCACTATATAAAGCCAACAGGAAGTTAAAGAAAAGAAACAAAAAACTCAATAGGGCACTCATTGATCTTAGGTTCAAATCATTCACGAGGAAACCCAAAATGGCATTGACTACCAGAAGAAGAAAAAAAAGGAGGCTAGATGTTCTTGCAGAATTATCAGTGCAAATGGAATAAAGTTTTCATGAAATTACATGAGGACATGCAAGAGTTTTGCAATGGGGGTATGTTGAGCCCTGAAATTGTCTTCTCTTTTGCCAAAATGCACTTCATTTTATCATTCCTTTATCATTTTATAAACCTAAACATAAATGAGAATGACTACGATTACTTAAAGGTTGCATACAATGATTAACTTATTGTACTTTTGTGATTTTTGCTTTCTTAATGATTTTTGAACAGTTTTGGCTACAGAATGCAGTCATTCTGTAGCCAGTCAAGCATTCCATAGTTGTTTTGGTGTTTAATTATGTTACATGTGTCATATAGAGAAAAGGAACACATAGGTGGATTCCAAATCTTTCCTACATCATTCATTCCCTTCCACGACGACTGGATCAATAGCTGGAGGTGCCCATGTACGTGGTCAAAGCAAAATTCAAGAAAGATGTCTTCTACAGGAATTAGGACTCCTGATTTTCTTTACAGCAAATCAGGAATCCTAAAAGAGTTCTATTTTTATTTTAACTTTAAAACTACACCTGTACCTACTTTTTCTCAATGTTGGTTATGTAATTGCATATAAATTAAGCTCAGTAATTCCGAGAGGGACAAGTTGATACATATTTTATCATTACAGTGATACTCTATTTTCAAGCATTTTGATAATAGGAGTATAAATTTGATGTTGTTCTGAATAAAACCTTGAGGAGTTAAATATTTAATGCCGAATTGATAGCAGAGGGCCCCTGCTATTCGAGGAGGCTTTACATTCTTTCTAGATAAGTAGTTTTCAATTCTGTTTTTTCATATTTCCTTTCTTAGACTATTTCTTGAAATCATATCTTTTAGCATTATGTTTCATGTCATTTGCTTAGATAAAAGATCCTCATGATATTATAGTTAGTCTTTTTCTCAAGCTCTCCCAATATATCTCTATTAAATGAATGGTATTTAATTGTAATATTCTGAGTTATTAGCATTTTAGTTTCTGTTATTTAGATTAAGAAGATCCTCATTATCTTATAGCTATTCTATTTCTCAAGCTCTTCCAATATATCACTACTATATGAATGAGATTTAGTTGTACTATTTTGAGTTATTAGCATTTTATGTTCTTTAAATAGATATAAGATCCTCATCTTATTGCAAACAATATTTTTCAAAAGCTCTTCCAAAAAACCTCTAAGTCATGAATAAGACTTAGTAGTAATACTATGGATTACTGATTATTTGTTTTATAGAAGATCCTTATCACATTATCCTTAATATCTTTCAAAAATCTCTTCCAATAAACCTCTAACTCATGAATGAGATCTAGTTGTAATCTCATAAGTTGTTTCAACATTTCATAGGAGATCCTTATTACATTATAGTAATCTTTTTCTCAAGTTAGTCCAATAAACCTCTAACAAATGAATGAGATTCCACTGTAATTTCATGAGTTACTATTTGTTTCAATTTTAGAATATCCTCATTGCATTAGAATTAATTTTTTTCACAAGCTCTTCCAACAATCTCTAACTAAAATGAATCAGATTAAGTTATAGTGTTTTGAGTTACTTTACATTTCATGAATGTTCATTTAGCAGCTGTAATATCCATGGAATAGGATTTTTTGTTTTATCATTTCCTAGTTAGGAATAGATGTTGCAATCAAACTCTATTTTAATGCATTTATTAACATTTCCTTTTTCCTCTTTCACATAGATTTAATTTCATTTTCTTAGCATAGAGTAACATATTAGAAATCTAAAATGAAAAAACACCCAAAAGATCAATAAAACACTGAAAAAAATGAATTAAGAAAAAGGATAGTTAGGCACATATAGTGCATTACCCTTCATCAGTTTACTAGCTCTGGTCGATAATTTATGCTATCAATTTAGGACACTAAATTGACTAAAAATTTTGGCATCATTGCCGGGGAAGTGTAACTGGGTAGCCTTATTTCCTATTTCCCAAAAACAATGATATGCATAGAGAAAGAGATTCTAGGGGTAAATTTGTAAGAGGTAGAAGCTTAATTCCCACAAATCCACTCAACCCACCAAGGCCAAGAAGTAGCACACATCCAACTCAAACCCACACTCCATACTATATTGGTCATAGGCTTCCAAAAGTCTTAAGATTAGATATCCCATCAGGAAGATCTCCCACTTCATCCACTGAAGCAATTCTAGAGGAAGAAGATGCAAGGACTCCTATATAAGGGATAACCTTTTTCACTTCCACGGGGGAATATATTCCAGTAGAATTACAAATTCCTAGTGAAGAGGAAGAAGAGGACTATTTCCTCAATATACCCTTGATGGAATAACCAGTAGAACAACTAGCTCTTCCAACTGAACGCTATATCAGTTCAGAGGAATCTATCATGGAAGAAGAAGGGGAAGGGGAAGTCTTTAATGTAGAACATACATTATTTGGAGGAGGTATAGGTAAAGGAGGAGATAGAGGAAGAGGTATAGGTGCAGAAGAAGGTAGAGGAAGAGGAAATTTAGAAGGAGGAAAAGGTAGAAGGGAAACTGGAAGTCCTTTTGGATTCCCTATAATAGATGAAGAGACTAATGCAGCTATGAAAAATATCTCACCCTCTGTTCTTCCAAACTTTCATGGACTAAAAATTGAAGATCCTGAGACCTTCTTATTTGAATTTTAATTTTTATGTAGAACCTATGATTACCTACAAGATGCTCATAAACTTAAATTGTTCCCTTCAACTTTGAAAGAAGCAGCATTAAAATGGTTTATGATTTTAATCACTAGGTCTATTAGGACATGGGATGAAATGCTAAGAGAATTTCCAGAAATATATTTGGATTACTATATACCAGTCAACCATAAGGAAGAAGTGTTCAAGAGGATGAAAATCTAGAAGATTTGTTGGAAAGATTTAACTATAACATCAAGAGGGAAAAAATGGAAAACTTAGACCAAGATACTTTGAAAGCTCTTTTGTTGAAGACAATTAGGGATTAATGGATAAATATCCTTAATATGAGGGGAGAAGGAGACATACCTCAACTTTCATTACCTGATATAGCATAATTATGTATTAATCTTTCAAGAGGAAAATCTAAGATTCTAAAAGGACCAAGAGACCCTCCTCTTGCAAGGGCAAGCAAATCTGTAGCTGGAACAGTAAGTAGGGCAGAAATAGGAAATATGCTTGATGAATTCAAAGCTAACATTCTAGGGAGTCTTAGTGATCAAATAGATACCCTTAAGTTACAAAACAAGAAGAAAGCCGAAACTGGTGCCTTAGCAATCTTTTGTCCCAAATGGAGGAAGAAGCATGCCTTAAGAGACTGTCCTTTGGATGCAAAAGTAATAGAAACTTGTGCAATTTGTTTAGAAAAACATGAGACCAAGAATTTTCCCTCAATCCCTGGCCTTAAAGTTGTCTTTCAAGAAGAAACAACCACGAATTCCACAGAATCTCTTAATTTTATCTCTAGAATACCTTGGCAGGGACCTCAAACACAAGGGTTTAGTAATCAAATGTATAATCAACCCCCACCTAATTGGAACTCTTGGAAGCAACCTTGGCCCCAATTTCAAAACCAATCTCAACCTTGGGGTCAAGGGGCACGGAATCCTTATGGAAGGTTCTCCTAGTATTATCAATATCCACCCTCATATCCATCTATCCAAACTTTCCTCCTCAAAAAAATCCTCAGCAGAATCCACAACATCAAAATGAAAATCGAAATCAAAATCCACCACTTCCATTACCATTTCCTCAAAAATAAAATCATTTACCTACCCAACCAATACCAAACCCCAACAATAAAAACCCTTAGAATACATATAAGATAGAAGGTCAACAATTTCCAACCTATTTGATTACTCCTTTAGACCTTAATGATGTTCAAATTAGGTCTGGAAGAATACTTGAAAAGAAGAAACCTTCTATAATTATACAGGAACAAAACAATTTTGAGGAATATTCTATACGGGTAAATAAAAGTCTTGAAGAAAGCAAATCTTCTCAAGACCAAAGTATTGAAAAATCAAAATAGAAAGAACCAATAATTTCAACTCCTATATTAGAACAACCATCAACATCTACTACTACACCACCTTTTCCTGAGAGACTACAAATTGATAGAGGTGTAGAGAAACAAATTATGATGCCTAACTATGATTTCCTAGATGAGTTAAGAAATTTTTGTATTAAGATTCCATTATTACATGCCATCAAGGAAATCCCAATTTTGGCAAAGATAATACAGGAGTTGAGTATGAAAAAATCAGGAAAAAGAATAAAATAGATAAGGAAAATACAACTGGTAGGAAAAATAGCAGACATAATGATGGGAAAGATTGCCATTCCAAAATATCTAGATCCCTGAAATCTAGTTGTTAAGATACATATCAATGGAATTGAAATTCCAAACACACTTATATATCTAGGAGCAACAATCAATATCATGAGTAGGAAAATCATGGAAAAACTAAAACTTCTTAATATTCTTTTTACACCCACACTATTACAACTAGAAAATAGATCTGTAATCAAACCAGATGGGGTATTAGAAGACATTATAGTGTCCTTATATTCTTGGGAGTATCCTGTGGATTTCATGATCCTAACTCCTAAAAATGATCTATGAGGACATCCTATTATATTAGGAAGACCTTCGTTAGCTACAAATGATGGTTTCATTAGTTGTAGATCTGGTGATATGTACATCTCTCATGGAAGTTCAACCAAGAAATTCACCTTGTATCCTCTAACAAGAACAATCACAGAATTAGATGATACTCATTGGATTGATGATGAAGAAGATATACAACCTCTCTTCACTATTTTAGAAATTAGTGAATATAGTTAAATTCTGAATACCTTAGAAAATTATGAATCTTCTTCAGAATACAAACGTGAAAATTTTCAAGAAGAATCCAATATTGAGTTTTTATAATCAAGACATATGTCTCTTTACTCCATGGAAGAATTTGGCAACTCTACAATTGAAATATTCCCAAGAAAAACCTTAAACATAAAAAAAAACCTAGAGAAATTTCAACAAGAAAAGCTAGTCAAAATATTGCAGAGACACTCGTCTGCATATGCATGGGAGTACATTGATATGAAAGGAATAAACCCTAAGACTTGCACTTATCATATCTACATAGAGGAAAGTTGTAAACCAATCAGACAGCCTCAGAGAAGGATGAATCCAAACCTTAGGGAAGTTGTTAAAGAAGAGTTGCAGAAATTGTTAAATGTCAACTTTATTTATCCCATTTCAAATAGCCAGTGGATTTCACCTTTGGTGATTGTACCTAATAATAATGGTAATGGAGGGTATGCATTTACTACCGGGAATTAAACAAAGCTACTCTTAAATATCATTTTCCTTTACCTTTCATAGATCATGTGTTAGATACATTAGCAGGCAAAAAGTACTTTTCATTTTTGGATGGTTTCAGTGGTTACAACCAAATTCAAGTTGCACTTGAGGATCAAGATAAAACCACATTTACATGTCCTTGGGGTACCTATGCCTACCGAATATTACCTTTTGGATTGTGTAATGCACCTACAACATTCCAAAGGGCAGTATTGGGAATATTTCCAGATCTAGTACATGACTATGTAGAAGTGTACATGGATGACTTTACAGTCTATGGAAACACATTTGAAGAAGCCTTAGAAAACATGGAAAACTTTCTAAAAAGATGTAAAGAGGAAAACCTTTCATTAAGTCATGAAAAATGCTTCATGATGTTCACTGAAGGTATTGTCTTAGGACATCATATTTTAGGAGATGGGATTAGAGTTGATGAGTCAAAAGTTGAAGTCATCTCTAGAATATTAGTTCCAAGTTGTCAGAAAGATGTTAGGAGTTTTGTAGCATTTAAAGGATATTACAGAATATTTATAGAAAACTTCACTAAGATAGAATCTCCACTTTTCAAACTACTTACCAAGGACTGTGAATTCAATTGGAATCCTAACTGCCATTTAGCCTTTGAAACCTTGAAAACAAAAATCTTTGAAGCGCCTATTTTAAGGGGGCCTAATTGGAAATTACCTTTTCACATTTCAACAGATGCCTTAGATACGGCTTTAGGAGCTGTGTTGGGACAAAAAGACCTGATTCCTTATGCCATATACTATACAAGTAAAAATTTGACTCCTTCAGAGTTAAATTATATTGTAACTAAAAAAGAGTTCTTAGTTGTTGTTCATGCCATAAATAAATTCAGACACTATATAACAAGCTATGAAACTTTTCTTCACACAGATCACTCTTCAATTAGGTATTTAATGAATAAATCAATTACTAATGGCAGAGTCACAATATGATTATTTCTTTTACAATAATTTAACATCACCATTCTAGATAGGCATGGAAAACAAAATACAGTGGTTAATTTCCTATCTAGACTCCAAAACATTAAAGACAACACTCGAGTTGAAGATAAATTCCCTGATGAATATCTCTTTGCAATTACTACTCAAACTCCCTAGTTTGCTGATATTGTCAATTATCTAGTTTCAGGGAAATTTCCTTCAATTATGAATGCAAGAGACAAAAGAAAGATAATTTTTTACAATGCAAAATATTCATGGATTGCTAATGATTTATACAAAATAGGTCCAGAATTTATTATCAGAAGATGTGTTCGAGAAGACGAGATGCCTGAGATTCTCAAGGCATGTCATGATGAACCTTGTGGTGGAGACTTTGTTTATAAGAGGAAAACTTATAAGATCCTTCACCTAGGATATTATTGGCCATCCCTCTTTAAATATGCTGAGTATGTAAAAAGGTGTGACAGTTGCCAAAGGGTAGGGAAACCATCCCCTTCATGTGAGATGCCATTGCAACCTCAGGTACATATTGAAACTTTTGAGAAATGGGCTTTGGATTTTTTAGGACCTATTGATCCTCCATCAAAGAAAAAGAAATATATATTAGTTTTCACTGATTATGATACCAAATGGGTAGAGGCGAAACCATTACTTTCTGCTACTGAAGCATTTGTAGTTAATTTTATTTTTGAGGATACTTTCGCTCATTTTAGTGTCCCAAGAGAAATTGCTACAAATCAAGGAGCTCAATTCACATCGAATATGGTGGAGAAAATGGTATAAAAGTACAAAATCAGACACAGGAAATCTACTCCCTACCATCCACAAGAAAATGGTCAAGAATAATCTACCAATAAGGTCATTGAAGGGATCCTGACAAAGACTGTTCATTTACATAGAAGAGATTGGGCAAAAAGGCTTCCTGAAGCCTTATGGGCCTATAGAACTACATGGAGAAACACAATAGGTCACACCCGTTATGAACTTGTTTATGGAAAACAAGTCTTGTTTCCCATATAATTTCAGATCCAAACTTTCAAAATGGCAGTCCAGTTAGGACTTGATCTAACAGAAGCACAAAAGCATAGACTGGAGCAGATTAATGAATTGGATGAGATCATACAAGATTCATTCCATAGAACAAGCATAGTCCAACAACAAAGGACTAGATGGCATGATAATCACATCAAATAAAAGAAATTTAAAGAAGGTGATTGGGCCCTCTTGTTTGATTCAAAGTTCAAGGATTTTCAAGGTAAATTCCAAACTCATTGGCTTGGGCCATATGAAATTGTGAAAATCTTTGAAAATGGAGCAATAAAAATCAGGGCGATAGATGAAGGAAAGGTAGCTTTTCTTGTAAATGGACAAAGACTTAAATTGTATCATAAGCCACTTTAAAGAGAAGAATTTGTCAAGAAATTCCAAGATAACATTGATATGAAGTTAGTGAAGAATAATTCTTCTTCTTCACTAACTTAATTGTATTTTTTTTTTCAATCATTTGAATATAAAATAAATAAATAAAATAAAATAAAATAAAAAATTAAATTAAATTAAATTAAATAAATATATATATATATATATATATATATATATATGAAAACCAGTCATTGATTGGCATGTTTATACAAAAAGTATAAGGTGAAAATCATAATTCTTCTGACACTTATACTTTCAAATAGTTCTTTTTTCTGCAATTAAGTATCATAAAATCATAAGTTTCAGATTCACTTTTCATACATCACTTCATAATTCATTCCATTCCATATTTCACTTCATCCATATTTCATTCCATTTCATTACATATTTCAGAGTTTTAACAGGTACATTCTGCAGCTACCTGTTCTATAGCCAATCTTGTTTTGCAGGAAATTTGACCCTACAAGCCTACTTCAATACACAAAGGATGATAGTCAAAAGAATACTATGGAGCTTAGAAGATCAACTTTCTACAAAAAGAAGAACAAATACAACAAGCAACAGAATCAAAAGGAATGAGGTAAACTGTATGAAATTATTTTGATAGTAAAACATGAAAGATATAGTATAGTTAAATCATATGTTTCCTAAAGTTAATCTATCATTCGAATTGATCTTTGCCTATCATAAAAACATTTCAACTATATCCCTTACCATCTACTCCATAATGGTTCATCATTAAATGATTAAACAGTCAAAAACTTAGATGTGACCTATTAAGTCACATCTTTAGATCATATCATTTATTGATGATTTTTGAAAATCATCATAAGATGTCTTCATGGTATTCCATTCCATATCAAACTCTTAACCCGATCATTTTCATAATTCACCATTACCTTATTCATCCATCCATATCCACTCACTACCATTACATTCTATAGCCAGTCTTCATCTGCATAAATAGAGAAGTCATTTTTAGGGAAAAACAACCTTCCATAGCTACTCTTTCTTTAGACAGAAGATTAGAAACAGAGCAATGGATATAAGCCAAAGAAAGGAAGTAATTTGTATAAAGGAGAAATGGGGCTTATTGTAAGATCAGAGCCAACTGAGACCAAATATTTAGAAGGATACCCTCAGGTTAAGGGGTTATTACAGCAGGTTGGATGGCTGAGCTTTATAGAGAAGTTCAATGTATTCCACAAAGAAATCACAAAGACATTTGCCAGAAAATTTGATGGATCAGAGGTAGAAATTGGGGATATCAAGTTCACCATCACAGAATCATTCATTGTAGAAGGAAAAAAATTGCCAAGACAGGGAGAACGTTGGTTTAAAAACAAAGAGTTTCATAATGAAAGCTGGAAAAAAATGCTAAAAAACCCAGGTATGGACATTTCAGTGTTTAGAAAAGGTATTCCTAGTGCATATTTGAAAAATAAATGGAGGAATGTGTTGTTGATCTTACAACTGTGAGGGTAGATTTGGCACTTTGTATGTCTATCATATTAGACTGATGATAAATTTCTTAGATGATGAAATAAATCTACCCTTCTTCCTTCTTAATAGTTTGAAAAGGATGGCCTCTAATGTTCAGAAAAGACTTCAATTCCTACAAGCTACTTTGCATCATCATGGCCTAATTGAAATATTAATTGAGTTTCATTTGAAGAAAGTAGGAGATAGCTGGGATGAATTCCTCCTAAGAAACCATTTTGAAGAACCAGAAGAAACATTATCGAAAGAAGAACCTTTAAGAAGAAGTAGGAGGGGGAAATTGTTAAATCTGTTGAGATCAAACTTGATACATCAACACATGAAGATAGTGAAGAAGTAATCTCTGAAAAATTGGTAAAGATCAGGAAACAACTCAAGAAAAAAATAAAGGAGAGATTAACAAGTGAATGTGTTGAAGAAAAATATGAAAATCCACCTAAATTGAGAAGAAGCTCTAGGCTTAAATGCATGGTGAAAAAGACATGCATTAAGGAAACAAGGGTCATAAACATTGAAGAAGAAAAAACTCCAATACAATCTCCAGTTGATAGATCTCCTTTACACCAGTATGAAGAAAACCCTAACAGAAGAACCCCAGATATAGATCCAGCTCAACAACAGATTTATCACTATGTGGAATCACTAGAAAAAAGGGCCTCAGAAAATCGAGAAAGATCTCTCAGTCCACAAGAATCTCCAATAGAAATTTTGAGAAGAGTCAATTACGAATTGTAGATACTCAATAACCATATCAAGAATTAAAATTAAATCTTAAGAGAGCAGGTCAAATTGAAGGGTAGCATGAACATCACTCTCTCTTAGCAAATGAAAGCACTATATAAAGCAAACAGGAAGCTAAAGAAAAGAAACAAAAAACTCAACAGGGCACTCACTGATCTTAGGTTCAAATCATTCATGAGGAAACCTAGAATGGCATTGACTACCAGAAGAAGCAGAAAAACGAGGCTATATGTTCTTGAAGAAGTATCAGTGAAAATGGAATAAAGTTTTGATGAAATTGCATGAGGACATGCAAGAGTTTTGCAATGAGGGTATGTTGAGCCCTAAAGTTGTCTTCTCTTTTGCCAAACTTCACTTCATTTTATCATTCCTTTATCATTTTATAAACCTAAAGATCAATGAGAATGACTAAGATTACTTAAAGGTTGCATACAATGATTAACTTATTGTACTTTTGTGATTTTTGTTGTCTTAATGATTTTTGAATGGTTTTGGCTACAAAATGTAGTCATTCTATAGCCAGTCAAGAGTTTCGTCGTTGTTTTGGTGTTTAAGTATGTTACAGGTGTCATTTGGAGAAAAGGAACACATAGGTGGATTCCAAATCTTTCCTACATCATTCGTTCCCTTCCACGAGGACTGGATCAATAGCTGGAGGTGCCTATGTACGTGGTCAAAGAAAAAGTCAAGCAAGCTGTCTTCTATAGGAATCAGGACTCTTGATTTTCTTTACAGCAAATCAGGAATCCTAAAAGAGTTTTATTTTGATTTTAAATTTAAAAATATGCCTGTACCTACTTTTTTTCAATGTTAGTTATGTAATTTCATATAAATTCAGCTCGGTAATTCCGAGAGGGACAAGTTGATACAGATTTTATCATTATGGTAATACTCTGTTTTCAAGAATTTTGATAATAAAAGGAGTATAAATTTGATGTTGTTCTAAATACAACCTTGAGGAGTTAAAGATCTAATGCTGAATTGATAGCAGAGGGACCCTGCTATACGAGGAGGCTTTACATGCTTTCTAGATAAGTAGTTTTCAATTTTGTTTTGTCATATTTCCTTACTTAGACTACCTCCTAAAATCATATCTTTTAGCATTATGTTTCATGTCATTTTCTTAGATAAAAGATCCTCGTGATATTACATTTAGTCCTTTTCTCAAGCTCTTCCAATATATCTCTATTAAATGAATGGGATTTAATTGTAATATTCTGAGTTATTAGAATTTTAGTTTCTGTTATTTAGATTAAGAAGATCCTCATTATCTTACAGCTATTCTCTTTCTCAATCTCTTCCAATATATCACTACTATATGAATGAGATTTAGTTGTACTATTTTGAGTTATTAGAATTTTCTATTCTTTAAGTAGATAGAATATCCTCATCTTATTGCAAACGGTATTTTTCAAAAGCTCTTCCAATAAACCTCTAACTCATGAATAAGTCTTAGTAGTAATACTATGGGTTACTGATTGTTTTATTTATAGAATATCCTTATCACATTATGCTTAATCTCTTTCAAAAAGTGCTTCCAATAAACTTGTAACTCATGAATGAGATCTTGTTGTAATGTCATAAGTTGTTTCAGCATTTCATAGGAGATCCTTATTACATTATAGTAATCTTTTTCTCAAGCTATTCCAATAAACCTCTAACAAATGAATGGGATTCCACTGTAATGTTCTGAGTTACTGTTTGTTTCAATTTTAGGAGATCCTCTTTGCATTAGAATTAATATTTTTCACAAGTTCTTCCAACAAATATCTAACGAAAATGAATCAGATTAAGTTATATTCCTTTGAGTTACTTTTCATTTCATGAATGTTCATTTAGCACTTGTAATATCCATGGATTAGGATTCTTTGTTTTATCATTTCCTAGTTAGGAATAGATCTTGCAATCAAACTCTGTTTTAATGCATTTATTAACATTTCCTTTTTCCTCTTTGACATGGATTTAATTTCATTTTCTTAGCATAGATTAACATATTAGAAATCAAACATAAAAAAACACCCAAAACATTGATAAAACACTAAAAACAACGAAGTAAGAAAAAGGATACTTAGTCACATATAGTGCATTACCCTTTATCAATTTACTAGCCCTGGTCGATAATTTATGCTATCAATTTATGACACTAAATTGAATAAACAATTTTCTCTCCAAAGGAAGTTTCATATTTTTTCAAATCAAATATTTTCACTAACCTCCCAGTGAAATTTGCATAAGTAGATATATTCGCATTATTCAATGAATAAGATTCAAATAACCACTAAGAATAAGCCTTACCTTCAAGATGTAGTTCTGCTACTCTAATGTCTTCCTCTTCTAAAACTTGATGCAGCTGGAAATATGTGTCTAGCTTCTTTAGCCAACCCTTGGCTATGCTCTTGGGTGACCCATCAAAAGTAGGCAGAAAGAATCTACCCAATTTGTGTTGCATGAATCCCCTTCTTCTATTGTAGTTACTGGGTATTTTGTCTTCTTTGATTTTAAAAAACCCTTGGAAGCTCAGATGCTCCTTGAATATTCTAGACTGAGATTCATTTTCTTGGAGATAGTCACCAAGAGTCTCCTCCTTTGGTGTTTCTTCTTCTTCTTCTTCTCTTGCCAAAAATGTAGGCTTGGTACCACGTTGTATATCCGATTGTGTGTTTAAGTGATCACACCCATAATATGAAGAACTGGAGATTTCTTCATGTGAAAATGTTCTTGAGGGATCTTCATGTCTTTCCCTCCTCATTCCCTTGATTTCTCTTTTAAGCTCATGCATAGTTTGGAGAAAAAGTTATGAAAACGCTTTTCCTTGCATTTCTCCAAAAAATGGAGACTTGCCTTTGTCTCTTTTGTGATTATTCCCTTTTCTGTTATAATCTTCTTCTTCTTCTGATAACATAGATGCAATGTCTTCATAAGCTGAGCCAATATTATGCTCTAATACCACTATAGTATTCCCAAATGGGAAAAGCAGCAATGTAGCTCATAATAATGGAAATAGCATTAAGTATTAACACATTACATATGAGCCAAAAAATAGATCCATGGTATTATGTATAACAACATTAAATAAGTACAAGACTCTCTTGGGTATCAAATCCCTCAAGATAGGCAAAAGAAGCCTCCAATGCCCAAAGTCACCTAAATCATGTAATACACTCCTACAAAAAACACTGAAGCAAGTGAAATACACTTTTAGTGACTAATACTGCAGTTGGGACATATATATAATTGGATCTGATAAGATCATGCTCATAAAAGGGAAAAAAATGGAGATCTATGTTCCTCAACACTTTCCCTAGATAACCTAGGAAGGGTTTTCGGAAATACACAGAATATGAATGATGGATCTAAAGCCCTAGGGATGAAGATTCAATCCAACTGAAGCACATAGAAGTAGGATGTTGAATCTGAAATAGATCTAAAAGAACACCTCCAAAAGACTCTCTCAATGAAGGGTTGATCGATTCAATGGAAAGAAAACACTCCAAATGGAGTACTGAACTTACCCCTGCAACAGCTCAATAAAATAACACAGATCTGGACTAGAATTGCACTGTAGGGGATAAAATCACCTTGTCATGATGCCAAATATGTCAATAAAGCTTGAGGGGCTTCCTTGCTGGCCTTCCAATAGAAGAAAACCTTCCTATACTACAAAACTAGCTCAGAAAACACCCAATACAATCTTTCACTGCTGCACCCTACAACTCAACACATCTCTCAGTAGAAACTGAATTGTACCATGAGACTGAAGCTTGGCCTGAAGCCTGAATGTGGAAATGTAGTGCAAATATCTTCCTATGAGGTTTCTCAAGGATAGAGGTGGGATTCCTGATGAGGAACACCCTGTGCTAAACAACACTGCAATCTTAACTAAACAATTGAATAAAGCTTATATATCTAAATAGACCATATAATCAAGTATCATAATACATAAACTTAACATGCCTCATATGGCTGCCATCCTCATCCTTATATAAGTGATGAGCTTTCTAACCCTAAAACCCACTCATTAAAGGCACTGTCTCCATGCATGAGATATCCCTCAAAAACCCTGATATCCCTCCATAAATGTCCACCCCTCCATCGAAGCGATGTTGATTTGGTCAAAGTTGACCCAATCCACATGCTCTAGCCCCTATTCACACCTTAGGGTGCTCACATAGTCTGCCGAGATGTCTTCCTTTCACATTGGCATTTAATTGATTCATGTTAAGGAGATTTGTGGATCTCCATATCCTCTTGTTCAACAAGTAAAAAAGAAAAATAAAAAATTAATATTCCAACTAGCTCATGGTTAATTTAGGAATACTACATAGATCCCATGCATAACAAGAATGAAATAAAATACTGATACTTATCCTTCAATGATCCTTACCTTTGCCTTCATTCTTTCTACATGCACACCAGATCAGTTTCCGGACCTCATGAACACCCAATGCATTTTATTATCTTCCATCATGTACATGTACACATAGTTTACACCAAAACACATACATCCACACATGGTATACAAGACCACACAATACATATGCCCACACTGGAATACAACACATACACCTACAATTTTTGTGCAATACAACATAATACATATGCCTACACTTCCACACAACACATACACCTACACCCGATGTACAATACAACACAACACATACATCCACACCCGGTGTACAATACAACACTATATATCTGTGTGTGTGTGTGTGTGTGGTGTACAATAAAACATAATACATAGTACCACATGCCCAAAACACCACATGTATGACATGCACACAATACCACATGTATACCACTACCCGCACAATGTGTGCGCAACATCACATGTACACAAGACTTCTTGCAGAACATGTACACAATGAAAAATGTATACCACACCACATGTACAATTTGTACGCAATACCACATGTACATACCACCACATGCACGACATGTACATGACATCATATGTACACAACACCACATGCATAACATGTATACGGCACCACCTGCACATAACACCATATGTACAACATGTACACAACACGGCATGCACATAACACCACATGTAAAATTATGTACACAACACCAAAGGTATATAACACCCTATGTACAACATGCACCCAACACCATATGTACATAGCACCATACATACAAAACACAATGTATCCAACATGTGGACAACACCATATGCACACAATGCCACATGTCCAACATGCACACAGTATAGTAGGTACACAACAACATATATCCAACATGTACGAACCATTTATACCTAGCACCGCATAAGAAATATACACACAACACCATATATACAAAATACATACGACATCATATGAACATAATACTATATATGTTACAAGTAAACATCACCATAGGTACAATCACTGAATATATAACATGTGCCACATATAAACAACAATATTATTGCACATCCATAGACCACACACTAACCTAACAAGAAACCTTTCTTTTAGTGTCTTTCCACTATCCATGCTTATCCTAGCATGTCATAGATCACACAAATTCTGCTTCATTGATGTACCCCTCAACATTGCCTGTCCTTAAAATAAACATAGGCATCATATAAGCATATACTATCAATTCATGTCCACATTATACTGAACTCATAGATCTGTCAAGGCTACTCTACCACTTGATTCCTCACATCTAGGAACTTTTTCATGAAATTTACCTGCATAAGAAATCATTCCTCTACCATAATGATCATTGACAACCCTCTGAGATAGTGACATAGATACATAGACGCATACATATATAATCATTAGCATAAAACAATCATCATCATGTCAGATAATGAAATACATACACACTTACATTTATGCATACATAAACATTAGCATAAATCAATCATGATCCCATCAGAAAACCCCATACATACATTAATATACATATATACATGGACATTATCCTAATCATGATCAAAACATAATTAACAGATATAATAAGGGTTATGTTAAGAGAACTCCCTTTATGCGTGTATAGTATGCACAATATTGAGAAAAATATTTCCCAACATAGTCAATGCATTCGACACCTCAAATCTATTCACTTTAAATTTTGTGATACCTTTCTCCTTATTTTTCTCCCACAGTCCATTTACCTCAATGGAACCAACCAATCGAACCTATTTTAATATTCTTACCTTATGCTGCCTTTATACATGCATCAGGATTCATCTATCTTACATTACCTATTATATTCCATTCATCTCTTCTTGAGCTTCACCGAATTTCCTCTTTTACCAACCAATTCCAAAAATATCAAACAAAAGGAAAGAATAAGAAACAAAATAAGAAAACCTTGGAAAACCAAAATCAATACGACACTGCAATAAGGTGACATGATCATGCACTAGACATAAATAAATCCACAATCAAGTGCACAAATTCACAAAATACCAAAGGAAAAACACTAAAAAAAAACACCATGACTCAATCCCCATGGGTCTCGACAGCTTCCAATGGAAATATCAACTTGAGCCTTGTCCAAGATTTCATGGTAGTATATTTTGCCATGCAATCCCCCGCATCATACTACCATAACCACATAACTGTCAGCGAATAAATAAATATAACAATATGCCAATTACCTTACCTTGTTATGACACACACACTGCCTTATATATGAACATACACATATCAGTCACATGTTCCAAATATCATGACAACATATATATTGATTTGGAATCAACATCTACCAAGTCTAAAACCATGTTATAATAAAAAATAAACTCCTCCTCATCAATTATAATACATGATACTACAAATATCACCTACTTACACTCAAGTACATATTGATCGTCTTGACGTATACGTGTTATTACGACCATCCTAAAAAAATATCATTACTTCATTCAATATTACAGAAACATGCTCATATCGTGCGATTAGTCAAACATTCAACAGTAAATAAAATACATAATGGAAGCCAATGCTCAAACACCAAATAGATGACACAATCAAACATTCAAGTACAAAGTAGATGACATAAGAAATATCACACCTTAATGTATCTCAGGGGATGCTATATTTTCTGTACAATCAATCTACATTAACATAATATAACTTCACAACATCTCAAATCAACATAAATAAGGTTATGATATCCATAAAAGTAACTAAATAACATGTTCACATAATAAAATCATAAACAATAATCATTTATGCATAAAAATCACATATGCACAATCAACCTAGATTAGTACAATACAATATAGAAATATATCAACCCATACATGAATGTAATAACCCTATCCATACGCATACACAAATACAATGGAATACGATACATATAACATTGAGATCTTAATGTAATAACCCTAATCATCAAGTTACTAGCATATAACAACAATACACTATATATCATACTCATCAACAACATGTAACCTAATCATCAAGCTAAATATCATACAAAAACAACAAGTGAACCTATATCATACACATCAACAACATATAACATCACCAAAATAGAACAACAATAATAATGAATACCAACAGAGGTTGCGATCATTCATGACTATCTATAACATGTACATATAACCGCACTAATCAACTAGCATCTATGATGTACGTAACCATAACATAAATGGAATGAAAGGTGTACTCATAACCATAATGCATATAACAATCCTTATCCTACATACCTACATTCCCAACATCCAAACCTATATGACAACATGCTCTTGCCTCAAATTCCAATGCTGCAACTTCAATTTGATGGTCTACATCTCCTGTTGTATCTTAGCCAAAAGATAAGCATCTTAAAATAACAATATAATCATGATGACCTAATTGCATACAATTACCTTATGCACAACAACCTTCACCAAACCAATGCAAAATTTACCATATACACCCACTTTACATGTATAACCAATCATGAATTACCAATGCATGTCCCACATATAGCATCACATAAACAAGTGTACACAGAAAATAAAAAATCATGACCAATATGTGACCTAGCATAAACAAGAAATGAATACAATACATGTAGCAACCTATAAGAAATCATGCATGAAAAATACAGAAGCATGGGCAACACATAACTAGTCATACACTCACGACAACATGTTTACAAAAACACCATCAACACATCCATGGTGAAACCACTAGCACCATGGCCAACACAACATGGATGAATCAAGCACACATAGACTGGAAGAATATTAAGAACATATGAAAGTAACATAAATGCATGATCATCACACTATTCATCCAGTATGAGGGTTAAACCATGCTCTAATACCATTTTGTGGTATTAGATATCACACAAAGAGAACAAAAACCAAACACCACCCAAGGAGAGCGCAACCATGCATGCATACCACTCTGTAACACCCCCATCCCATATCTACCCATGTAACCGACCATACGAGGTAAACATGTCAGAAGATGCTACTATAATGATATTCAACCTCCTAGATGACCTTAAGGAAGTGGAACTCATAGAAAGATAACATGCAGACCTTGCACATCATCAATGACACCCCTAGGAGCTAACCCAACCCTTAAGGCATATTTCCCATGGGTCACACCAACCCTTTTGCCTATTTGAGCCATAGCTGCAGGAATGATAGTACATGCCAGCAGCCAAGAGCTAATAGCCGTAGTCATAACACTGCATTTCATCGACTAGGGCCCCAAATGCTCAATTTTCTGCTCGTGGCTTCAGGATTTGAGCCACCTTTTTATGCCTAGAGCCTAGGTCACTACCCAGAACTTCATCAAAAATTAAAAAATGATAAATAACAATATGAAAATGATATGAAAGCAATCACATCAATAATAAATCATCTATACCCCTCCTATCCATGACAATAATTTTGTCAAACATGTCGTAAACATTGAATCTAGAGGTGTAAACATGCTAGGTCCCTATAATACTTGTGTATCCCCTTATTGTTATTGTTATTGTATCCCCCTTTTTGTTATTTTTGTTCAAATTTAGTCCCCATATTGTTATTATTGTGCCTCATATAAGCCCACTATTGTTATTGTTGTGCCCTTACATTGTTATTGTTATGTCGGTTAGGATTATGTTGTGACCCCTTGGACTCCTATATATATAAAGGAGGTATTTTCATTTGTATCATCGAAGTATTGTTCATTTATGTAATGAAAAGGAGGTTTCCCCCTTGAAGACTCTTATTTCTAAGTCGTTGATTTACCTTTTCTTCTATTTTGTGAGCTGGATTCATAACATTTGGTATCAAAGCTTGGGATTCTAGGGTTTTTCTTCTTCAAACAAGCCATGTTGGACTTTTAGTTATAAATTTTTTTCTACAAGGATTCAGAAGCTGAAATTTTTACCCCGTGGATCTAAAATCTTGCTGAAACTCATGCAAAAAATTAAGATATTGGTTCATTATGTTTTCGTAGATATGATCTGAGTAAGTTAGCATTTTTGCACGCTCAAAAATTTCTTCTCAAACAGGTGGCCGAAGGAAAATTATCATAACTTTCGTTTCAGGATTCAGTTTGAAATTTTGTAAAATGTGGTTGAAATTTCACATAATTTAGCTTCTTTTGTAACAATTTTAGAGCTGAAATCCAAACCACGGACATGTGGAATGTTGTACAAGTTCACTCTACTGAACTATTCCATAATTAGGTCATTGTGGGAGATCTGGCATAATTTTATTTTGAAGAATCCAAATTAGGTCAGACCTATGGAATTGGAAAGAAGAATTAGCTGGATACTATAGGGCCGAAGTTAAAAAATTTGAAATACAAAATCACATAGATATAATAGTTTCAATATATATCCCCTCAAAAGCAAAAAAAAGGTGTGTAAACTGTTTTTAAAATTTCACAACGTTTGTTTGAAAAATCAATTTGAATTGATTCCAAGGGGAAATTAAATCATTGATATCAATATTGGGTTCTAAAATGCCTCGAAAAAATAAATCAACACCCATTAAGCCCTCAGAAAAATCTACTATGACACATGAAGAGGAAGAAGTGAAATATGATATAACAAAATTACGGGACCAAGTGCAACAAATTTTTCTCTCAGAAAGATAAATAAAAGAAGAACTAAAACGTGATATGAATGGTTTAGAATCAAACATGGATGGTTTTAATAATGGCATGGAATGTATAAAAGCATAAATGAAAGGCAGTATGGAAGATTTGAAGAAATACATGGAAGGTTTGAAGGAAGGTTTGACAAAGTTGCTACAATAAAAGTTCCTAATGGTGAAAAGGTAGTAGAGGAAACTCATGATGAAAACAAAATATATGTTACTCATTATTTCATATAACCTAACATTTGATTGAAGGCCCACCATATTCCAAAGATATATATGATTAATTTTGATGGCAATTATCCCATGACATGGATACTACAGGTGGAGAAATTTTTTGATCTCCATAATGCGCAAAACACACAAAAGGTACACATTGCAACTTTATATTTAGAACCCATTACATTTGTATGGTATCAATGGATTTTCTTTTGTAAACAAAATGTCACCTGGCCAATTTTTATAGAGGAAATGATATAACATTACGAGGATACAAAGAGAAACACCTTATTTAGCCCATTGATAAATCTCAAACAAAAGGGTTCAATGGTGGAGTACATTAAGGACATCCAAAAATTAAATATAAGGGAAAATAATGTTCCAGAGGAACATAGGATTGATTTCTTCATAGGGACTTTAAAGGATAACATCCAATATGAGTTTCACCTTTGGGAATTGATTAATTGGAGAAGGCATTCAAGTTGGAAAGAAAAATTGAAATCAAAATTATGGTGACAACGAAGCCTACCACTCACAACTATAAATATTGAAGTGTTGCTACGCCTATACTTCCACAGCCTACAAGGTTGACACCAAAATAATTGGAAGGAAAAGAGAGAAAAAGGGCGATGCTACAATTGTGATAGAAAATACACTAAAGGTCATAAGTGTGCTGAGAAGAAATTATTTTACATAGGTTGTTAAGAGGAGGATGAAAATGAACAAGAAATTTCAAAAGAAAAGGATATAAACCAAGAACCAACCCTAAAGAAAGAATAAATGAATCTGGTCATATCTTGCAATGCATTGGAAGGAATAACAAATCCTCAAACTCTAAATATAAAAGGGCATATCAAGAAGACAAATTTAATAGTGTTGATTGATTCAGGAAGTACCCATAATTTTATTGACTATAAGGTATCCAAGTAATTGAATTTCTTCCTATACCCAACACCAGAATGTCAAGTGATGGATGAAAATGTAGGAACTATAAATTTCTCTTGAAAGCACCATAATATCAAGCTAACCATGGGGGAATATGTATTGAATATTCCAATTCCCTCCTTTCCAATGTGTGGTGCTGATGTTGTACTAGGAGTCCAATGGTTACAATCTTTGGGGATGATAGCTTTTAATTTTCAAGAATTTTTCTTGAAACTTTTTAGGGAAGGAAAGGAAGTTGAATTACAGGCTATCGCAGGAAACATGGGAAAGACAATCAACTCTAGTTTCACGAAAAAGTTTCTAAATAAATAACAACAATGCATAATTGCATAATTATTCTCACTAAAGGATCAAACATCAAAATCATCTACTTCTCCATATCTAAAAAAAATTATTTGACAATTATTTGAAGGTGCTAGAAAATCCCAAAGGACTCTCATCTATTTATGATAATGGTCATGCTATTCATTTGATTCCAATAAGTGTTACTCCAAACATCAGGCCTTATATATATCTGTATGCCCAAAAGAGTGAGATTGAACGTATGGTTGTAGAAATGCTAAAGGCTAGTATAATTAAACCTAGTCAGAGTTATTTCTCTGCTCCAGTAGTATTGGTGCACAATAAGGATGGATCATGGCGTATGTGTCAGGATTATAGGGATCTCAACAAGATCAGTATTAAAGATAAATTTTCCATCTCTGTCATTGAGGAATTATTGGATGAATTAAATGGATAAATTTACTTCACCAAGTTGGATCTTTGTTTTGGATATCATCAAATTAGAATGAATACTGAAGACATTCTGAAAATAAAATTCAAAACTGATGAGGGTCATTATGATTTTTTGGTCATGCCTTTTGGCCTTACTAATGCACCTTCCACATTTCAAGGTTTTATGAATTCCATTTTCAAAACCTTCCTGAAAATTTTTGTTATTATTTTTGATGATATAGTAATCTACATCAAGTCTTGGAAGAATCATGCTCAACATGTTGACATGGTACTAAAACTATTGGACGAGAAACAATTATATGAAAATACCTCCATATTTTTCTTTAGAGTACAAGAGGTGGAATATTTGGGTCATATTTTATCTCATGAGGGTGTTAAGGTAGACCCTAAAAAAAATAAATCCTTAAAGGAATGGAAAATCCCCACAACCATAAAGCATCTTCGAGGATTTATGGGGTTAACAGGGTATTATCGCAAGATTTTTAAGAAATATGGGAGAATATCCATGCCTATAACATAATTATTAAAGAAAGATGCATTTTCTTGGACTCCCAAAGCAACTAAGGCTTTCGAACATCTTAAAGAGGAAATGTGCAAAGCACCAGTCTGAGCTATGCCAGACTTCACAAAAACCTTTATTGTAGAATGTGATGCCTTAGGAAAACAAATTGGTGCGGTTTTAATTCAACAAGGAAGAACAATTTCTTTTGAAATTCGTCTAATCAAAAGAAATTATTTACATAAACCTACTTATGAGAAGGAAATCTGAGAAATAATACATGCACTAAAGAAATGGTGACCTTACCTAATGGGAAGAAATTTCAAGTTAAAAGAGATCATGATAGTGTTAAATACTTTTTGGAACAAAAATTATCTTCAAAAGAGTAGCAAAAATGTGTCACAAAAGTGTTGGGTTATGACTTTGAAATCATCTAAGAAAAGGGAAGAAAATTGTTTTTGTAGATGCACTCTCAAGAAAGGATGAGGACGTGTAAGCATTTCTTTGTGCCATTTCTATTATCGAAACAGAGTGGATAATTGAAGCAAGGGATGAATGGAAGAATGATGAAGAAGTGTGGACACTCATTCAAAATTTGCAACAATATCCTATTATATCTAAGAAAATTAGCTGGAAAAATGATTCATTATTGTGTAAAGATCACTTTTATCTTTGTAATAATTCCCAACTCAAACAAAATATTCTTTTGGAGTTTCACACCTCTCCATTAGGAGAGAACTTGTGATTTTTAAAAACTTACCACAGGGTCAATAAGGAACATTTTTGGGATGGCCTTAAATATGAAATTCAAAATTTTATGGCGGACTGTTAGGTTTTCGAACAAAATAAATTTGAGACAATTAAGACTGCATGTCTGTTACAACCTTTATGCATTCCAAGTCAACATTGGGAGGAAGTTTCAATGGATTCTATCACAGGTTTACTCAAGTTCGAAGGAAATATTTTCATCATGGTGGTAGTTGATAGACTGACCATGTGTGCAAACGTTTTTTCATTATCTCATCCATGTAAAGCTATGATCCAGGAGGATCTCCACCAACAAAGAAGTTTACTTATGCACCATGAAGACACTTTATGATGGGTGACAAAGTAATGAGTAAATTAATTCATTATTTCATTTTAAAATTATGAAGTGGATAATGTTCTAAGTGAGTGGAAAATGACTCACCAAAATATTCACTTATTTTCCATTTGAGAAATTAGTTTTATGTGAGAATTGACCTCACAACTAATTTGCTATTTCTCATTAAGAGGTTGAGCTTTCTTGGCATGGTTAAGATCCTTGAAGTTGGGTTTGCCATTTTTACCTTGAGTAATTTTTAAAGTCCTAGAATCATGGAGTTTGTCTTTCCTTTAAATGTCTTGAGATCCTACTATTGTGGATTGGGGAGTTATAGGGAAAAACTATATAAACTCATGATGCGAGCCTTTGAAGAAGAGGAGAAAGGATAGGAAACTTAGCCTTTGAAAGCCATAGTGCTTGGCTAATGCTCAGCCATGGAACTGGAATGTATGAAAGCTTAATTTGAAGATGAAATATAAAGGATCTGCCTTCCAATTGAAGCAGGTCCAGAGATGTAACCCTAGTGAGTTGGAGGGGTGAACTCCGTTACCAATTTGGTTGTCTTTCGCTTATGTGTTATGTGCTTCCTGATTATGTTTAATTCATGTTAATGTGTATGCAAACTAACATGCTCATTTGAACCTGTATAAGCCATAGTCGTTTTAAAAGATCTTAGTACCGTACACGTGATGGTTGGGTAGTACTCGACCCGTGATCGGATCAAGTGGTATCGGAGCAGGTGACTGCTTTGTAGGATGGGCAAAGGAACAAAGCACGCTGAAAGACTGCAAGAGTTGCAAGAGATAAACGAAAGCCTTCAAGCCGAAAATGCAGAATTGCGAAGATTATTGCTCGATAAGCAGGAGCTTCAAGAGATGCTACGAGCTAGAGAGGAGATATTGTCTAAATTGCACAAGGTTGAGACGACGGAGGTTGCATGTCAAACCGAGGTATGTGATGTCACTTCAAGTTCTGTTCTCTCTCAATATGAAACTAATGTTGGCATGAAAATCCTCACGAATATGGGGTATAGTGGAGGTGGACTTGGCATAAATGGCCAAGGAATCACCCAACCATTGGAGGTTGTACCAAGACAACCATTTGCAGGTTTGGGTTATCAACGGGAAGAAGGAGAATGCTTAGAGGTAGCTGAAACAAAATTCATCTCTTCATCACCTGATTCCAAGAAAGGAATCAAGCCACCTAGTCCCCATCAATTTAAGGACAAGCCAAGAAGGTATGAAAATCATTCAGATTCTACTTTTGCACATAAGAGAAGTGATTTCTTTCATAGATCTGCTAACTATGGTGTAGTTAAGCATCATACAAGGAAAGAGTGGGTTAAGAAGACAGATTTGCCCACAAGAAGGGAGACCAAGAAGAATGAGAACGTTCTAAATCCTCCTATCATGAAGACACAGTGGAATGGGAAATGGTCTAATTTCTGCAATTTCTGCAAAATCAGTGGCCATTGGGAGAAGAAGTGCTGGAAGTTGCACCCCGAAATTCGCCAAGAGTCAAGCAAACATATGGCGAAAGAGCTCGTGAAGAAAGCTCCATTCACCATTTAAAAAACATGCTTACAAGAAAGAAATTCTTGGTTCGAGTTGGGTAAGCAGTTCATGATGTTTCTGTAGGTTATGTTTATGATATTTTGCAAAATTTCGAGTTTTATGGGGGCAGGTATCCGTCTTTTGATAAAAAGTGCTCAAAATTTTTCTGACTCGAAATCAACAAATAATGACACCATCGCGAAGAGCTGGACAAGAGGAATCCGACGACGCTTGAATCGCGTCAAACAGCCTCCGGATCGAAAAGTTATTGCAACCTAAAATTTTGTCAAGTCAAGGCAAAGGCAGGAGAACCATGTGCACCGTAGACTTAAAGGAAGTGATCTTTATAGAAATCAGGATGGCGATGGTCTTCTCGACCTTAGAGGTGGTCGCAGCTCCGTTTTTTGGTGCTGAAGCAATACCTGGACCTGGGCTGGAGGCTGGAATCTGTGTAGTAGTCGATGAACGGAGCTTTGGTTGGGCTCTGTATTCAATCTGCGTTCTCCTTGTCGGCACAAGCTGTCCCACCGGATTTGGCCAACGAGGGAAGCATCGCAGAGATGTTCGGTCGACTATTCATGGAGATGAAAAAGGTTGATACTGCAGTTCTTTGCACCCTCGTGTTCATGGTCCTAATTTTAAATCTTGCTGCTACTCAGCGATCCGCCAACCTGCATATGGAGGAGCAGTAGGAGGTAAATAGCGGAGATTCGATTTGGAATGAAATGAAACTGAGAGGACCGGTGCCGCCTTCGGGCCCTTCACAGTGTCAAAATTATGGGCATGACCGATCAGGCTGTCCACCACCACGGCCAGATTATTCCATGTGGAATGAAATGAAATCGAAAGGACCAGTGCCGCTTTCTGGCCCTTCACAGGGCACCAGCGTTTGATAGCATTGAGATCAAGGCACCAGTAAGGATAAATTTATGTCCAGGACAATAAAAAGTTGTGTATCTACCTCTGCATGAGAAATTTCTCACTCAGCGTGGCTGCTGGAATGTACGACAGTGATTAAGGATAGATGCGCCGCAAGTGTTTGATATGTAGATGCTAAGGTTTGGAATTGGTCGCTGCTCACAAAGGCGACATTCTACTGCAGGCTACCATGGTAAAAAGCATCGTCGAGCTGGGTCATACATTGAAGGCAATTCATTTCCCACGATAAATTTGGGCCGGTGGGGAATTCATGGATTGATTTTCCGTGATAGAAGTGAATTGCCAGATTTTGTGCCACAAAATCGGCATTCTGGATAATGAAAAGAAATGTGATCTCAGTATTTATGATGACTCCCTGGCAGAATGGATCTCCGAATTCGTTATCGGTGAGAGTGGTGTAAGCCGATTTTGTTAGTTTTCCTCCCATGATCGGCGCGCAGATTGGTTACAAAACTTCGTCGAAGTTGTTGGGATCTCCCGCAGATTTTGGGGGCCATTTCTGCCAAGTCATGTTGCCTCCGACATCTATTGGGAGACAGTTGCTTGACTCTATCTTGGGGGTAGCTCTTTCGTCGTGTTAGCAGGAGCTATAGCCACGACATCGAAGTTGCGTCTGCGTATAACTGCAGATGCTATCCCAGGATCGGTTATCATTAGTTTTTGACAAACGATGTTGCCTATCTCTTCAATTGAAGCACACGAAATTGCCAAAAAGACCAGATTCTAATTGATGGGGAGCCGAGGAGAGGCGTTTGTGGTTGAAAACTGTTGAACACTGGTGCACCGGTTGAACACTGTTGACAGGTGCGCGGTGACAGACATTGCGTGGAGCTTTGACAGCAGAGTGCGGACCTCCAAATCATTGGATAGCAGTTTTTCCAGCGTGCAGTCAAAGAATTGGATAGTTTTCGGCTTTCCAGTGTGCAGTGATCCGTGAAAGCAACATGGTAAAGCAACGGGGCACTGTTCATTTGTGGGATAGTAGTGTGGAAAAGCAGCGGAGCACCACTGCGTCCTCTCCCAGAGATGCAATGCGTTGACAGTTGGGCAGATCTGTCGGCGTTTTAATTCTTGTTGTTGGAGCAATGAACCTTGCTGGCTATGAATTAGCAAGAAAGGAAATGGATAAGGCAGCACAGTTGTCTGAGAACTCGCCCTCGTTACAACAATATGCACGCAGAAACACAACCTTTTTTTTTTTTGTGGATTTCCCGCAGATATTTCATTGTTGAACAATTGCTGGATATTTCAGATCTGTATGTTCTGCCCACCGAACATTGTTGAACCTGAATTGCACAATGGCAAAGGTTTTTTTTTTGGTTTCCCATCCTGCACGTAGAAGCGTAGTATAAACAACACTGATGACTTGTCTGGATCAGCAGTGGGTGGTTTGAAGTTGGTCGTAGTCGCTATTTGAAATTGTGTGCAGCAGAATAAAATGGGAGGTTGATACCTATCATGACTTCAACGAACTTGTGGAGTTTGAGCCCATGCGTGGAAGAAGAAGCATTCAATGCTGAGCAGAGGACCTGCGTATGGATCATGATATGGCGCACCTCGTTGACAAAGACGCTTCTTCTCCTTGGTATCAGTAGTGTTATTAAAGAGATCGGTTCGTAGATGTCACGCAGGGACACCGATAAAAGGTCGGGCCACTAGATTGCAGTGCAGGTGCGTGGCTTCATGATCGAGCGAGTTGCAAGTTCGCACAAAGACGATCAAGGCAGGAGCTGAGCCTTATGGCGCCCACCGTGGAGTGGCCAACGACCATTGCCATTTGCAAGTGCTGAAAGTCAAGTGAAGAAGTACTTTAAACCCATAGTCTTTCATAATGCACATTTTTGTAATGGGGGATTTGCTTTTTGTTTTTTTCAACATTAATGCATTTGGATGATATGGGGCATACATATGTTAAAAGGAGTTTTTGAACAATTTGTTTCTTTTCCCTTTGTGCATATATTTGGAACTTTAAATTACTTTGTAATTGCCATGTAAGCGGCCAAAGTTGGCATCATATCTTGGCATCAAAAATTTGGCAATGCCATGTAAAAGGCCAAAGTGGCCAACGATGAAAGAGATGATGTAAAATATGCTTATGAAGCATTGGAAAAGGCTTTTTTTTAGCCACTCTTATGTAAGGGAGAGTGAGAGTGAGAGGCGTATTTTTTTTTTACGCATTAAGCCTTGTTGGCATCTTTGTAAGAAAATGGGTCAGGAAATTTTCCTAAAAAAGAGCCATTTTGGCATGTAAACTTGACCAATGAACCCTTGGCAAGTGTTGTAAACAGGTATGATCAGCTACAGGTTGCAGCTTTATGCAGATGTGGACTTTTTCATTCCGATTCTGAAGGACTGAGGTGAAGGGATCTTGAAGGGATGTTCCTATTTCAGACATTTGTGTTGCAGCTTTATGCAGATGTGGGCTTTTGCATTCTGATTCTGAAGGACTGAGGTGAAGGAATCTTGCAGGAATGTGCCTTTTCAGGCATTTGTGTTGCAAAAGTTGCAGGTGTTGGCATTATCTTCCGATTCTGAAGAACGGTAGGTGAAGGAGTCATGATGGAATTTGCCTTTCAGAGACATTTGCATACAATTGAGTTGATTGAAGCTAATACTTTTGGAGACCAAAAGTTTTCTTTTCGGGAAGGTTTGATCCAGGAGGATCTCCACCAACAAAGAAGTTTACTTATGCACCATGAAGACACTTTATGATGGGTGACAAAGTAATGAGTAAGTTAATTCATTATTTCATTTTAAAATTATGAAGTGGATAATGTTCTAAGTGAGTGGAAAATGACTCACCAAAATATTCACTTATTTTCCATTTGAGAAATTAGTTTTATGTGATAATTGACCTTAGAACTAATTTGATATTTCTCATTAAGAGGTTGAGCTTTCTTGGCATGGTTAAGATCCTTGAAGTTGGGTTTGCCATTTTTGCCTTGAGTAAGTTTTAAAGTCCTAGAATCATGGAGTTTGTCTTTCCTTTAAATGTCTTGAGATCCTACTATTGTGGATTGGGGAGTTATGGGGAAAAACTATATAAACTCATGATGTGAGCCTTTGAAGAAGAGGAGAAAGGATAGGAAACTTAGCCTTTGAAAGCCATAGTGCTTGGCTAATGCTCAGCCATGGAATTGGAATGTATGAAAGCTTAATTTGAAGATGAAATATAAAGGATCTGCCTTCCAATTGAAGCAGGTCCGGAGATGTAACTCCAGTGAGTTGGAGGGGTGAACTCCATTACCAATTTGGTTGTCTTTCGCTTATGTGTTATGTGCTTCCTGATTATGTTTAATTCATGTTAATGTGTATGCAAACTAACATGCTCATTTCAACCTGTATAAGCCATAGTCGTTTTAAAAGATCTTAGTACCGTACACATGATGGTTGGGTAGTACTCGACCCGTGATTGGATCAATCTAGTACATTTGATACTGCATTTATGGAAACAATTAAAAAGCTACATGGAAACCCAAGGATTATTGTAAGTGACAGAGATCCCATTTTTAAAGGAAATTTTTGGACAAAAATATCTTTTTGTTTGGGTACTCAATTAGCTCATAGCTCATCATATCATCATCAATATGAGGTGTAAACTGAGATATGGAAAAATTGTTTGGAAGGAAATCTTTGTTTCTTTGTATATAATAAACAAACATAATGGGTCAAGTGGTCACCTCTGGTTGAATGGTGGTATAACACTTCCTTCCATACTGCAGCTAAATTATCCAATTTATTACACTTTAGGGATATCATCCACCATCCATCACATCATATTTAAGAGAAGATTCTAAGGTTCAAGTAGTGGAAGATCACATGAAGCATCCACAACAAGATCTCCAACTCTTAAAGGATAACCTCACTTCGGTGCAGCATCGAATGAAACAACATGCAGATCAACATCGAAGTGAAAGAATTTTTGATGTAGGCTACTATGTATTTTTACGGTTACTGTTAGTGCAAGGAGTCACACCTTGACTACAAAAGGAGTAAGCCTTACACATCATAGTTCATTTCAAAGGTAAAGGTTTTGAGTGGTGGGATGGATTCTTAAAGAGTTTGAAATTATTTTTTATGTTTTATATTTTCATACATTTGGAAAGTTGTGGCAAGTATAAATTGTATGGGTCGATTGGTAATATAGGAAGAAAATTGCAACTAATGAAAGGAGATAGATAGATGGTCCTCAATCTAAGAAATATTCTTATCTTAAATCAGTCACACAACTACAAGGATGACTCTTTACACAAACTTTGTTTAATGTAAAGTAAACAACATTCAGAAAGTAGAGTACATGCATAAAGTATTTATTAAAAAATTCGTGAAACCTTCACTAATCATGTTCTACACAACACTTATATGATTTGAAAGAAACTAAACAATAGATAATTTACTATTACATCCTTTAATAGTTTCTTACTCACACCTTAATAGCTAATGGAACTCATACATTAGAAGAAATAGACAATGAGAGGAACACATCATACATTAGATAGTCCTTGAATCACAAAATCCTCCAGCATGAAGTAAAAAAGGGATTTTTCTTTATTATATTAATTCTTCAGGTAGACCAACTCCAACCCTGAAATGGTATTTACAAATGGTATATATCTATATAGAGAGAGAGAGGCACCAACTCCATATCTCCTAAAAATAACGAAGAACTATTCCTAACATTGCATAGGTGCTATAGGACATTAGATCTATATCCCATAAAAATCTAACTGAAAGGAAAGATGTAGATGAGAGAAGAGAAGTCAGTTTGCAATGAACTGTTAAGTATGCTGACATGTTGCCCCTTTTTTAGCTGATTTGTATCCTCGTGATTTTGGTTCATTAATAACCATGTGTATTCATTAAATATGACATTCAACAACCTTATAACCACTTATCGACCATCAATTTTTATATCCATATTGTTATGTGTCATTATCTTTCCTAAACTTGCTGGGAAAAGTTGCTCACAGTTGTCAAAAATAATTTAAAATAGGTGCTACTGGAAATTTCGATAAAAGCCTATAATTGTGCAAAAATTGCAATGCTACCATAATTTCCAGTAGCACTCCATTTCTTTTTCAAAAATGCATAGAAAATTCTTGAAAAACCTGTGAAGACATACACTTCGAAACTTGAGCTGGTGTTCAAAAATATACTTAATAAGCAAAAATGTGTTTTATTAGAAAACCCTTTTACCTTTCTTCCATATGAAATGTAGCTTCCACAAGCTTGTCAAAGTCTGATTTTTTGTCAACAACTAATCTTGATCTTGTGGTCTTAGTGGCTTCTTCTTTCACAGTGATATTTTTCTCACTTGAACCCTTTTTAATTTTTCTTCTTTTTAAGGATTTTGTTGCTGATTTGAAGGGGATTTACCTTTGAATTTCTTCCTAGAATCATTAATCTGTAACCCTTCATATTTTCCTTCTACATATATGACCTCTGTCAGTAAACTTGGATTATGAAGGGCTTTAGACTTGAGCCTAAACATGTTTTTGTCTCTGGTGTGTCTTTTTATGTTACCAACAATAGGTTTGGCATCGTACTTCCTTCTTTTGCTACTGATTTCATACCCTACATCTTTTAGGAGTTCTTCATCAGACTCAGCAGGTCAATATTTCTTCTGAAACTCCTTTAGGTGAATTTTTGCTTCTGAAACTTCCGGTAGCACCTATGTTTTGGATTTTTATGTGGTTGTAGACCTTCCTCTCTTTTCTCTGGTATAAAATTTAGGAAAAGGAGGAATGGGGGGAACTATCTTCATGAATTTAGGTTGATTTATTGACAATATTTGTCCTCTCCAACTTCCTCCCAACCTTGACTAAAGGTGTCTTTTTTTTTCTTCTCTTAGCCTTTTTATGGATATTCACCTTCTTGGCTTTTCTCTTTGTTAGCCTGGTAGGCTGAGGGTGTTGCTGTGAAGCTGAAGATGATTGATTTGGAACATCTGGTATAGGTGCAGGTTGGCCTTCTGTAAGACAGAAAATGGTCCCATGATTGGTTTATTTTCCTTAGTTATTACTCAACTAACACTTAAAATCTCGATGATATAGGTTGTGTTCTAAAGAAAATGTGTGTTTGAATCCTGTTGACATATTTTTCAGGATCTTCATCAAAATGAATGGCAAGTTGAGGGTGTCCATACCTACAACATGAAAAAAAATCTCATATGATAAAGAAATACTACAGTATACCTCCTGTCATAAGTGAGGTAAATTTTGATGAGCATAACAGCTTCAAAACATTTACTTTTGAGGTAAATACTGGGAATTCCTTTAGCCCAGTTGGGATCTCTATGTCCATCGTTAAGGAAAATGTTAAGGTCTCCTCCAGTGATAACTTGGACTTTAAACCACTTTTCTCCTTCCTGTGGAAGGTTGAATGCCTCATCAATTGAATCTGCTGATACCTGTAATCTAAGAATGTAGATGGTTTCTTTCTATCCATTAAGAAAATGGGCAGACTCCTGAGCTACTCCTAAATGATAACTTCCCAGTCTTGAACACAGTGGATACCACCCTTCTTGAAAAACCTTTTCACATTCGAATTAGCATCCACTAGGTTAGCTCCTTGGGGTTCAATTCATTTTAGCTTTCCTCCTCTCTTAGTAGTCTTCAATAATAAATAAGCTTTTATGCTAAAATCTGGTAGGTGGAAAGGCTAGAGGAACTCACCTAACATGTGTTTTTGTGTCTTATGTGAGATCTTGTCAGAAATATAAGACTCCTTTATCAAGCTGTTCTCTGGAATATCTCATTCACCAACAGTTAAACTCAACACTAATGATCGTCTTTCCTTTTCGATGGTTTAAAACAGATACGCTGGTTCACCTTCTCTTGCAAGAGATTTTTCATTATGGTAAGTAACTTAGACCATAGCATACACCCTTTGACAGTCATTATGATCTGTAGCTGGGTGTGTAGCTTCAAATAGTATGCTACAGGTGGTTGAAAATGAGCAGAGATGTAACTGGAAGTCACCTCCACCATATCTTTATTATAGACCTAGATTGTCGGCAACGACTAAGTGTGATCAACCAAATGGCCATCGCATTAAAATTATAGGTACATGATCTATTCCAACAAAAATCACATACTTTGACATGAAGATGAATTGACTCAGTTGAAATATAGGATGGACAATGGTAAGCTTCTCTTGACTGTAGATTAACAACTAGCTATTACATGTATAACCATGACTCGACTCAACATTACCGACCTTGAACTTTTGCTATCACGTGACCTAATCTCACGATAAAATATTTAAAACGTATCTTATTATAAGAACATGTGGATTAACACAAATCATATGTGCTTTTTTATTTTTTTTAAAACAGGCGAAGTTACCGAAATTTCCAGTAACATCGGTTTGAAGAAAAACAAACACAAAACATAATTAAAACAGACTGTCCAAAAAGGGATAAAATAGACACTACCGGAAATTTTGGTAGCGTTCATTTTTTTTTTGAAATTTACAAATTTTCATCCTTAAAACAAAAAATTTAAAATATACTCATGAATTAGCATAGAACTGTGCTAACAGTTACAACCATACAAACAAATGTCCCTCAAGCAAGCTAAGAAGGATAATAAATTATCACCAAACTATTACGGTCCTTACAAGGTGTTGCAAAATATTGGTAATATGGCATACAAATTGGAGCTTCCTACATATCCCCGAGTGCACCAATTTTTCCATGTTTCATGCTTAAAGAAGGTTATAGGTGACAAGCTCCCAGTTCAGACAATATTTCTAGAACATGACGAGGAAGAAAATATCATATTGGAACCCAAAGCAGTCATGGAAACAAGAACTTGAAAACTACGAAATCAATCAATTTCAGAGTATCTCATCAAGTGGAAGAACTTACCCGCTGAGGATTCAGCATGTGAGGATGAGAATTTTATACAGAAGCATGCAGGATTATTCAAGCATTGAGGACAACACGTTTTTGAAGGAGAAGGGCATGCTAGGTCCCTATAATCTAGTGTATCCCCTTATTTTTATTGTTAGTGTAGCCCTTTTTATTGTTATTGTTGTGCCCATGTAGTCCCCATATTGCTATTATTGTTCCCCATAGAAGACCAATATTTTTATTTTTGTGCCCTTAAATTGTTATTGTTATGTTATCTAGGATTATGTTGTGACCCTTTCGACTCATATATATAGAAAGGATGTTTCTTATTTTTTATCATCGAGTAATTGTTCATTTCTGTAATGTAAAGGAGTTTTCCCCCTCGAAGAGGCTGATTTCTAAGTCGTTGATCTATACTTTCTTCTATTTTGTTAGTTGGTTTCATAACAAAACAATAGATTTAAACATAGGGGTCTCATGCTTATTTGAGAGTCTCTAAGAATTTTTTTCCCTTATATCATTAGCTTCCATGAAATCTATTTTACCATAGATACATTGTGCATTAATTTACAAGTAATAACATGGATATAGCCACCCATCATCACTGATAAAATACATGATTATAAACATCATAATAAAAAAATAAATATAGTGGATACAACAGAAATACAATCCACATAATATCCAATACATTTCCATACCAAATACCAAAATTTGAATGAGCTCTTCATTACTGAATCTAAAAACCAATGGGAGGAGGGACTTCCACATTCCACCTATCCATAGATTGGCTGAGCCAATTCTTTCTTTATCCAATCACCCCCATGCCATATTCCAAGCATGAATATGAGACTTGGACTGAGATAACTAACCAGGGCATCTCGAGGCTAAATCACCTCACCCTCATTAAATATAAATCAGGCTTTACCTCGATACACACCCGATCACTATGCTAACACAAGAATTGATAGCATTGGATTCTCTCCGGTTAAACCATGAGGAATTTTTTTGTCTCCTAGTCTCTTAGGATTTACCGCAACCCACAGTCTGAATGAGGGGTCACTCATCCCTAAATTGAGACATGCTCTTCAGGATTTACCGTATATCCCAAACCTAAGATTCCTATGCATGAATTTAGATCAACCACTCTCAGACTTTACTACAATCCAAACTCGTATTACTAGGCCCTAAACTGAGGCAACACATGAAATAGTTCCATTTATTAATTCAACAATATACCTCTCACAATTTTTAATCCATCTGGTAATCCATCTAAACCAAAACATGAGAACTACACAACACCAAGCCTATCTGTAAATGGCAAGGCTAGGCTGAATACATTACCACACCTGGAAAAAACCCAAGACAAGAAAACAAGGAACCACATGCAATACCATGCATGCCAAATCTAGAAAGGAAATAACACATGGAAATCAATACCTACCAAGAATCTTGTTGTAGTTGCTTGATTCCTTCTCCTCCTTCCTTTATTTCTCCTTATTCTTGCTTTCTTTCCTATCTCGCTCTAATTCCAAAGCTCTCCAAGAAACTCTAAGTGTCCAAGAGTGAGTGCGAGAGAGATATAATAATCAAAGAGCTCCAAAAAATACATTGAAAAAAGCTTTCCAACTAATTCTAGTAATCCTTTTTATTAATGAGGCCTCCATTTTCTTCATTTTCCATTATTTTTCTTCATTTTCTTACTCACATGCAATTGGTGACCTTTCACCTCCATTTTCACCTATTTTACATTATCTTCATAAATAAAATGTCAATTAATGCTTCATGCCTTTTCAAATCATTCTCCATTGCCTTTGCCAATTTCCTTTAGCCATAATAACAGAAATGAACACCCTCTAGGAATTTTTTCCCAACATTCATCTCAGAATAAGTGTCCCATCCCCATGGTTATTAATTTAACTTTATTACATGGAATTATCACCAAGGTTGTTACAGTGATAGCCATAAATATGTATTGACACCATCCATAGAGATAGTGGGAGCCATATAAGATGTATTGACACCGTCCACAAAGATAGTGAGAACCATATAAGAAATACATATTATCATCGAACTTCACCTGAGCTTCTACACTTTTCGTTGCCTCAGTCTGCATCTAATCCTTTTTTGTGGGAACTTGTTATATCTGAAGAGTCCCAGGATGTCAAATATATAGATATAGGAGAAAGGGTTCTTCCTTTAGGAGAGTTGATATTGAGACATTTTAGAGGTAACTTAATTTCAAATATTTTGATTATTATAAAATACATGTTTTTCCAACGCGCTTATAATTATTTAGGCAAATAATTCATTTGACCCATTCAAAATTCCTCATGGGACACAAATATTCGATCTTGGGGACCTATGGTTTCCCTTAGGGAAAATTTGTCCCGAGGCTTCCCATTTTTAACACAATTCCCCACAATTACCACAACATCCAGATAAATGAAAACCAAGTGTTCAACTTTATCAAATGCTACGGATTACACTCAATCATAGTGGGACAATTTTATTTTCCTTGCATTAATGTAGTCTGGTAATTTGCAAAAGATACCAATTGTGAGGTGTGTAGTGGTGAATGAAAAAGGATGGTGCATATATAATTGATTTCCCCATAGAGTCACTAAGTACTACACATTTTGAAATTAATGAATTTTTGGTGCTTTGTTAAAACATATATATAATTTTTGCAAAATTGATGATTTTGTTGAGATGCAATTTTGAAATAGATTTGAATATGAAATGCCGAAAGTAGAAATAAATATTTACTTCCATAAATAATGTGAGGAGAACCTAAGTGCAACAATGTGCCAACATAGTTTTGTTAAAACTACAAATGCAAGGATCTATTTACTCAATGCATTATCTATGATAGCTAGCAAGCACGCAAGGTCTGTAAGTCATTTTGATTTGAACTATTGAGATCACCCAAGTAATCTTGATTTGAACTATTGATAACACTTTTTGAGTTTAATTGTACGATGGATATGCTATTTTTGGTAAATTGTAATATGAATAAATAAAAGAAATACTATTAGGGAAAATGGATTTTTGGAAGAAAATTCAAAAGCTCTTTTTGGATGCATAAGTATTTTTTGGGACCTCAAACGAAATTCATTACATTGTGGATGGCTCTACTTAGATTGTAATATGTAGGATAGCTTTAATAAGATTGTGGTTTTCATTGGGATTATTATTCTATTTAATGGAAAAATTGCTTGAATGATTTAGTTAATCATTGTTTTTTAACTTGAACATCTAATTATTTAAATTAAAAATCTGATTAGTTATTTTATAGTTGAACAAATTTTTAGATTGATTAACATTTTTCAATTAATTAATTTTTGTTGTGTCTTGTTGTAATGAGTTGTTCTCAAACATGGTTTTATTATTAGAATAATTAGTACAATTATATTCAAAATAATTATGTCATTGCTATAGCCCAAGGCTTCATAAATATAATCATAAAAAAATATTGCAACACTAAGAATGTCTTATGAATGCACACAGTTATCTAATTAACCATGTATAAAAAGGTTATTGGTTAATTTTAACTTGAGAAAGAAAAGGAATTACACATCTTATTGTAAAATGTATCATTCTACTAAATAAAATTTACTTATATATAAATGAATTTTATAAATAATAATGAACAACTTATCATGGGGGAACTTATTACAATTAGAATAATCTCAAATCCCTACAAAATTGGTGGGCGAGAAGCCACTTGGCACGAATCTATTTTTTTTAATTTATTAAAACTCCATGCAACCTAAAAAAATCTGTTTAACACATTATAGCCATTAATAAGAATTGGAACAAAGCATGTGTTGAGCATATTCCTTTAAATTTATTAAAATTCAATGCAACATTTTTAACACACTACATTCATTTTTAACCATTGAGAAGAAGCATATATTGAGCCTATTCCCTTGAGAATCAATACCTTCCATTAAAAAAAAATCTAAAAAATAGTCAATAGATTCTCATTCACCTTAAACTGAAATAAAAAAACCTTCAAATAATTAATTAAATCCTCATCCACGTTAAGTGAAATAAAAAGCAAATAAAAAACTTTCAGTTATTTCCTAACATGCTAATCAATTAAAAATTAAGAAAACAACCAAACCACAAATTAAAAAAAAAGGTTATTCACTAAATCCCATGAAATAAGTAATAAAACTTTTATTTCCACGTGATCATACCAAACCAATGAAAAAAAAGTTAAATTGGGCTAGCTCCTTAGGTTTAATCCTTGCATTCTAGTTAGGAATCCAACACCCCTCAATAAATATATCATATATAAGTTTGTTTCTATTTTTTTCTTCAAATTTATGAAATACAAAACATTCATAACGATTTCAGTGATCACATGTAAAATAATGGTCATTCTAAATCCATATTAAATTTAAATCTATTTTATATAAAAAAATATAATTTATGAACATTTATGTTTCTTTTAATATATAATATGTCACATGTCAAATTCATATTGAACCCTGAACGAATTATACATTTCTCATATCTAACAACATCACTAAAATATTCTGACCACTAACATAAATCAATTTTAGCTAAAATATAACATGAGATATGAAGGATAAAACTTAAAGAAAATCTTTATAAAGACTCTGAGAACTTGTTTCTTCTCGATGCATTATCAAAATTCTAGAATAAATCAATCCTCAAGTTTCATCGCTAAGTTTCATCCCTATTGGCACATAATAGATCCTCATGTGCGGACTCCACATTATCACAAAAAAGTACACCTCTCTCGTATCTAAAAACACACAATTACGTCAGTATATATAGAATTTTAATAGAGTATTAAAAAGTTGAAAATTATGGATGATAATGGAGGAAAAAAAGTTAAAATTTGGAAAATTACATGAGCCCTGTTAGGGTCCTTTACTCAGAAAAAACCAAGAAGCTGACACAGCTACATTCATACTAAAAAATTCGTTTGGAGGGACAAAATTACATGATCGTTGGGCGTTCACTGCAAGACATTTGCATGTCGTAATACAAAAAAAACAAGTATTTTACAACTGCAATTAGAGGTCCACACATTGCCTCTAGATTGAGAAATTGGAATTTGTCCCCTATGATGACCTCTCCATAAAAATTCACCCTCATCTTCGAAGAATAACTCAAATCCATATTGTTCAATCGATCACATGAGTTTCGATTCGGAGGAATCGAAGACGAGGCAACGATTATTAAGTTAGAACTTTTTTAGCTTCTTGTTGAAGCTGTCACAGCTTTGATATGACTCAGAGTGTTGGGTATGTCGGGTTCTCAATAATAATTTTTTTTTCTTTTTCTAATGTCAAACATTAACCTAATCTTGAATTTTATATAACTTGAACATTTAGATTATTTATAACTTTTTTAACTTATTAATGGACTGAGATTAACTATTAAAATACAACTATGTATTATTTATATAATTTGAATGGATAGTAAATTATATACGTGAATTTGAATGGATCATAAGTTTACCTTTAACAAAAAAATTTACCACATTGAATTTCCAAATTAAGTAAAATTTTAAACATCTTTACTCTTTACTAAAAGTCAATATCATTACCTAAATCAATGGAAAATAATTAATTAAACACAAACAATCAAAATCCAAAATCTTTTAATTAAATATTTGTAAAATGAATTTTTACAAAAAAAACCCATATTCTATGGATAAATTAAAATATTTAAAGACATAAATATTTAAATAAATAATAATATAAGTAAACATGATGTATGGTAAATAAATAAAACCTATTTTTATACTTACTCCATAGCTATGGTAAATAAATAAAAATATATCTAAACTAGAGGTATGGTAAATAAATAAAAATTCTTTTTATATTTACTCCATAAACTTTTTTATATTGAAAAAAACTTAAAAATTTATAAGTATGGAAAATAAATAAATATAAAAGAGGTATAAAGAGGTATGATAAATAAATAAATATAAAATAGTTATAAAGATGTATGGTAAATAAATGAATATAAAAGAGGTATAAAGAGGTAAGGTAAATAAATAACAATATATCAAATAGGATTATAAATAAAAATCTAATTATATAACAAGCATATGGGCAAAATACCATAGTTTTCTAAAAGAGGCATGGTAAATAAATAAAAATATAAATAAACCAGAGGTATGGTAAGTAAATAAAACCTCTTTCATATTTACTCCATAATCTGCTTTATATTTACGAATATTTATGTTCATTAGTTTACATAACTAAGAAGAAATAGAGAGAGAGAGAGAGAGATAGTGATAAGGGAGAGATGGAGAGAGAGTATGTATGTTTAGGGGTGAGATAAAGAGACAAATTAAGATGTATGGAAAGAAGGGGGGAGAGAAGAAGAAAGAAGGAGAGACGGAGGGATATAGTAATGTAGTTGGAGAGAGAGGGTCGGAAAGAGAGAGAGAAAGAAAGGGAGATGGGGGAAGAGAGAGGATTAGAGAGAGAGGGAGAGAGATGGGGGAAGAGAGAGGATTGGAGGGAAAAAAGAGAGGGAGGTAGGAGAGAAAGGGAGAGAGAGGAGGAGAGTGATGGAGGAAGAGAGAGTATTGGAGGGAAGAGAGAGAGAGAGAGAGATCAAGGAAGAGAGAGGGAGTTAGGAGAGACAGAGAGAGGAAGGAAGAGAGAGAGGACTTGAGAGAGAGGACTTGAGAGAGAGGAGGAGAGAGGGATCGATAGAGAGATGGAGTTGGAGGGGGAGATATGTAGGAAATAAGAAATATAGAGAGTGAGGAGTGGAGAGAGAGAAGGAGTGACAAGGGAGAGACAAAGAGAGAGTGTGTATGTTTGGGGCTGAGAAAAAGAGACAAATAAGGAGAGATGGAGATAAGGGGGGGAGAAGGAGATATAAGAAGAGAGGGAGGGATATAGTAACATAGTTGATGGGTGAAGAGAGAGAGAGAGGGAGAGACAGAGATGGGAGAGAAAGGGAAAGAGAGGAAGGAAGAGAGAGGATGTGAGAGAGTGGAGAGAGGGAGGGAAAGAGAGATGGACTTGGAGGGGGAGGGAGAGGGAGGTAAGAAGAAAGACATAGAGAGAGAAATGTGGAGAGAAAGAGAGAGAGAGAGAGTGTTAAGTAATATGGAGAGAGAGGGAGAGAGGAAAAAAGGAGGAAAGAGAGATATTAGTGGGGGAGAAGGAGAGAATGGAAAGATAGAGATATAGATGGAAGGTGAAGAGAGGGAAGAAGAGAGAGATGGGGAGAGGAGGATATTAACAAAGAGATTGATATATATGGAGAGCAAGAGCATGTGTGTTTAGGGGGGTGAGATAGAGAGACAAAAAAGAAGAGATGGAGGGGGATATATATATGGATGGAGGGTGGAGAGAGGGAAGAATATTTCTCACACTAGATGGATTAATATAAGTGGAGATGGTGATTTATAATCCTATTTGATTATTTTCACTATATGCATCGATTTTAGTGTAGATATTTATTTCTAATGATATTTGATTACTTGCACTAGATGCATTGATTTCAATGTAGGTGGTGATTTCTAATACAATTTGATTTCTTGCACTAAATTTGTTGATTTCAATTTAGATGTCGATTTATAATTATATTTGATTACTTGCACTAGATGAATTGGTTTCAATGTAGATGATTTCTAATCCTATTTGATTGTTTGCACTAAATGCATTGATTTCGGTGTAGATGGCGATTTCTAATCCTATTTGATTTATTTGAGTAAATGCATTGATTTCAGTGTAGATGTTGGTTTCTAGAGAGAGAGAGAGAGAGAGAGAGAGAGATAAGGAAGATGGAGAGAGAGGGAGAGAGGACAAAAGGAGGAAAGAGAGATATTAATGGGGGAGAGGGAGAGAAGGGGAAGATAGAGATATAGATGGAAGTTGAAGAGAGGGAAGAAGAGAGAGATGGGGAGAGGGGGTGATTGAAAAAGAGATTGATATATATGGTGTACGAGAGCGCGTGTGTTTAGGGGGGTGAGATAGAGAGACAAAAAATAATAGATGGAGGGGGATATAAATATGGATGGAGGGTGGAGAGAGGGAGGAAAATATCTCACACTAGATGGATTGATATAAGTGGAGATGGTGATTTCTAATCCTATTTGATTATTTGCACTAGATGCATCGATTTTAGTGTAGATATTTATTTCTAATGATATTTGATTACTTGCACTAGATGCATTGATTTCGGTGTAGGTGGTGATTTCTAATACAATTTGATTGCTTGCACTGAATTTGTTGATTTCAATTTAGATGTCGATTTATAATTATATTTGATTACTTGCACTAGATGAATTGGTTTCAATGTAGATGATTTCTAATCCTATTTGATTGTTTGCATTAAATTCATTGATTTCGGTGTAGATGGCGATTTCTAATCCTATTTGATTCCTTTGAGTAAATGCATTGATTCCAGTGTAGATGTTGGTTTCTAGAGAGAGAGAGAGAGAGAGTGATAAGGAAGATGGAGAGAGAGGGAGAGAGGACAAAAGGAGGAAAGCGAGACATTAGCAGGGGAGAGGGAGAGAAGGGGAAGATAGAGATATATATGGAAGGTGAAGAGAGGGAAGAAGAGAGAGATGGGGAGAGGGGGTGATTAACAAAGAGAATGATATATATGGAGTGCGAGAGCGTGTGTGTTTATGGGGGTGAGATAGAGAGACAAAAAACAAGAGATGGAGGGTGGAGAGAGGGAAGAATATTTTTGCACTAGATGGATTGATTTAAGTGGAGATGGTGATTTAGAATCCTATTTGATTATTTTCACTAGATAGATGCATCGTTTTAGTGTAGATATTTATTTCTAATGATATTTCATTACTTGCATTAGATGCAATGATTTCAGTGTAGGTGGTGATTTCTAATACTATTTGATTGCTTGCATTGGATGTGTTGATTTCAATTTAGACATCGATTTATAATTATATTTTGTTGCTTGCACTAGATGCATTGATTTCAATGTAGATTATTTCTAATCCTATTTGATTGTTTGCACTAAATGCATTGATTTCAGTGTAGATGGAAATTTCTAATCCTATTTGATTGCTTTGAGTAAATACATTGATTTCAGTGTAGATGTTGGTTTCTAATCTTATTTGATTGCTTGGATTAGGTGCATTGATTTCAATGTAGAAGTTATTTTCTAATTTTATGTGATTGCTTACATTAAATGCATTGATTTCAATGTATATGTTGATTTATGATTTGATGTAATTGGATATATGATGGTACATTAATTTTAAATTGATTGGATTAACAATATGCATTGATTTTAGTGTAAGCACAAAAAGTTATTGACAATGTACATTGATTTTTGTGTTATAGTAATTTAACCTATTAATATTGGAAAGCAAGAGAGAGAAGGTATCATGTTTACTACAACAGCTCGAGCTAAAGTTTTAGATGGTTTATGATTTAAATTTTCTTTTTCATATAATCGATATGAAAAGATAAAAAGACTAACAAGGGTGGCAATACTAATATTAGAAGAAAATAGTTTGAGATTGATCACAATGAAGACTATTTGTAATATAAGTACATTCTTATTATTCACATTTTCTATCTTTCAACAAGTTAGTTTGCATTAAAATAAATATTTCATCATTTTTCATCATTATAGCTATTAACAATACTTATCATCTCAACAACGAACTGAGGCAACTAAGAAAATTTAAAATTAAAACGACCAAGTTAATATGAGAAATATTTAGCATATTTAAAATAATTATATTAATATTTGATGTATTTACATATTATTGATAAAATTAATCATATCTTCGATAGATTTTCTTTGGCAGCACACGACTGAAACCAGCCTAGATCCATCTTAACTCCGGATCTATTAAGCGCCAAGAGGGATCAAATATCTCGACGTGCAAATCTTTCCTCAAGTTTTGCACTCAAAAAAGAGGTTTGCACCTCGAGAGATTTGATCCCTCTCGGCGCTTAATAGATCCGGAGTTAAGATAGATCTAAGCTGGTGGAATACTCAACACCGTTGTTCTTGTAACTACGTGTGTCGCATTGTTTGATTCAATGACCTGAACAATTGGGGAACCTTCAGGTTTCTTGTTTAGGATAAGGAGATTTAGGCGATGCCTACACATAGGACATGAAGAATGAGAGGCGAGCCATCTATCAATGCATTCCAAGTGGAAGCCATGATTACATTTTGGCAATACTAGCACGTTTTCTCCATCCTCGAATTCTGCCAAGCAGATGGGGCAATCAGTGGCCAAGTCCGGTGGCTTAGAGGCAGATGTGTAAACAACAGTCGGCAGCGCTTTCAAGGTCATCTCCCTCAATTCGGTGTTGGCAAGCTGAATAGTAAACTCGTAGGATGAGTCGGCCCCTCTTCGGCTGATGTAACGACAGGGGCATCTACGTGTTAGCAACCACATTAGGGTGAGCACACAGATGAGAACGCAGAGAATTGTTGCGACTGTGATGCCTAGATCGGAATTTAGAGTGCCCATGTTGACGTAAGCATTGGAGCGCCCATTGTGATGCCTAGATCGGAATTTAGAGTGCCCATGTTGACGTAAGCATTGGAGCGCCCATTGTATTCGCTTCCGGTTGGAGAAAGTGCTGGAGATGAAGCCAATACCTTCCCACTGCTAAACAACTGGAAATTTAAAACGCTCATGTTGATGGATTCCACCACTGAATCTAGTGCTGGGCAGGAGAAAACAAGCTTTAACAGTAATGTCAACAGAACGAGGAAGAGAAGAAACTAGATTACTAGTTGTGTCCGTTCGTCTACTTGTATTTATAGAGCTTCCTGTCATTTGTCATGTCCAAATCCCTAATTATTCCGGCCACATTACATGCGTTTATGAAGTTGGTATCTTGCCTTTTCAATGCCTTCTCAATGTTTATTATATTACAAATCATTTTCGGTTTTTTCAACCTTTCTATCAAATCTAGTAACTTAAACCCGATCGTTACGCGTATTATCATTGCTCGTCTCTATCACCGAAAGATCTGCTTAACTCCTTTTGGAAAACAAGTTAATCATATAAAATATGCGATTTTTCTATCTTCCACTATAATTGTGCCACCAAATATGATTTCTCAATTCGATTTCTCAGCCGCGATCGTTATACGTGTCATACTTCCGTATCTCACCAAATATGATTTCTCAATCCGATGTCCAGCGATCGTTATACGTGTCATACTTCCGTATCTCTCTCGCTAAGAGGTCTCTTTGATCCATCTAGGAAAGCTTTTTCTTATTAATTATTAACGAGCATTTGCACCGAGAGGTGCAAAGTAACGCCCGGAGTGTAGAATGTGGAAAACAATAATTAAGTAAAATATATGGAAATTTCAGTTTCTATATATATTTTAAGGAATATAAAATATATTATGATTTGTGATCAAATTCCTAGAAAACTAAGGAAAATCAGATTCCTAGAAAACTAAGGCAAATTAATTCTCACTCTTGATCTCAAAATAAATCTATGTACAACAATAAAACCACGCCTTGGATGCCTTAAGAAACGGATTGAAACTATCACAAAACATTTTGCACAGATGCATATGTGACTAACATTATTGTTCTAAAGATTAGCCTGTAAACAGAAAAGCGATTGGAATATAAGCATTAGTTCAATTGATAGGAATATAAGGATTAGAATATGCGATTTTGAACAGAAAAGCGAAGGGATAGCCTTATAAATAAATATTCCAATGAAACAAAAATGAAGCTCTAATGTGCATGAGAAAACTAACTCCTTGCAGTTTTACCATGAAATTAGACAAACCTACTGTATAGTGACAGATAATAGAAAGAATTAGCTCACTTGTACATATCATCAAATTAACAAGATAAATCTAAATCTTTATATGTTGCGGCCTATAGATATCTTAATTTACCCTTTCACTCTTGAGATGCATTAGATTAGAATATTGGTCTTCAGAAAAAATGCTCGATTTCCATAAAAAAACCCTAGAGCGGCTCTTTTTAGAAGTTTTAGGAGGCAGACACTGGCTTAATTGGGTAGAAGATAAATGCCTACCATACTTTGTCTGTCCAGGATTTGACTGGTTCATAAAATCCATCTCCTCTATTTCTTTGTTTTACTAAGACTGGATTATTTAATGTTATTATCCAAAAATTGTTTCCAAGATAGTGAGATGGATCTAGGTATAAAGAGGTAAGGTAAATAAATAAAAATATATCAAATACGATTAGAAATCAAGATCTAATTATATATGAAGTATAAGGGTTAAATACCATGGACCAAATTATTATTAATACCATGCCAAAAAAAACATTATTAACAACCCTAACATTAATATTAAAATATTAATATTATTAAATTTAATAAGTTTAATTAATACAATATTAAATTTATTATATTGTAATATATATTAATATATCATGATATATAATAGAGGTGGAGAAATAGGGGGAGTGACAAGGGAGATATGGAGATAAATTGAAGGAGAAGGGAGAAGAGGCATGAAGAGAGAGAGAGTGAGAAGAGTGAGAGAGTTAGAGAAGGGTAAGAGAGTGAGAGGGAGACAAAAAGATGGAGGTGGGAGAGAGATAAGGAGAGAGGGAGGGAGAAGGAGAGAGGATTGGAGGGTAGAGAGTGAGAGAGAGAGAAATAAGGAGGAAGGGAGAGAGAGGTAGGAGAGGAAGGGAGAGAGAGAAAGGATGAGAGGAGGAGGAGAGGAGGGGGGATAGAGAGATGGAGTTGGAGGCGGAGCGAGGAACGGAAGAAGAAATACATAGATAGGGAGTGACAAGGGAGAGATGGAGAGAGAGTGTGTATACTTATGGGTGGGATAAAGATACATATGAGTAATGGAGACAAGGGGGGAGAGAAGGAGAAAGGAGGAGTGATGGGGACAAGGGGGGAGAGAAGGATAAAGGGATAGAAATAGTAAGATAGTTGGAGAGTGAGATACAGTGATGGGGGAAGAGAGAGGATTGGAGGACAGAGAGAGAGAGAAAGAAAAAGAGCTAGGGGGTCAAATAGAAGGAGGCGAGAGAGGAATGATGACAGAGAGGAAGAGAGAGCTGGGCGAAGAGAGGATTGTAGGGGAGATGGAGAGAGAGAGAGAGAGAGAGAGAGAGAGATGGGGGAAGATAAAGGGAGGTAGGAGATAAAGGGAGAGAGAGGAAGGAAAGGAGAGGGGACTTGAAAGAGAGGAGGAGAGAGGGGAGGAGAGAAGGAGGGATATAAATATGGATTTGGAGGGGGGGAAAGGGAGGGATTGAGAGATGGAGATGGATGAGGAGAGAGGGAGGGAAGAATAAATACATAGAGAGTGAGTAGTGGAGAGAGAGGGAGAGTGAAAAGGGAGAGATGAAGATGGAGTGTGTGTGTTTTGGGGTGAGATAAAGAGAAAAATAAGGAGATATGGATAGAAGGGGGGAGAGAAGGAGAGAGAGAGGCATATGGTAACAAAGTTGGAAGGTGAAGATAGAGAGAGAGAGGGGGGGGGAGAGAAAGGAAGAGAGAAAGTGAAAAGAGGTAGGGAAATAGATATGAAGATGGGGAGGTAAGAATAAAGACATAGAGGGTGAAAGGTGGAGAGAGAGAGAGAGAGGGAGTGATAAAGAAGATGGAGAGAGAGGGAGAAAGGGTAGTAGGAAGGAAGAGAGATAGAAGCGAGAGAGAGAGAGAGAGGGATAGAGGAGGAGGAGGAGGGAGTGATAGATAGATAGATTGGAGAAAGAGAGTTTATGTTTTGGAGTTGATATAGAGAGATAGAGTGAGATATAGATATAGATGTAAGGTGAAGAGAAAAGAATATAGATGGAGAGGAGGAGGGAGGGACAAGGAAATTGATAGATATGGAGTGAGAGAGAGTGTGTGTATGGTGGGGTGCGATAAAGAGAAAAATAAGGAGAGATGGATGGATATATAGATATATATGGGGGAGAGAGGGAAGAAGGTTTCTTGCAGTAGATGCATTGATTTTAGTGTAGATGGTGATTTCTAATCCTATTTGATTTCTTGCACTAGATGAATTGATTTTGGTGTAGATGTTGATTTCTAATGATATTTGATTACTTACACTAGATGGATTGATTTTAATGTAGACGATTTCTAATCCTATTTGATTTCTTGCACTAAATGCATTAATTTTAGTGTAGATGATTATTTCTAATCCTATTTGATTGATTTCACTAGATGCATTAATTTTAATGTAGATTTTGATTTTTGGTTATATTTGATTTATTTCACTAGATGAATTGATTTCAATGTAGATTATTTTTAATCATATTTGATTGCTTGCACTGAATGGATTGATTTCAATGTAGATGGTGATTTCTAATCCTATTTGATTGCTTTCACTAAATGCCTTGATTTCAATGTAGATGGTGATTTCTAATATTATTTGATTGCTTGCACTAGATGCATTAATTTCAATGTAGATGTTGATTTATAATTATATTTGATTGCTTGCACGAAATGCATTGATTTAAATGTAGATGATTTAACTAAATGCATTGATTTAAATGTAGATGATTTATAATCCTATTTGATTCCTTGCACTAAATGCATTTATTTTAGTGTAGATGGTGATTTCTAATCCTATTTGATTGCATGCACTAGATGCATTTATTTCAGTGTAGATGTTGGTTTTAAATCCTATTTTCCTACTTGCACTAGACTCATTTATTTGAGTGTAGATGTTGATTTCTAATCATATTTTATTACTTGCATTAGATGCATTGATTTTAGTGTAGATGTTGTTTTCTATTATTATTTGATTTTTGGAATTAGTTGTATTGATTTTAGTGTATATGTTGATTTCTAATTTGATGTAATTGGATGTATGATGGTACATTAATTTTAAAGTCATTGGATTAATAGTGTGTGTGCAATGATTTCAGTGTAAGCACAAAAAATTATTGACAATGTACATTGATTTTTGTGTTATAGTAATTCAACCTATTAATATTGGAGAGCAAGAGAGACAAGGGATGATGTTTACTACAACAGCTTGAGCTAAATATTTAAATGGTTTACCATTCCAACTGTCCTTTTCAAATAATCAATATGAAAATATGACAAAACTAACATGGGTGAAAATAAGAATAGTAGAAGAAAATAGTTTGAAATCGATCACAATGAAGACTATTCGTAATTGACTACATTCTTATTATTCACAGTTTCTATCATTCAATATTATTACATTGTCACTTTGTATTCAAAATTTTATTTCATCATTAAAGTTATTTTACAATATTTATCATCTCAACAAATTGAGGTAACTAATCAAATTTAAAATTAAAATGACTCGATAAATCTTAGACACATTTAACATATTTAAAATGGTTATGTTAATATTAGATGTATTTACATATTATTCATAAAATTAAGCATATGTTCCTCATATTATCTATAGATTTTCCTTGGTTGCACACGACTGAAACCGGCCTAGATCCATCTTAACTCTGGATCTATCAAGTGCCGAGAGGGATCAAATCTCTCGAGGTGAAAAACTTTCCTCAAGTTTTTCACTCAAAAAAGAGATTTTCACCTCGAGAGATTTGATCCCTCTCAGCGCTTGATAGATCCGGAGTTAAGATGGATCTAGGCTGGTACATATCATCAAATTAACAAGATAAATCTAAATCTCATATGTTGCTACCTATAAATATCTTAATTTACCCTTTTGCTCTTGAGATGCATTAGATTAGAATATTGGTCCTCGATTGCCATAAAAAACCCTAGAGCTTGAATTTCTTCCAGGCTCTTTTTAGAAGTTTTAGGAGGCAGAGACTGGCTTAATTGGGTAGAAGATAAATTCCTACCATACCCGTTTCATTTTTCATTGCATGTTTTTCTATCGAGGATTTGACTGGTTCATAAAATCCATCTCCTCTATTTCTTTGTTTTACTAAGACTGGATTATTTAATGTTATTATCCAAAAGTTGTTTCCAAGAAAGTGAGATTAGCATAGACCTTTCTCACTATCAGAAATTTCCTATTTACAATTTGAAAGTGCTTTTCTCATTCTTCCAACAACCGTGTGAGTGGCTGCGCGATTGTTATAACATAGCATTGATGTCTGGATAAAAATCTCCGATGTCTCATTGGGAGATATAATACTTGCCCCTCATGAATAACATTTCTATGCTATGGAAAGTCTCCATTTGCATAAGCTTGATTTCCTCTGAGCCACTTTTTTCACAAGCCTGCTTTGTTGCAACACCTTTTACAACATTTGAGATGATTGTCCCTGCACTTTCTTCTTTGTGCTTGGACATAAATGGAAATGGCTCAGGAAAATCATTTCCTTTATGTTCTCCATCTTTCTTTTTTGTACATTGAAGCTTATTTCCATTAGGACTTTTTATTTCTCGTTGCATTCCATTCATTTGAAAAACAAAACAAAAGTCTGTGGTAAAAGGAGATGACTCAAGGTTAATATCACAACTTGTTGCATTTATATTTTCTCCAATTTTTTTCCAACGAATTCTTCTGGCATGTTGTTTGATGGAGTAGAAATTGGAGAGGGAGATGCAAAGGTAAACTTCTTATTTTGACTACTTTCTTCAGTTTTTTATTTTTCACCACCTTCATTGATTCTTATCTTTTCCATTTTAGAATTTAACAACTCACTTTCAGCACTTGCAATAGATATATGCTCTTCAGAAAATTTCCATTTACTATTATTTCTTCACAAGTTTTTTTACTTCTCTGACAAGACAGACCCTCTCGTCCTTTAGATGGTTTTTCTTGGTGATGACTTTTGGCATCTATTTCCTTATCGGTACCAATATGTAAGTTTACAGTTGCATCCATCAGCTCTTCAACCTTGGCTTCCATAACAAGAGATTCATGTATATTGTATCTTCATTGAGCAGCATACTAGAGGAAGCTTCCTATGTTGTTGAATATTGCCCCAAATTTGGCATGTTGTGATTGCCAAAAGAAGACTCATCTTTAGAAGCAGTTTCATTGTAAGGAGAAAAATCCATTGGTGAACCTCCCTTAGTGTTATTGGCTGATGTGAAACATGGAATGTACCTTTTTGGCTTAGGAGCAGAGCACCTATGATTTGGGGTAAAAAAATGCAAGTTTAGGGCATTTTTGTGTGGAGAATGCAGTGAGATATGTTGGGTATGAAGCAGAGCTAATTTTGAGCTCGTTTTTGCAGCAAAATGCATCAAATTTGTACTCACCGATGAAGACTGCATAGCGTTTATGGCCGCCATTGTCATCCTGGGAGCAAGACTGATAAGAGCTTCCAAAAATAAGAGTTCACAGAAAGGTCATTGGTTTATGGAGTATCAATGTATGGTCTATGATTTATATTTCACTTCAGCAAACACGGCACCACTTTCCATAAAATCTTGGATGCCGATAACCTTGAAGCCCAAAACCACGAGTCAAGTTTACCATAATCTAGAGTAAAGTCACTAGTAACTGCTAGGTAATGTTGTTAAATAACCTAATGCCATATGGCCATTTCAGTTTTACATGCTATGTTGGTTATTTATTTATTAAATTAATATTATTTCCTTCTTGACTCTGGATTATATGCTTATCGGTTGTGACAAATGTTCCTGTATAAAATGCTTTGTGTTTTGTACCCGGATATGTTAGGAAATGAAACAGGCACAAGAATATTCTTTTGTATATCAGGGTATAAAATGATTTGTTCTGCTTTATCCTAATATGAATGACCCTTTGTACAAATTTCAAATCATCATACTATGCCTGGTATAAAATCCACAAATGCTTCGCACTGTTTATCCTAATTTGAATGACTGTATGCGCATCGAAATTTTTTAATATGAATGACTCAATGCACATCGAAATTTTTTAACAATCACATGTACAGATGGAAAGATACTATGATGCGCTATTCAAAGAATTTATGGTCATATAGAGCTGGAAAGCTTTATGATCATACAAAGTTGGAAAGCATATCAAAATTTATGCATTAGGAAAACAGTAGAAACTAAGGCAGGTTTTGAAAATAAGGCAAGCATTTAAAAAGGGTAAGAGATGTACATGATAAAAGGGATGTATATCCTGCATATTTTTACTTTCATCCCAAAATAATATACGCTACTCAAAGAACAATGAACATATGGTCCTCAATGAACTATAGTCGCTATTTCGGGCTTCTTCTATATGACAATGTAAATACAAGAGTCATTTGGAGAGGAATAAGACAATTATACATATATCCAGCAGTTGTCACTTAATATATCCATGAAAAAGAATTCTTTCAAGCATAATGGGATTGGACAATTATCATCAATTAAAGGGCTACTTCAATTCAATTGATATTCAAATGCAGAAGCTCTCTCACAGACTCAATGATGCAGTACAATTACCAGGGCATTTAGGACCATCTGCAGACACTCCCCTAAAATAACCCTATGTTGGAAAGGATTTCATGGAAACGATGCTTCTAGTCTATTACTCTCAAACTAGATGGTATATTTAAACCCATCCCAGTGTAAACATCATAAAATTAAAATAGATTCATATATAGCCCCAAAAAAATAGAAAAACGCTAAATCTCCCAAGCCATTATAATCTACCAAGTCCAAGATTATCCAAAGAAAAATGATTAACTCAAATCATATTCAATAGAAAGGGTCGTGAACAAATCCCTTTATTTCATAAATGGCCTAACAATAAAGTAAGAAAACTGTGTATAATCATAAGAAATGGACCAAAGAGAAACTGCAAGAGATCTCAGTAAAATTCAGAGACCAAGAAGGGATGAATGAGGCCATGATGGCCAAAAATAGAGAGGGAACGAGGGCCATTGAAGCAGCACCTGCCTCCATTTTTGGACTGGGAGATGTTGCCGTCACCACTGTTGCCGCTGTTGCTACTACCGCTCCCACCATTATCATCACAACACCCAACAGAGCCGCAGATGCGTACTTTCCTTCCCTTGCCATTCTCTCTCATGCTCACAACAGGGATTTGACTGGTTCATAAAATCCATAAAAAAACCCCAGAGCCTGCATTCCTTCTGGATTGTGGATTTTTCTGATCTGTTGCAGACTTTAGAATCATCAGACTGTTGGTTCTCAATGTCCATGGGAAGCTTCATCTTTGCTAATGACTCTAGAAATCATCCCGGCTGATAGGTTACACCAACTCTAAGCTATGAAACGAGCTCTGATATGAACATGGAAAGGAAATTTGTTGAACAAGTGGATTATTGTGTCTGTGATTTGCAGATTGATAATCTCCGTGGGGGCGATGGGTGATTATGGTAGAGATGGGCACACTTTAATGTCGTAGAAAAAAAATGTACAGGTATGGAGGAAGGATGGCATGTACGCAAGTATGTCAGAGAAGAGGGGATGGCCGGGGAGTACATGAATTTCAATGTTGCAACAAGTAGTGAGCAGGTATGTAGCAGGTATGTAGGGATGGAAGTAGGAAATCTGGACAGATGGCGAATTTTAATTAGTTGTAGGGATGAACACGTGGGAAATTTTAATAGGCTGGAAGGGCGATAAGAAAGGCTTCTCATTGGCTGGGGTGAATAGTGTCTGCTCACCCAAAGCCAGCAAAGAAAACACCTCTGGCGTAAAAATATGCGATTTTTTCTTCCTCTTGCATTGAGCCATCAAAATATGAAGCCACATTTAGACACAGATGTTGAACCACCGACTTCCTTGACTCTTTCAAAAATGACCGCGCCCAACCTAACACGCCACTTAAAGAAAAATTCTACTGCCCACAGTGATTGACTATGTAGTGATGTGCTTTATGAAACTATAAATTTGTCTTTCATGTGTCTATGTGATCAAGGGAAGCCAAGTAAGGTAAGGCCTCCTATAATAGAACTCTGTGAGTTTTTCAGTCTCTCTAAATGTAAGCAAGGTAAGCCAAGTAAGGCAACGCCTTCTGTAATAGAAATCTATGAGTTTTCCAGTGTGTCCCAGTGTGTCTGTTTCTAAATGTGTTATGTTATTTGTTGTGTTGCTATGTACCCAACAACTGGTATCAGAGATAGATTCGTGAGGCAGGCCTATGTGTGTGGAAAGTTGCTACATTGTGCTAGAAATCATTTCAATTGGCTGAGCGGAGCACCAAGCTTGGTGTGCCACAATGGTGTGGCTGGCTTGGGCAGTAGGATTGTTGTGTCAGTTTCCTGTTGTGGAAACTAGTGAATTGCCAGCAAAAATCATGTACTTTCCTGTGTTCGTGACCTGATATGAATGTAACAAATTCACTTTCTGCAACTTCTATTTTTTGGTGAGTGGCCATCGTCTAGAGATCTCAGTAGGGAGATCACTCTCCACTTGGCGGAGAAGGGAGACATAGTACTCTTCTAGTCAACATGCAGAAGATTCGAAAGAATCGTAAGCCATTTTGTAGAGTCTTCAAGATTTTGTGGATTGTCGTTTTAGTTGGAGTGTTTTCATAATAATAATCGTTGGGGTGTATTATTATGGTGAAACTATTGCATTAAAGTGATTAAATAATAAAATATTGTGAAATTTTCTATGTGTTATGAAAGGTTATATTTTTAGAAGAGGTCAAAATATAAAATCATTTTTAAAAGGAGGTTGATTTTTGGCCTTTTATTTTTAAAGTCTTATTTTTGTAAGTGGAGTTTCATTTTTTTGGAAGGTGTTATTTTTATTGAGAATGGAGATTGGAACAGTTAATGATATGGAGAAGTAGAGTGCGGCTAATTTTTCCCTATGGAAATTATGGAGGGAGGATATTCTAATTTTAAAATATCAGTATTTTCCAATTGAGGGTGTAACAAAGAATCCATCATTGATGACATATGAGGAATGGGATAAGCTAGATAGAAAGGCGATTGCGACAATTCGCCAATATCTAGCAAAGAATGTGTATTTGAATGTGTCCGAAGAAAAGACAACAAAAGGATTATGGAAGAAGCTCCATGATCTATATGAGAAGAACACGACATTAAACAAATTGTTCTTAATGAAGAAGCTTTACAATCTCAAGATGAAGGACCGTGCTTCAGTTGTCAAGCACTTGAATGAACTCAATATTATAACTAGTGTTATCACCAAATTTAGTCCTGTTGGGCGGCTTCAATGGTCAACTTGGAGTAACTATTTCAAACCGCTTGTAACTAGAAATTATCCTTTCCAGCCTCAGAGGGCTCTCTCAAAAGGATAAAGGATATTCAATGAAAAACTTGAAAGTATATGGCTAAATCTGAATTGGATTGAATTGGGTTTATGGAGTCAATATGAAAACTAAGTCACAAGACAATCTATTTCATGGAAGATGAGGCAATTGTGTTCTTATAAAACCACACATGAAGGATAAAACAACAAGCTATATGCATACAGGAAGTTGGAGCATGTCACCATGAATTCCAAGTGATTATACATAAGCAAACTAATAAAGCATGAAAAAACAACATACTAGGTGTATAAATGGAAGTTGGAGCATGTAATCATGAATTCCAAGTGATCATACAACTAGAAAATTAGAGATAAATTAAAAGTCTGATATAAGAAACATACATAAGAACACATAGATTAATCTCAGGTCTGAAATAAGTTGTTGCAACTGTATATTACTGATAGACAAAGATTACAAGAGTAGTGGCTTCATAATATCTCCCAGCTCTTTAAAATATAAATCTATGTCCTTTAAATAGTGAGGACTCATACCAATGATATTTCACCTTAATCCCCTCGAATTCCCACCTCAGAGACCTATTTCAAACATGATTCCATCACCTGGAGACTTCCTAGGGATATTTCTATTTTGTAGAGTTTGAATACAAAAAGGACACTTCTTTCCTTAATAGTTCAAAAAATCAATCTAATAACCATTATCAACAACAACCAACTAATTCTATGAGTGTACTAGAGTTTTTATGTGTCATTATGCCACGTGAATGCTAAGCTGGACCTCCTCCAAGTCGAATTTTTACAATTTTCTCATCAATCTGGTTAGTGAAAATTCTGAAAAATAGGCTTAAAATATGAGTGTATAATTTCCAAACCCTGATGGATTTTTAGAAACTAAGAGAGGTTTTTGTAGATGGACCCGTGCTAAAGAAAAAATTATTTTTGATTTCCAAAATACTTTTTCATTTTCTTAGAAACATTAAAAAACAACTTGATATGAAAACATGGTAGTTGCATAATGTGCATTCGTAGCATCCAAAAATAGCTTTTGCACTCAAAATTTCTGCTCTTTGGCTATTCCAGGGTGTCCATCATGACCTGATACCTCATCACTACCATTTCCTCTCCTTGAAAGCCACAAAAAATGGTTTTAAAGTCAAAAAAACAGCGACAGAAATTTTCGTAGCGGTTTCCTCGCTTCAAGCCTAGGAAACACTATGAAACTATAGAAAACTGTGCAATTTCCATATTTCGACCTTGCCTAAAAAAGTAACCTCAAACTATAGAAAATTGATCTTCAACATGCTGTTAACCTCTTAAAACATATTCAAACTCAATTTAAGAGCCTTGAGGTGTTTCCTATTCGTTAATTATGAGTTGAGCTATGGGTTCCTCAACTACAGTCATCTTTAAAACCTTCTTCTCCAACTCCTCATGGATCGATTATAACTGCTCTTGGAGGTCTTTGACTTGGTCCTTCAGTCTTCTATTGCTTTATTTCAAGTGTATGTTCATTCTTCTAACATGCTTCACCTCGTCAAAAAAACATCCTTTTCACCTTTAGCAAGTTTATTCATCACTAAAATGACTATGTTTTCTCTGAGAACATAGGGTTGAGAGATGAGCTATTATCTCCCTATCCTTGATATATATTGTAAAATTGAAGGATTTTGTTTTAGGTCAGTATTTCTTTAAGAAAAACCTCTCTTTTTTTTTTGAAACACATCTCCAGCTATCTAGAATCCGCATTTGAAAAACATGTATAGAACAGGAAAGTTCTGCATTCTGAAAATAGGATTGAAAGACATCCATGTATCTCCCAATTTGTAGCACCTTTGATAAAAGTGAAATAGGTTATTGTTATCTGATATGTTTTTGAAAATAGCCAATATCAGTTTCTTAAAATACTACTCTGTTTTCCGAGAAACCGCCCTTGAAATTAACTGCTCAAAGTTAGAAAATAGAGAAATTCTTCATATTCGTTACGAAACTATCAACAGTTTCATCGCGTTTTCTGCCTAGTTTACATTGAATTCACTATAAAAGTAGGGATTCTTGTCTAAATGACCTTCTGGAGTTGTAATCTTGGAAAATAAAATATGTCAGCAAATGATGACTGATGGAACATGATGTGACCTATATGGAGGTGGTTTTGAGATGAAATGAGGGTGGCCTTGAAACTTAGGATAGGTTAAATAGGAAAAAATGAAATTTCCTCTACCAACTTGAAAAATGTTTAATGAGACCTTACCCTTTTAAGGTGTGAACTATATGACTATGTCAAGCAATGACTCAAAAAATTATGAGTGATAACAACTATTCAGCTTGCGTTTGTTAAAATAACTCTAGATGATGAAATTGGAGTTATTTTGTTTATGTGTTCTATGCCAAATAGATGGGAAAAATTAAATGTGGGTATGAGTACTTCAACACCTACAGCGACCCTGATGTTTGATTATGTTAGTATCAATTTAATGAATGAGGAGTTGCGACGTAATTCAATTGCGGAAAACTAGGGAGGAGAAGCTCTAGCTCTAGCTAATCATGGTAGGATAATTGATTGAGGCTGACAAGGGCGATCAAGGTCAGAGGCTGATAAAAAAAATGAGGGGTAGGATCATCTGCTTTCATTATGGAAAAATCAGGCACATGAAGAAATAATTTCAAGCCTGGAATAAAGGACAAAATTATCAAAGACCGGCAAGTACAAATCACAAATCATGCAGCACAAATGAAGGTGAGACTACTGCTGTAGTCACAGATGGTGATGTTTTGTTTACTGTTTCAATAGAGAATGCATGTTTATATACATATAGAAATATATTTGATTGGATCCTTGATTCTGGAGCATCTCACCATCTAACCCCATGAAAAAATAGTTTTGTTGCATATAATCTCAGTGATTATGGTAGAGTGCATTTGGGGAATAACCATTTTTGTAGTATTGTTGGAGTGGGAGATGTCTAGATCAAGATGAAGGATGGATAAGATATATTTTTGAAACATGTCAGGCATGTACCATAAATGCACATGAGTTTGATCTCTATGGGACGATTGGATGATGAAGGCTATTCCATAAGCTTTGGAAAAGGAGGTTGAAAAATTAGAAAAGGAGCATTGGTCGTAGCCAAAGGAACCAAGATAGGAACACTATATACATTGAATGCAATGATAGGAAAATTATATTTGGTTGATATCACAAGAGAATAAAATTCAGCAGATCCATGGCATAAGTGCTTAGGTCACATGAGCGAGTGTTACGGGCAAAGCTACCCTAAGGCCTGGGTTGAGGGACCTAACATAGCGGAAGACATATCATCACAAGAAGCACTCTAATTATGAATTTTAGTTCTTGAACTAGAAAATTGAGGATATACAGCCTTACCCATTTTTCCTACGTCTAGGGTCGATCCCACAGGGTGCAAACCCTCTACTACTCCTCGTGCTTCAGAACCTGCAAAACAATCAAGAAAAACACACAAACTATAGATTTCATCATGGTAGCATACATAATCTCATAAAAATAACATTAAATAAAGCATTACAAGATCATTCAACATGTATAGGAGACATATAACAAAAATACATCATGAATGGGACATAACTTATTTTATTTATAATATGTAAAGAGAAAGTGGAGAAATCACTTGAGATCAGCCACGGCACCAAGTGAAGTCGTCCTCTGGATTCATCTAGCCATAGCCTCATAAATCTTCTTCCATAAATGGTGCACAAAGGATGTCACCTAAAGTGGGGTTGAACATCACAAGGAAACAAGGGTTTCCTAAACCTGGGAAGTGCAGGAGGCACACATAAATATTAGACTTGATTAGGGCTATAATATGCTATAATATCAATACAATTCTCTCTCCTCCCTTGGGCCATTCCCTTGAGGTTCATTCATACTTCCTCAAATAAAATTTTTCAGTTGGGAAATAGTTTGGCCACGGGCTTAGTAGTTAAGTTATAGGAAAAACCCACAAACTCCACCCAATTTATAGGAAGTTTTTATATTTTTTAATATATTAAATAGTATACATGGGTCAGATATGAATGGACCTGCGTCTGCATGCTGAAAAATGTGGATAGAGTCACGTATGGAATTTAAAATACCGTTTCTTAAGAAGTTTGACCAAGTCCGAATGGAAGGGCTGCCCAAGGCCAATGCATAAGTCATCAAGTATATAGACATGATAAATGGTGCTATAACATATACCCCCTAATATATGAGGTTATAAGGGGTATTGATGGCCGAAATGTATTATGTGCATAAGAAATAATCTTGCAAGGACTAGAGAGGACTTCACCAGGTTTCAGCCTGCCAAAAACCAATGAAAAAAATCATAAAGAAAGCTCATTTCTCAGGCGAGCATAACCATGCTCAGTGAAAGAAAAACATGTCCGCATATCAATTATGGAGTGGATCCAATATGTATACAAGTATAATTGAACTATAATGTACATAGTGAATCATCTAATCACTGCCGAGAAGTACATATCAAAATCATGTCCAAGTATCACATATAAAAGACTGATCAATGATGCTGCAAACATATCTAATCACTGAATTCACAACTGAATCTCCAAGTACCAAATCAGAAGTGGTGGAACAAATGGGAGTGCATGCAACTCGGGTGCTAACATATAAGATGTTGTTGTGATGAAATGCAACATATAAGGGTGGATGGTGCCACTGGCAGAAAACTGAAGGAGTTTTCAAAGTGAACCAAAACATGCTGATGCAAGCCCAAGGTCTTCATCGATCACCATGACACAATTCTACACTATATCATTAACAAGCACAAGACAACTCACCAATAATGATGATGAGATTCAAGGTGACTCAGTACAATATAAAAAGTGTGAATAAATGAGTTGAAGTCAAACACTTGAGAGAATCTACCAATCAAGAGACATTAATGTATTCTCATTGTCGATAGCGAAGGAGCCTACCACTGATGACTAAAAACCCTAAGGTACTGACAAAAGGACTCTAAACCTTATTCTCAGAGTAATGAGTCGAATTTGTTAGAAAAAGATCTGCTCGAAGGAAGGCATTAAGGAATCTCACATCAATCCAACGTGAGTGTAACCCACAGGCGAAAATTTGGAAGGAATTAGATGAAGAAAAGTGAAGTAACCAACCCGAAGTACGTTTCTGGCATGCACAATATATAGCTAGCACACGGAAGGAACCCTTTGAACCAACCAATAGTTAAATCTAACAAAGAGGTGAGGAATCCACCTATAGGGTCAAATGGAAACCAAGGCACCACATGAATCTCAAGTGTGATAATGTAAGATGAAGTCAAACACAAGGGAAACCGCTCAGTCGAAGACCCATGGTGTTTATCAAATGTTGAGCACAAGGTCACCTATCAATGATGTAAATAGGGCCAAGGTGCGACTCCAGGTTTAATCTCTAGAGGTAGAGCTTTCTTAGTCCACTTAACAAAGTTGGATTTCACTCATTAATCAACTTCTACATTTGGTAGTTTTGAGTGGACTTGGATAGTTAACTCTCCACTCACATATTCCAAGGCCCTATGACCTAGACTAGTTGGTGTATAATTAATGATAACGCAAAAAATTGTAGTTCATTTTAGTTAATCAATTGATTTTAAATGGTTATTATTTAAGTCATGGGTAGATGGAGAATGCAACTTATGATGTTTTCGATGCAAAAGAGAAATCAATAGAAAAACTACTACATGAATATGAATTTTTTTCCTTTTGATGAAAAGAGATTTCTACTTGGGTTCTACGAAACAACTAATAAACAAAAAAGTCTTATTTTTCCTTTTTAATATTACTCTTCGCACACTTAAAAAAAATACCAAAAAGACTATAATGCTTAACAGTGCAACTAATGCAAAAAGTACCAATGATAAATGCAAATCCTAGGACTACCCGCAAAGAGAAGAAAAATATTTTTTCATTAAGATTGGTCTAATCACCTTGACAGAAAAGAAAAGAGTAAATTCTTGGCACACAACAATGCCAAAACAATCTCGATATAAAAGAGACAAATCCAAACAAAGAATCCTCTCGAAACCAAGCAATTGGACCAAAAATGAGAAAGTAGCAAATTTCTCCAAAATGGATGAAAAATATGAAAAGAAAACCAAAGAAAAAGCAATGGAAAACAATTTTTTTTTTTGGCTTTTCACTTTTTAAGGAAACAAGAAAAATTCATTGAGACAAGCACAAAACTATGAAAGGTCCCAAATCAAGAAATTGAGATAACAAGGAAATTTCCAATTGCACAGACCAACTATGGCACTTTCGTAGTGGGACTCAAAAAAACAAAAATAAGTAACCGAATCAAGAAACTGAATCAAAATAGTAGTATAAACTTCCATCCAACAAAAGCTTCAAAAAATTGATGAAAGGTAACTTCAAGATTCACTAGAAAGTTGGTCCCAAGAAACAAGAAAACCAAGAAATTCAAGAAGGGAAAATTAAAAAGTGAAGCAATGCATAAGGAAAACATGAGCAAACTAACAAAGGCTCAGTCTTATGAAAGGTCAGAACAACCAAGAACTTCAGAAAATGTCCTGTTTCTATAGCCGCAACTGAAACTTCATCGAAAAGGTAAAACCCTAAAACAACTAGGTTTGCACATAAAAAGGAGAGAAATTGGCATACAACAAGAAGAATCATCGTACAGGCACCTAAGAGGTTCCATAGGGATGACCAACAACATGCAGGAAAGACTTATAGGGTCCCAAAATTCAATTTTTCAAATTTTACTAGGGATACTCAGATCCATTGTGTGAAGCATGCGTGTATACACGACTGTACCTTAAGAAACTCACGTATATGTGGGTCCCTTTGGAAGAAACATAAGGTATATACGATTATGTACACACCAAGTAGCATATAGAAATTGTAATAAAGAAATATAAAAAAACCCAGGCCTGATCTAGAAAATCAAGACATCTGTCTAGATGGGAAAAGAACCTACTAGACTGAAAAAGTGATGAAACTGTGAGGGAATCCAAAATACAGAAAAAAAAAACCCAAAATAGGTGTTATAGGTCAACTTGGGCATCATCCGCCATGACCTAGTAAAACTGGACATCATCCCCAGGACGAATGAAATAGGGTCTATCATCCCCTTACATTTTAGTTGATATATGCCCTAAGAGAAGAACAAATCATTCATGGCTTCTATTGTGAGATTTCCAAGGTTTTAATTATATGTTATATCACTTATGAGCTCACCAACGCTACCTCTCAAGGGACTAACCGCATTGAATATGAAACTCCCTCCATTCAAGGGTGCACTGTAATGCACTTTTCGACATTCAAGGGTGCGTTGGTAAAATGGGAACGAAATTCTCATTGTTCTAGAATCTCCACATGGCCAATGCCCTATAAGAGATTCCATATGTGTAAAACTTCAAATCCAAGTGTCCATCTAACACCTTTGAACTTGGAAACATGTCTTGCCTATTATTATAAAGTCATTCATTGAGAAACTACCATCACTTGCCCTATAAATTGAGCACAGATCCTAGTGCTAAGGAAGGAAGAATTTTGGTAAGGAAATTTTGTTGGATTCTCAATTGAGAGAGTGAAAGAAGTGATATGTTGATGGTGTGATGTTAGCTATGATAAGGCTGGGATGAAGCTAGAGCTGGTCACATCAAATCGATCATTGGTTGTAACCTCCCCCTTCTACTATTTAATAAATATTGATTTTCATTTTCCCATATATGTATCTGTTTATGTTTATATTTCTCATGAAATGGATTCTTGAATGATATATATGTTTCATGTTTAATATATTTAAGTGATTAAGATAAGTCGGCATCTGTATATTGCAATATGTTTTTTATTCTCTATTTATACTTGTAGGAATCAATCTGGAGATCTAAGTTGGATTGGAGGCTACAACAAAAGCGACAGAAGAAGAATAGGAAGCGATTGGATCACAAGTGGGTTCTTCTATCTTTCTGTGTGTCTATTTATTCTTAGAGAAATTCATAGCAAAGTCTTCAATATGTTGTTCTAAGTGCCTAGCACCACACTTAGGGAATTTTATTTATCCGTAGATCATAATTCTGCATAACAAATTGGCGACTCCACTGGGGAGTTTCCTATCAATCCTAGTGTTTTTTCCTCTTCTTATCCACCCAGTAGCATCTAATTTAAGTTATTTTACTTTTGAATGAAAGAATTTCATTAGAAGTGAATTCTGTAGCTTGAATTTTCAGTCTTTGTTGTTCCCAATGCACTGTTGGTCAAGACACAGTGCACTGCAGTGCACTGTCTCCCACTCAGCGGTGCACTACAACGCACTGTCTCCCTTTAGAGACTGTGTTTCCCCCTTATCCAACCAAATTCCATTTGAATTTTTTATTGCCATCATTCTCATCCATTTGTTTGTTGCGTTTTCAATTGTCTGATACCTCCTAGAGAGCAGTGAATTATCTTGATTCTTTCTCCTTTCAAAAATAAGTTTTTCAATGTCTCTTTAAGTGCTTTCCTTTATCATTGACAAATCAAATTAAAATTATTTTATTTCTACATTAGATCCATTTTTTTTCGTAAAGAAAATTGTCATTAAATTCTTTGTTTCCTTCAGGAAATATTTTAGTTCCATTCTTCGTTTTTCCTAAAGGAAAAATTATTTTTAAATTCATCGTTTCTCAAAGAAAGCATTTGTTTTTGTTGATTTGATGCATACAGTTTCCTTTCTCGCATTCACATTAATGGGACTAAAAAGAAAAAACTGCATATGCATATAGTGAATTGTGTGTTTTTCATAGGAACAAATTAGGAAAGCTACATTTTAGTTTGTGGTCATTGTTGTTTTCTCTCAAAACTGATTTCTCTTTCCCTTAGTAGCTAGGATTTTTCATTCAAAAGGCTAAAATTGAAAAGTTATCTTATAAATTTAGTCTGTATCTTTAGGAATTTTTATCACATCACGCAGTGAACCTGTTGGGGTTCCCATGTTTTGGCCAGACTAGCAAGACCAAAAGATGAGACAACATCAAAACCACTTTCAAACCTTAGGATCTAGCCCTCCTGGGTCCATAGAGGGATCTCTCTATGATAAATCAAAGTATATTTGTCTTTGAAGCTCAAATGTTAAGATGTTAGGCTAGTTATAGGCACAAGGTTTGTTTATTTGATTTATTTGATTTGGTTGCTGGTTATCAGGAAAGAAGGGTTTAATGTAAGACAAGGATGAGCAAAGAGGAAAAAGGCAGAGGTGAAGTATTCCAGGAAATATTCAAAACCATTGGGCAATGGAGTCAGGAAAGGATTTGCGTGCTAATCAATAGGCAGGCTTTAAATTGGGCTAGTCATCTAAAACATAGGATCTTAAAGATGATTGTGTGATATGGAATGATAGGAGAGGAGGAGATAACATAGATTCAGAGCACAAAGTTAAAGACCAGCTAGCCACACAAGGATCCTAGTGGACAGGGCTAACTCTAATCCCCAGTGTTCCCAAATATTCCAACTAAATCCTTAACAAGAAACATCTAAGAACAGATACATTTAATTCATACATCAAAGAGTAGGCAATAACATCCACTACACTGGTTAAACCAACTGGAATCATTTCTTAGATAATACATTCAGAAGAGAAAAATCAATGGCAAGGAGAGCAGAAACATAGGGTACCTAACAAGGGTAAATCCTATGCCAATATTCTGATGCAAGCCAGTAGAAACGAAATGAAATGAATGTAAACACAAAGATAGGAAAAAATCACCATTTCTTTAGATCAAGATCCAAAGAAATGTGCTTGTCATATTAAATAGCAATACCAGTCAAGTACAACATTGCCAATAGCTGAATACTCAATCCGAAAACATCTCCTTCAACCTATCTTACAACTTTACACAGAGACTGTGTCTCAAAAGAAACTACTTGCAGTTTTCTGATAACTGATCAACAACCTTTACAATGAGTTTCTTCATGAATTTATAGCTCCTGAGGAATGCAGTATTAAAACTTCTGAAAAGAAAGAGGGCCGAATCCCATTCTGTTTGAATTCAGAGAATTCAATTCCTGGTGTTCTTGGAGTGAACGAATGATCTTCTTCAGACTAAAGATTACTATGATATGACTCTGATGTACTCTGACTGCAGTACTATGTAGTACTCTGGTGTATAAACAAAATGACTGAATGGACTGCCATGCTTGTGAAACAAATGCCCTGGTAGCTTTGGACTATGGTTAAGGCGGAAATCCTCAGGAACACGGTAAATAATGGAACTGATATGGGCGCTTTGTCCTTTGGAACAATCTGCTGATGTGAACCCTGATATACATGAATTTTTGTGTGTTGTACCTTTTGCATGATCCATGGGGTCAGTGATCTGGTGCTTTGTCTTTAAACTGTTGTATTAAGGCTTAAAACCTTCAACACCGAACACTGAAAAATTTGATCATTAGCTGGTTTTCCTCCACTGCTCCATAAATGTCTCGATCTGCAAAATCTGGGCTTTAATGGCACCGGATAGGTTTTTTGTAGAGATTGAACTGTCCTGGGATAATATTTATGCTGCCTCTATGTTTTCGGGCATTTCTCTATAGTACCAGCTTCCAGATTTAATTATGCCTGCGTAGCATGCCATTAGAGTAGTACATATGAACCATGGCGGTTTTCCACCTCTGATAACCCTGCAAAATATGAACACAGGTTCAGAAAACAATGGGGCGTCGGATGATGTGGATGACTGTGAGCACGACAGTGGGATTGCAGACGAATGACGAAAAAACGCAGAGGAGTGGTGGAGAAGTGCTCTGGTGGAAGGTTGGAGGAGCGCAGAGGAAAATTAATGTAAAAACCTTAAACTGACCCTTTGAATGAATATATAAAATTGGATGGGCGAATGTACGGTGAGACACGTGGCGGTGACGTGGCGGGACCGAGCGACGACAGAAGAGTCAACAGCGGGGAAACAAAGCTGGGTCGTCGGATCTCAGAGGAGATCGACGGTTGAACACACCATGGAGGGCAACAGATGGTGGGCCAGGAGTATGGAGACCACGTCTTAACCCCGCACAACTTTGCGGAACGATGACCGTTGGATGGGCCAGGGCAGATCTGATGGCTATAATGCATATCGCTCTGCATCCACGGACTGAATTTAACGCACAATAGGAGGGTGTTTTTGCCATCATACAGGTGCCACGCATCATTTGTTGTATGGAATCGCTCCTGGAAAAGAAATACCGCCCTCCGCCCAAAGGCGGTGCGATATAAACCAATGGGTTTGTACAACGAGCGGGTGCGGGGACCACAGGAGGACAGAGGTAGAAGGACCGTCGGATTTGAAGTTTTGGATGGATGGCTGAGATGCGACGAATGAGATATGAACGGGTTGGACGATGGAGGCTGCGGGGCGGCGATCGTCGTTCATGTTGTGAAGATCAATGGCCGTAAATGCGCCCGATGAACGCAAGGAATAGCGCCCATTAGGGGAATTTTGAGGTCTAAAATGGGCCTCATAAGAAAAATGTACAAAAAAAATAAACTTTATAACAACCAATAGGATTCAAGATGATGATGTCATCCATAATGGATGATTCACCATTTTTGGAGTAAAAAAGTAAAAATATTAAAAAATAATAAAATAATAAAACTACTTTTTCAACTCGTATTTTAAACTTATCTCCCAAAATTTTTACTCAAATTTTGAGCGGGAGTACTCGTTGGATGTGGAATTTAATTCCTCATCCAAGGATTACCCATGTTGCATACTTTCGATGAACTCTTCTACACAAAAAATGAGAAATACATAAAAAACGTGATCGTAATCACGTTTTTCTATGTATTTCTCATTTTTCGTGTAGTAGGACCCATCGAAAGTATGCAACATGGGTACTCTTTGGATGAGGAATTAAATTCCACATCCAACGAGTAATCCCACTTGAAATTTGAGTAAAAACTTTGGGAGATAAGTTGAAAATACGAATTGAAAAAGTAGTTTTTTCATTTTCCCTCTAAAATTTGATGATGTCATCAAATCTTATTAGATTTTTTCCACTGTTATTTTATAATTTCCTTAGGAGGCCCATTTTAGACCTCAAAATTCCCCTAATGTTTCTTCTAGCACCCAGTTCTAGCATTTGGTTATGTGGGGTGAAGTGGGGTGGGGCTAGGCCAAAAGGGGCTTAGGCACGCAGAGAGAAAACATGGTTTTTTGGCCCATTTTAAAAGCATTTTAAGGCCAGCCAAGGGAAACGATAGGGGAATGAGGGGGATTTAGACATAAACGAGGGGAGCAGGGATGTTTTAGAGGGGATTTCGGGAGTCTTAGGAGAGAAAGGGGATTTTTAGGGGGAACAAAGGGGACCTTGAAAAAGGGAAAAAAGGGGTGCAAATGAAGCATTTTGCAAGGATGCGAAAGGCAGAATAAAGCCTTTAGGAGCATGATTCTTTATCAGCAAGGCCTATTGACTCAAAAAAGCAGAGGGAAATAGTCACAAGGCAGGGAACCAGAGAAGGCTGCAAGAATGATGTGTTTTCAAGGGAAATGCATTCCTTGCAGGCTTATGAAACAAATTAGCCCCTTGCTTGCTTGTCAAGAAATTTATAAGGGGCTAATAGTGGCTCCACATGGGGATGGCTTCTTCTTGAAGGAGTCAAGAATTCAGAGAGTAGATCTTTGGTGTAGGCCAGATGCTTGTTTCTTTACACATCCCTTCTTTGGTTTTCAGTTGCCACAATATGAAGACATTACATTAGCAAAAAAACTTTCCCAACAAACTACCTACCCACACTACAATCCTAACATTTTTTCTTCTTTCTAGGGTGCATTTGAGCTAGCAGACCCTTTACATCATTTATTTTTCCAAAACAGAAAATAAACCTATTCTAAATCTACCCTTATTACTCCATGAGACCAGATTAGACTGTTGGTCTCATATGTTTCTCTACCTAATCTAATATCTGCTGGGATTAAACTTTCCAACAGATTCCTTCTCTATATTCTACGACAGAAATTGAAAAAAATTCAAGCCAGGATTAAACTGTCTGACTTGCTATGAGTCCAAGGCATAAAGGCGGTTGCACATGGATAGAAAATTGCAGAATACTGAAAACAAAACTGTGAAGGCTTGAAATCTAAAAATTGAAGTGTCCTTCTTCTCTTTGTGACTCAAGTTTTGAGCATGTTAGAGTCACTTCCTTTCTTCATCTCAGCTCTGGTTTTGGGCATGTTAGAGCTGATGCTTATTTTTCCTTTGCTGGTCCAGATTTTGATCATGTTAGGACCAGCTACCTTTAATTTCTTTGGCTCAGGTTTTGATCATATCAGAGCCAATCCTTTTCACTTCAGAGGTTAATGTTTTAAGCATGTCTGAACCTCTCGTTGTTCCTCTGTTTTTTGGAACATTTTCTCCTTTTCTTGAAAATAAAAAACTGCAATGGTATGTACAATGGAAATGAAACTGGAAATCATAAATCAGTAGAAGTAGTGTTTGAGCATCCTTCCATTGACAGGACCCCCAAACATCTTTGTACCATCTAATTTCTGTTGGAAGAAGGCATTTGGACCCACAGTGGCCTGGATGATGTATGCACCTTGCCACAAACTGTCAAACTTGTTGTGCTTTCCTTTATCCTCCCTTCTTGAGTCCCACTTCAGAACTTTATCCCCAATTTTGAAATCAGCAGCTTTGGTTCTCTTATCAAACAAACTCTTTATGTTTTCCTGGACTTTGATTGCTCTGTTGTAGACCTCTTCCCTTGTTTGTTGGAGATGGATTGTCTGGTTTATTCTTCTCACCATACTGTCTTCTTCTGTTTCTATCTCCTGGACCAGCTTGATCACTGGTACCCCAAGGCTAGTAGGAAACACTGCTTTTGTACCATAGACAAGCTGAAATGGTGACATGCCAATGGAATTCTTTGTTGTAAGCCTGTCATACCACAAAGCATGTACTAGCTTATTATGCCATGACTTTTTGTTATCCTCTAACAACTTTTTGATGATGATCTCCAGGCTCTTGAATGATCGAGTGCTATTTGATACCTGTGACAAAAATCAACCATTTTATTGGATCCAAAAGCAGTAGCATTATCAGTGATTGTTTTCCTTCGGCAGCCAAACTGAAAGAGGATGTGACCTTCTAGGAAACTAATGATGACTGAATCTGTGGCATTCCTAGAGGGTATGGCCTCTATCCACTTAGTGAAGTAGTCTGTGGCTGTTAGGATCCATTTGTGTTGTGCAGAAGAAGTAGGGTGAATCTCCCCTATGAAATCTAGGCCCCATTGCAGAAAGTTACGTTCAACAGTGATGGGTTGTAGAGGTAAGGGAAGGAGTTTTCTTTTGCCTTCAAAAATCTGGCATTTATGGCAGGTAATTATCATCTTATGGATATAATTGAAGAGTGTGAGGCAATAGTAGCCAGTTCTGAGTATTTTTTTTGCAGTGGCTTTCCAAATTAGGTGGCCTCCACATTCTCCAGCATGGAATTCTTGTTTAATCCTCTCTTCCTCGTTTTCAGGCAAACATTTAAGAAATAGGCCATTTGGGTTCTTCCAGTATAAGCAGTTATTCAATACGCAATAGCTCCTGGCCTTTAGCTTTAAGAATCTGGCCTTAGTCTTTGATAGTTCAGGTGGGGCATTGAGGTGTGTAAGCACATACAGAATGTCAGAATACCAAGGAGAGCTTTGAAACTTTTCCTCAACAGTGGGATCAGGAAATTCTTGTTGCTCATCCAAGGTGTTTACCATGTTGATTTCTAGGGCTTGCAAGTTTGATTCGGCCATTAATTGTGCTAAGCCCTGACCTTTAATCAGTTTGGTGGGTTTTATCTCAAGGTGATATTCGAAAATCACAGCAATCCATTTTCCCCTCTTTCCATCAGGATCTTGGGACAATATATCTTTGACTATGATGTTGGGCACATAAGCTATGGTGTGAGAATGAAATATGTACACCCTGAAGTATTTCAAGGCCTTAATCAGAGCATAGGCCTGTTTTTCCATTATGTTGTATTTCAAGGGTGCATCCCTTAGTGCTTTTCTGAAAAAGGAAATTGGTTGTTCCATCCCCTCTATGTTTTTCTGCAGCAAGACTGCAGCTACTGTATGCTCGGAGGCAAATGAAAAGATCAGGAAATCTTTAGAGAAATCTGGGCTGATCAAAACAGGAGCTTGGGTAAGTGCAAGTTTTACTAACTCAAAAGATTGTTTAGCTCCAACAGTCCATTTAACTCCTTCACCTTTATTCAACATATTAGTCATACTCCTAAGCTGTTTAGCCAGGTTGGGGATAAATCTCCTAAGGAAGTTGATTTTCCCAATGAAGGACTGTAATTCTTTGATGTTTCTTGGGTGTGTGATTTGTAGTATTCCCTCAACTTTCCGTGGGTCTATCCTAATTCCTTTTTCAGATATAATGTGGCCAAAAAGCTTTCCTTCTTGCAGCCCAAATACAATCTTTTTAGGATTCAATGACAGAACAAACCTTCTACATTTTTCAAACACTTTCCTCATATGTTTTAGGTGTTCTTCTTCAGTCTTGGAATAGACTGTTATGTCATCTAAGTAAATAACAATGAAGTGCCCTATCTCATCTGAAAAAGCTATATCCATCACTCTTTGGAAGGTTGCGCCAGCGTTCATCAGTACAAAAGGAATTTTTACATACATAAAGGTGCCCCATGGAGTGGTAAAGGATGTTTTGAGTTGGTCTTCTGGGATTACTAAGACTTGGTTGTAACCTGAAAAACCATCTAGCAAGGAGATCCTTTTAGAGCCCACTACCCTCTGAAGAATATGTTCCATTTTAGGGAAAGGGTAGTTGTCTTTGAGTGACGCTCTATTAAGATTCCTGAAATCGATGCATAATCTGATCTCAGCTGTTTTCTTTCTCACAGCCACTAAGTTTGATACCCAATCAGAGAACCTCACAGGAACTATTATGCCTGCATCATAGATCTTCTTAATCTATTTTTCAACTGCAGGCAATTGTTTTGTATTGATTCTGCGAAGTTTTTGTCTGAAGGGCTTCTGATTCTCTTTCAAGGGTATTTTGTGTTGAATGATGTTCGTGTCATAGGCCTTTAAGTCTTCATAACTCCAAGAAAACACATCAATGAATTCCTTGAAGAGGTCAATGTATTTTTTCTTCATGTCCGTAGGTAAAGACTTAGCTAGTTTAATCATTATGGGCTTATCTTCAGTGCCTATGTTACATTCTTCCACGTCAGAGTCTGCATGTTCTATAGTGGGATTTTTTGCTACATCATCAAAGTCGAAAAGGTCCTCTAAGGGTGCCAGGCCTCTAGGTATATTCTTATCTTTGGCCTGCAGCACCTCCATCTCCTCAATTTCCACGTTTTCACACTTTCCAGTTGGACTTCGAGTTTCCTCAGCTAGAGTGTTTATTTCTATGTTATAGGGTGGAGTTTCTTCATCAGAGGATTATTTACTTAGGCAATTGTTCTCAGATTTAGAGTCTGAATCAGAAAATTCAAACTCATTCTCTCCTATCAGGAAATCTTCGATTTGCTTATCCCTCTCAAAGACTTGCCAATATTTTTCATTATCCAGCATTGCAGGTCTGAATTTTTTTTGTATGATAATTCATTGGTCGATTGGAGTCTTAGGGTATGAACTAGCTAGGCAAGCTAATTCATTTGCAATGACATTTTGACTCCTAGGAACAAACACTAAATCGTATTCAACAAATGTTTTCAATAAATCCATAGTGCCATTCCTGTAAGCTCTCAATCTAGGATGTTTTGTTGTGTATTCACCATTCACCTGTTTAATAATCAGCTCAGAGTCCCCATGCACAGTTATCCTACGGGCTCCTAATTTCCTCAATAGGTTCAATCCTAGGATAAGGGCCTTGTATTCTGCAACGTTGTTTGTGCATTTGAAGTTCAGGTTGCAGGCATGGATCTCTGCGTAATCACTCTCTATGTTATGTATCCACACTCCTGCCACAGTAGTTCTTCTTGTACAGGAGCCATCGAAATTCATTTCCCACAGGGGTTCAAACTCGTTTTTGTTATCCTTCCTTTCCCTACAGTTGGGTTCGCCATTATGTTGCGTTATAGGGTCTGCACTAGGCTGTGGGCTGTTTAGTTTTTCGTTATGGATGTGGAATTCAGAGAGGTGACTAGTTGGTTGATTGCATTTTGTTTCTGGTTCACTTTGCATTGTTGTTTCAGTGCACTGTTCAAATTTTTATATGTCTTCCTCCTCTGAGTCTAGGGTAACCATTATGTTAAAATCCATTAGCTCTATTTAATCAGGTGTACCTTTGTTGATATTTGCGTTTTCAGATTCTGGTCCCTCCAAAGATTCATCATTGCAGAAGATAAAGGAATCCAGGTCTGTATGTACAGAGTATAGGGGAGAGTTTTCAGGCTTTTCAGGGCTACTAACCAGGAATTTCATTTTTTCTTCCCTGTACAGTCTTCTAAGTTGGCCAAAGATTTGGATTGTGGCATAAGACCCATCCATCTGCATTATTCCTTGTAGCTTGGCTCCCCATGATATTGATAATAACATGCCATACTTGGGTGGCACATTTGCCACAACGACATCCATGACCATACACTTGGCAGGAACCTGAGTAAGGCTCACACACAAATATTTGATCAGGCCAAGACACTTTACTCTACTAGAGTCAAATGAGTATAGGTCTTTATAGGGACAGGTTATCTCTAGGCCTAGTCTTTCCATTACTACTTTAGGCATTAGGTTGTGTGATGCCCCAAAGTCATGCATTGCATTATGGAGAATCTTATCATGGATATTAAGACTGACGTAAAAAGGGGGCACTACCCCCTCCTGAAATTTTCCTTCTATCTTTGGACCAAACAGAAGGGCGGGTTGATCGTCACTCAGATTTACAGTGTCACTATTCTCACCTAAATTTAATGCTTTCAAAATTTGGCCTTTATATACATCCTGAGTGGCCAGCTCAGAGAGTGGGACAGAGATTTTAATTTTTTCAATCTCACTATCCAAATTGAAAGTGGACTGACTCTTTGGAATGTTCAACTCTGTTTTGTTAGCCACTGCTTTAGTGGCTGAATCAATGTGTTGATTCTCGTTATGTAAAATGTTTGAGACTGTTTTATCAGGAGCACTAACTGTAGTGCTAGTGCTGCTAGCTGGTTTGCCTTGTGTATCAGTGTTTTGGTTGTCCTTTACTCTGTTCTTTCCAGAACTCTCAGCTGCTAATCTTTTACCTTCAGCAGTTGCTTTAGAAGTTTTCTCGGGCCTTTTCTTAAGGGTTACCTCAGAAGCTTTTGGTTTGGCCATTTATTGGCTCTTTTTTCTTCTGAGTTCATATTGTTCCCTGACCTGCATCATGGCGTTTTCAAATCCTAATCTGTAATCTTCATATTCTAACCATTCCTCCTCCTAACCAGTGGGTGAGGGCTGATCTTATTTTGAGTAACAATTATGGATTTAATCTTCCATTTCAAACATGTTTATCGTGTTTCCCTCAGACTCTTCTATGATTCCCTCCTCTTCATCTACAAAATTCTCTTGGAATTGGGGAATAACATGCTGATCTGATTCTCTTTGTCTGTTGGGAGTGGCATTGTTTCTTCTAAAGTTATGGTTCTGGTTTTTTTTCTGATTGCTAACTGTGACAACCATCTTTTCCATCATTTGTTGTAGTCTCTCCATGTTTTTGGATAACCTATCATAATTTGGATCAGATGTGGAAGCTACATTGTCATCTTTATATGTTACCCTCTTCTCAGATCTCAGCCTTGCCCTTTTTTCAATAAAGTTGGCTTCTATATTCACTGCTCCTTTCTGCATGTCCTCCAATGTGTTGTACTCTTTATCCCTAAGCTCATAGGCCATGTCAGCATCAAAGCGTTCGGGGTATTTCGCTAAAGCCATGCCTTGTGGAGGTTTCATATGTGGAGGGAGGGCATTGTAAATGTTGTTAAATCTTGTTGTGTAATCATGGACACTCTCTCCTATGTTTCTTTTAAGGCTCATGTATTCTGCTAAGAGTTGGCAAGGGTTAGCCTTAGTTTCCCATTTTTTTATGAAAGTATGATATAAGGCTGGAGGATCATTGATAATACCTGGAGGTAGGCCCTTAAACCATTTCTTCGCATCACCCCCTAAGCCCTGGGAAAAGATTCTCATTTTGACCATATCATCATCTATTTCCATGTAGTCAAAAGAATCTTCGATCTTATCTACATGTTGTTGGGCCGTGATGGACTCTTTTGCAGTGAAGTGTGGGATCTTTGACTGATAATCGTTTGCTAAGGGTACTAGAGGCTGAGTTAAAACCAGAGGTGCATACCAGGCTGCCATGATGATGTTCTGATGAGGTAAATGGTTTACTCGGGTAGCTGGTATGTGGATGACAGGGATATTATGACCAGCAGAAAACTAATGAGCAGATCTAGAGTGACTGAGCCCCAAATTTTGTATAAAATGTATATCAGGAGGTGTAGATGGAGGGGTTTCACGGTCCCTAATGTGTTTACCACTTAGAGGTGGTGAACCAAGAAGCCCAAGGTTCGGCTGGTCTAAGATATTGAATGACCTAGTTCTAGGTAATCTATTAGGTGGGTCTAAGTCAAGGTGAAAGTGTGATACAGTTGTAAGATCTTATGGTGCAGAGTTAGCTCTATATATGTGGCTGGAAATAGTTGGTCTTTTAGGTGTAGGAGCTCCCTTGAGGATGTTCTCAGGATTGTCAACTATTTCAGGTGGGTTTGGGTTTGGGTAAGCTCTTGTGTGAATGGTTCTGTAAGCCAAAGTGTAGTTTTTAACCAAGAAGCTTAACCCTATTTGTTACTTCTATTGTGGTTGATGTTGCTATGGTGGCTGGTCTCCCAGTGGAGTCTAATGTGAACCAAGATAATCAGCAGGCCTACTGATCACCAGTGGATTTTTTAAAACATTTAGGGAGTATGGAGTTGCTAGGTGGAAAGTTTTACGACGTTCTTGGAGGGTACACTGTCCACCACAATGCTTATGAGATGTCCCCTTTCAGGGATATCTTCCAAAAACAGCAATCTCTGACCAGAGATTGACTCGGAGGGCATTTACCAGATATGTCACCTCTGAAAGAGTGTGAGATCCGGAGGTTACCTGGCCCTTTCCAGACTCTGTCCAAGAGTATGGGAGAACACAACAAATGGTATAGAGGTTTATGTGTGAATAGGAGTGTTTAACTGCCAACCTAACCAGAGATTGTAGATTGTTTGAATGCCTAAGGATGCTTAAGGCATAATGCACTCAGTTCCCCAGCGGAGTCGCCATTATGTTGGGGTTCCCATGTTTTTTCCAGATTGGCAAGACCAAAAGATGAGACAACATCAAAACCACTTTCGGACCTCAGGATCTAGCCCTCCTGGGTCCAGAGAGGGATCTCTCTATGATAAATCAAAGTATACTTGTCTTTGAAGCTCGAATGTTAAGATGTTAGGCTAGTTATAGGCACAAGGTTTGTTTTTTTGATTTATTTGATTTGGTTGCTGGTTATTAGGAAAGAAGGGTTCAATTTAAGGCAAGGATGAGCAAAGAGGAAAAAGGCAGAGGTGAAGTATTCCAGGAAATATTCAAAACCATTGAGCAATGGAGTCAGGAAAGGATTTTCTTGCTAATCAATAGGCAGGCTTTCAATTGGGCTAGTCATCTAAAACATAGGATCTTAAAGATGATTGTGTGATATGGAATGATAGGAGAGGAGGAGATAACATAGATTCAAAGCACAAAGTTAAATACCAGTTGGTCGCACAAGGATCCTAGTGGACAGGGCTAACTCTAATCCCCAGTGTTGCCAAATCTTCCAACTAAAACCTTAACAAGAAACATATAAGAACATATACATTTAATTCATACATCAGAGAGTGGGAAATAACATCCACTACACTGGTTAAACCAACTGGTATCATTTCATAGATAATACATTTAGAAGAGAAACATCAATGGCAAGGAGAGGAGAAACATAGGGTACATAACAAGGGTAAATCCTATGCCAATATTCTGATGCAAGGTAGTAGAAACGAAATGAAATGAATGTAAACACAAAGATAGGAAAACATCACCGCTGCTTTAGATCAGGATCCAAAGAAATGTGCTTGTCATATTAAATAGAAATACCAGTCAAGTACAACATTTCCAATAGCTGAATACTCAATCCGAAAACATCTCCTTCAACCTATCTTACAACTTTACACAGAGACTCTGTCTCAAAAGAAACTACCTGCAGTTTTTTGATAACTGATCAACAACCTTTACAATGAGTTTCTTCATGAATTTATAGCTTCTGAGGAGTAGAGAAGGTAGGTCAGAAACTAAATGCAGTATTAAAACTTCTGAAAAGAAAGAGGGTCGAAGCCCATTCTGTTTGAATTCAGAGCATTCAATTCTCGGTGTTCTTGGAGTGAACGAATGATCTTCTTCAGACTAAAGATTACTCTGATATAACTCTGATGTACTCTGACTACAGTACTGTGTAGTACTCTGGTCTATAAACAAAATGACTGAATGAACTGCCATGCTTGTGAAACAAATGTCCTGGTAGCTTTGGACTGTGGTTAAGGCGGAAATCCTCAGGAACACGGTAAATAATGGAACTAATATGGGCATTTTGTCCTTTGGAACAATCTGCTGATGTGAACCTTGATATACATGAATTTCTATGTGTTGTACCTTCTGCATGATCCATGGGGTCAGTGATCTGGTGCTTTGTCTCTAAACCGCTGTATTAAGGCTCAAAACCTTCAATACTGAACACTGAAAACTTTGATCATTAGCTAGTTTTCCTCCACTGCTCCATAAATTTCTCGGTCTGCAAAATATGGGCTTTAATGGCACCAGATAGGTTTTTTGCGGAGATTTAACTGTCCTGGGATAATATTTATGCTTCCGCTATCTTTCCGGGCATTTATCTATAGTATTAGCTTCCAGATTTAATTCTGCCTGCGCAGCATGCCATTAGAGTAGTACATATGAACCATGGCAGTTTTCCGCCTCTGATAACCCTGCAAAATATGAACACAGGTTAAGAAAACAATGGGGGGTCGGATGATGTGGATGAATGTGAGGAAGACAGTGGGACTGCAGATGAATGACGAAAAAATGCAGAGGAGTGGTGGAGAAGTGCTCTAGTGGAAGGTTGGTGGAGCACAGAGGAAAATTAACGTGAAAACCTTAAACTGACCCTTTGAATGAATATATAAAATGGGAGGGGTGAATGTACAGTGAGACACATGGAGGTGACGTGGCAGGACCGGGCGATGATGGAAGAGTCAACAGCGGGGAAACAAAGCTAGGCCGTCGGATCTTAGAGGAGATCGACAGTTGAACACACCACGAAGGGCAGCGGATGGTGGGCCAGGAGTATGGAGACCACGTCTTAACCCCGCGCTTTTAAGCCTAGAAATACACCTTTTATTTTGTTTATTTGTTTTTGTTCATAAAATAAATCAGTCAACATGGAAAAATAACACTCGTTTCCCCATCGTTTGTGTAGAACAGCACTGAAACCACCTTTACCACTGGAAGCCACCTCTAGTCGGCGAAGGTGACATTGCTCTATCGAAACTAGTACTATCAATACCTCTCATGTGACATCATCCTCACATATACCAAAGTCACCATAAGTTGTTTCTACAAATACTGGTTCATCTACTATTGTTGAGATGGAGTCCTAACAGTGACCCGTGGTTACAATCCATCCAATCAGTGAGACCATACCTCCTGAACCCGACGTTGTTCAATTGGAAGTTGAACAAGATCCTGTCACTTTTTCTCTAGAACATCTTCATCTCGAAGTCGAATGACCAGAAGTTGTTCGTGTATCAGTCACCCCACAATCTATTGTAGCCATTAAGTCTCCCATATTGCCTAGTCGACCTCCTGAAATATACTTTGGGCCTCACAACGAAATCCTTCCATGTGGTTTAATTTTGGTTGAATAAATACCACAAGACGAAACACCTTTAACTCCAACTCATTTAGGGTAGAGCTTTACCTGTACGAGTCTTTTCTTCAATCACCTACCTCTTCTTTTGTTGATCTTGTGTCTATTAAAGTTCTCGTAGATCCAATAGGGTATACATTTGGTTGAATGACCATGCCTAAGCCAACATGCTCGGCTGGACTATATGTTTGAATTGCGACAACACCTACTCTCGCTACCCCATCGATGTTCATGACTTCACCAGATTCACATCTATATGGTGGCCCTTCCGTCCCACCGGTTACCAACATTTATCTGGAAGCTTCTCCAGTACATCCTTAAACCCATGGACTTGACCAATGTCACCGTCTGGTATTCTAACTGTTAAATATATAGTGAGTACTGAATAACTTGATTCTTTATGTACATCATGAGGGCAATATCAAGTTGGTCCATCTGGGTATGTTGCATCCAGTACAATTTCAACTGGACTCCCTGTTGGGTGTGGAGCCTGATTATCTTGTTTATTTTGTATCACAGCATTGGACCCCCTGTACCTTAAAAGGGGCGGAAACACCGCCCGTAATTAATCGCTGCCGCCCCCCCCCCCCCCTGGCGGGGGCTTTCGGGGGCAGCGCCCCCGAAGCTAAAAACAAATGTAAAATTGCCTTGTAAAAGTATAGTAATTTCTAGTCAATCTGGGCCGTTCATAGGAAAATGATCTGACAGTAGAAGTTATGTTTAGATTAGGGTTTCTTGCCCTAGAAGGCAACCCCTCGTTTTTATGAGGGTATTGTATTGCGGCTGTGTATCATATGTGCATTCTCGGAGCGAGAAACAGAGAGGGAGACTGTGAGAGAACAAAGGATATTACAGCGGATCTGTTGTAGGTTGTGTCTCTTCATTTTGCTGGATAATAGAAAGGAAGGATTAAGGTACATTCGGGAGTGAATGGCAAAGCTAGGGTGAATACGATATGTCTTTGTCTCTCTACGGTTTTATGTGTTTTGTGCTTGTATTTCCGCATATTTTATGTATTGCCTTGCTTTGTAATATTTAATTTTCTAACAACTGGTATCAGAGCCGAAGGTATATTTGGCTGATAAACTCGCAGGAAATAAGGGTTCTTGGTTCGAGTGGGAGCAATGGCGGACGATGGTAAGTTTAGGGTCGAGAAATTTAACGGCCAAAACTTCCCGCTTGGAAGATGCAAATGGAAGATTATCTGTATCAGAAAGATCTATACCTACCATTGAGCGGAAAAACAAAGAAGTCGGCGGCCATGACAGACGCGGAATGGAACATTCTCGATAGAAAGGCACTCGGAACAGTACGGTTGTTCCTTGCGGCGTCAATCGCCTTCAATATTTCGAAGGAAACAACAACAGAGGGTTTGATGCAGACGTTGGCGAAACTGTATGAAAAGCCCTCGGCCTCAAACAAGGTATTTCTTATGAAATGACTATTTAATATGAATATGTCGGAAGGTGGATCTGTTGCAGACCATTTGAATGAATTATCTGATTACTAGTCAATTAAGTTACGGCAGGAGTAAGCTGATGATGAAGTTAGAGCTGTTATTCTTGCCATATTACCGGAAAATTTGGAATGGTTTGGTTATGGCCATTAGTAACTGTCTCAGGATCTAGTACTTTAAAGTTTGATGATGTTGTCGGTGCTATCCTTAGTGAAATGCGACGAAAAAGCTCATTGAAGACATCAAGTAATGCTTTGAGTCTGAGTCTGAGGAAGAAGAATGGAAAGAGGAAAGATCTCGGGATATCGAAGTAAATCAAGGAAAAGCGAGATCAAATTTGAGATCGAGGATAGTGTCTTTGGAAATGCGGAAATAAAAAGGACACCTAAAGAAATATTGTAGATCTTGGAAGGGAAAAGAAGGAGACGCACAACAAGAAAACAATCATGAAGCAAATGTGACAGGTGATGTGTTACAAGATGCATTGATTCTTTCTTTAGAAAATGTTATTGATTCTTGGGTTGTAGATCCAGGGGCTGCATTCCATGCCACACCTGATAAGAAATATTTTCATGACTATGTTCAAGGAGATTTTGGACAAGTCTGTTTGGGTGATGATAAACCTTGTAAAATTGTTGGAATGGGTAAGGTTCTTGTAAAGCAACAGAATGGAAACCAATGGCTATTAAAGGAGGTGAGGCATGTTCCAGATCTGAAGAAAAATCTGATTTCAACAGGGCAGTTAGGCAGTGAAGGTTGTGTGACAAATTTCACAGATAAAGCTTGGAAGGTCACCAAAGGAGCCATGGTAATAGCAAAAGGCGAAAAGGTTGGTACATTGTATTTATGCAATGGTATTTCTAACTCTGTTAATTCTTTAACTTCCAAAGGAGTAGATGCAACATTATGACATCATAGGCTTGGACACATGAGTGAGAAGGGGATGAAGATTCTTCACTCAAGAAATTTGTTGCCAGGTTTGAAGAATGTTGATTTGGATTTCTGTGAGAATTGCATTTATGGAAAACAAAAGAGAGTCAGATTTCTCAGAGTTGGGAAAGAAAAAAAGAGTGAAAAATTGGAGCTTGTGCATACAGATGTATGGGGACCTGCTCAGGTATCATCTCTCGGTGGCTCTCGCTATTATGTTACGTTTATTGATGATGCAACTAGAAAAAATTGGATTTATTGTATTCAAAATAAATCTGATGTATTTGATACTTTCAAGAAATGGAAAGCTTTGGTTGAGATTGAGACAGGAAAGAAGTTGAAGTGTCTCAGATCAGACAATGGAGGTGAATATTGGAGCAAAGAGTTTGATAGGTACTGTTCAGAGCATGGAATTCTTAGAGAGAAGACAGTTCCAAGAACACCACAAGAAAATGGTGTGTCAGAAAGGATGAACAGAACAATCATGGAGCGTGCAAGGTGCATGAGATTGCTTGCAGGATTGCCTTTACAATTTTGGGCAGATGCTGTAGATACTGCTGTTTATCTAATAAACAAAGGGCCTTCAAGTTCCTTGGATGGTGGTATTCCAGAGGAAGCATGGACAGGTAAAAAGGTAAACTACTTTTTTTTAAAGCCTTTTGGTTGTGAGGCCTTTGTCCATATTAATAAAGAAAACATAACAAAGCTTGAGGCAAAATCAAAGAAATGTACCTTTATTGGATATGGTGCTAATGATTTTGGTTATCGCTTATATGATTATGAAAATCACAAAATCATTAGGAGCGGAGATGTAATATTCAATGAAAAGGTCTTGTATAAGAATCAGTTGCAGGAAAAGAAACAGGAAAAAGAAAGCAAGGAATACGTGGTTCTTGATGAGATAACTGAAAAAGTAAAGGTGCCTGAAAATAATAATAATCAACAACCACAGCAGCAACAACCACCACAACAGCAAAAGGCACCTCAAACACCTGAAAGTGGTGTTAGAAGATCTACCAGGATAAGTAGACCCCCTGAACGATACTCTCCTTCATTATATTATTTATTGCTGACCGATTCTGGTGAACCTGAATGTTATGAAGAAGCAATGCAGGTTGAAAGCAGGAAGAAGTGGGAGCTAGCCATGGAAGAAGAGATGGACTCTTTAATGCATAACCAGACTTGGGACTTAGTCAGGTTGCCTGCAGGTAAAACTACATTGCAGAATAAATGGGTTTACAGGCTGAAGGAAGAAGATGGAGGAAAACAAAGGTACAAAGCTAGACTTGTGGTGAAGGGGTTTGCACAGAAGAAAGGTATTGATTTCGATGAAATATTTTCTCCTGTTGTTAAAATGACTTCAATTAGAACTATTTTAAGTCTTGTAGCAGCGGAAGATTTACATCTTGAACAGTTAGATGTAAAGACAACATTTCTCCATGGAGATTTAGAGGAAGAGATATACATGCAGCAACTAGAAGGATATGAGGTAAAAGGGAAAGAAAAATTGGTGTGCAGGTTAAAGAAGAGCTTGTATGGCTTAAAACAAGCTCCAAGGCAATGGTATCTAAAATTTGACAAGTTTATGTCTGAACAAGGTTATACTAGATGTCACTTTGATCATTGTGTTTATCTAAAAAGGCAAATTGATGGCAACTATATTATATTGTTATTGTATGTAGATGACATGCTTGTTGCAAGATCTAACATGCAGGAAATAAATGTGCTCAAAAGAAAATTGGAAAATTCATTTGCAATGAAGGATTTGGGAGCTGCAAAACAAATCCTTGGTATGAGGATAGCTAGAGACAGGAAAAATCGCAAATTAACACTGTCTCAGAATGAGTACATAGAAAATGTGTTGAAAAGATTTAATATGCACAATGCAAAACCTGTTAGTACACCTTTTGCTAGCCATTTCAAACTTAGTAAGGAGATGTGCCCAAAGACCCAAGAAGACATGGATTATATGTCTAAAGTTCCATATGCATCAGCAGTTGGAAGCTTAATGTATGCAATGTTCTGCACAAGGCCTGATATTGCACATGCAGTGGGAGTTGTAAGCAGGTACATGAACAATCCAGGAAAAGAACATTGGATGGCAGTAAAATGGATTCTCAGATATTTGAGAGGTACCACAAATAAAGCATTATGCTTTGGTGGTTCAAACATTGCTCTACAGGGATATGTTGATGCAGATATGGCAGGTGACAGAGATAACAGGAGGAGCACTACAGGATATGTATTTACCGTAGGTGGAACAACTGTCAGTTGGGTTTCAAAAATCCAAAGTGTTGTTGCACTTTCAACAACAGAAGCAGAGTATGTTGCTGCTACAGAGGCTAGTAAAGAAATGATTTGGTTACAAATTTTTATGGATGAATTGGGTAAGAAGCATGATATGGGCATGTTATACAGTGATAGCCAAAGTGCCATTCATCTTGCAAAGAACTCAGCATTTCATTCCAGGACTAAACACATACATCTCAAGTACCATTTCATATGGTCAGCATTGGAAGATGGAGAGTTGAAGCTGGAAAAGATACACACTAGCCAGAATCCTGCAGATATGCTAACAAAAGTTGTAACCAGGGAGAAACTGAGAATGTGCTCAGTTTCAATTGGTCTTCAAGGATGACGATGAAGATGAGGAATAGCCAGGTCCAAAGAGGAGTCATTGTCCAGCAAATGAAGCAACGGTGGAGTTGCTACAATCAGTCTACAAGTGGGAGATTGTTGGGTGTGGAGCCTGATTATCTTGTTTATTTTGTATCACAGCATTGGACTCCCCGTACCTTAAAAGGGGCGGCAACACCGCCCGTAATTAATCGCTACTATGGGGGGTCCAGGGGGGGGCCAGCAGTGCTTTTCGGAGTCCCCCCTGGTAGGGGCTTTCGGGGGCAGCGCCCCCGAAGCTAAAAATAGATGTAAAATTGCCTTGTAAAAGTATAGTAATTTCTAGTCAATTTGGGCCGTTCATAGGCAAATGGTCTGATGGTAGAAGTTATGTTTAGATTAGGGTTTCTTGCCCTAGAAGGAAACCCCTCATTTTGATGAGGGTATTGTATTGCGGCTATGTATTGTATGTGTATTCTCGGAGCGAGAAACAGAGAGGGAGACTGTGAGAGAACAAAGGATATTACAGCGGATCTGCTGTAGGTTGTCTCTCTTCATTTTGCTCGATAATAGAAAGGAAGGATTGGCTATTCAGGGTGGACGTAGCCCAAACTGGGTGAACCACGTATATCTGTGTCTCTCTGGTTTTATGTGTTTTGTGTGCTTGTATTTTCCGCATATTTTATGTATTGTATTGCTCTGTAATATATAATTTTCTAACACTCCCTAAATTTGGAGAACAATATTTTCTATCTTATTGTACTCCTCATGCTTGGGGGAAACCTATGGTCACCCATATTGATAGTACTCCATCATTATTTGGTCATCCTAATGTTAGACTGAATATTTGTTAGTGGAAGCCCACTTTTCCCATACAACCACAAACAATTGGACAATTGTATCAACTAGTTCAACCTGTTGCACACACATCAATTCCACTTGTTAATACATATTTACCCCTATTACAGACTCAAACTGATTTACCTCAACCATATCAGGTGGGTCCTTTAATACAATACCCTCAAGTATTGGGCCCTCTAACTCCAACTCCTTTGGCTGGTTTACAACAACCACCTCTATCTGAAATCATTTATTCACAAGATGGATTATGATATTAGGGGATGTCACAGCTGCAAAAAGGTTATACCTATCCATGTCGAATCCAAGCTATCTTATTTTGGGTTATAATATTGGTGGACAGACCTCTTGGCAGCCACAACCACAAATGCCACAACCTTCATTTCAACAAGTAGCCTACCCAGGTTTTGGTCAATAGAATCTTGAAGTGTTTATTTATTAAAACAACCACTATCTGGGTTACCAACAACAAATTCCTTATGTTGTGCTCAAAGGCCCGTTGCCCAAGAAATTCCATCATACCTTGGCTATGCTCAACGTGACCTTAATCAACGTTTTCCCTTTATTGCAACTTTAGAGTTACCGAATTTAAACCGGTTCACCAATGATCCAATCAAATATGCTCCTTGGTGGCCTGTGATACTCCATAAATTACCCTCAGATATTCATCAGTTCAATGGAAACCCTGGGGAAGACCCGTCGACTCATGTTATGACTTATAATTTTTGGTGTTCATCTAACTCTCTAAATGATGACTCTATTTGACTACATCTTTTCCAGCATACGCTCACTGGTCTGGCTACAAAATGGTACATTGAGTTATCAAGAGATTATTTTGATAATTTCACTGCCCTACCTACTGTATCTTTGACCCACTTCCAATTACCCATGTGATATGAAACTGGAACGAAAATCTTGATTAATTCTACTCACATTTTTTATCATATTCATGAGTGGCGTCGTCGTCGTAGAATGGTTAAGACATTTGTTCCTGATAAGCTTCTTGCTAAGTGATTCCTTAAGTCCTTGTTACCATATATAGCTGAGGATGTGTCTAAGGGTGGTGTCATCACTGAATATTAGGTCATTTCTCATGCCCAATATTTAAACTTGATTTATACTCATTCTGGCATGCTCTATGAGAAAAATCCCAACGCTCTGCGATCTAATTTTATTGTTCCTCCTCCATCTAAGGAATCTCATGCTGGAGATAGTATCATCAGTACTACAAGCACACATCACTCTAATGCATCTGATCCTACGCCTTCTTCTGAAATCCATGTCGTTTGATATGACAAGGGAAAAAGTGACAAGAAACTCGGAAGTAAAAAAAAGGAAAAATCAAAGAAAAATCAACCTTCTACCCCGCAGGAAAGATCATCTCATGAATTGACTGGAAATCAGAAACCTCATTACCCTTGCATAATATGTGATGATGAAAACTTTGTTAGAGATTGTTCTCAGTGCACTAAAGTCTCAAAAATGGTTAAGACCTTTCATGTGTTGGCTGTGTTGACAGATTCATTTCCGAATCCAGACAAAAATTTGGTTGCTACGGATCCAGCTTCTAGTTCACGAGTGCTTATGTTGTCTGTCACGAAGCCATTGACTAATTTTTTGGTGTCAAAAAGTAACAAATATTATAGTATTCAGGCTACTGATTAACCTATTACCTCAACCACGAATCCGTCTATAGAATCAATACCACCCACTGCTATTCGAGAATTGAAAATGAAGCCACTGAAGGGAGTTATTCATAAATTGACATTTAATCCTCGATCCAAAGATGCTCAAAATTATAATATAGTTGAATATTTGGCTCAATCCCCTTCAGATATGTCAGTGCTCGAGGTGCTACAAAATTGTCCCTCCCAGAATTAGGTTTTGTTGTTGGTAATTGGTGGAATTGATCCGACGGATTCCATTCTTGTATTCTTTCATCATACAAGTTATGTGCCGCAATTACCAGCAGAATTGGAATTCTCCATGTAGGTAAATGTTCTCAATCACCTTGTTCATCGTACTATTATTGATGAGGGAGCATCTATGTGCATTATGTCTCTAAACTGTTGGAAGTCACTTGGCTCGCTGCACCTATCTCAATAGCCTACGATGTTGAAGGCTTTCGCTGGACGTACATATAAGCCTTGTGGTATTATTAATAACTTGCATGTTGAACTAGGGGGGGGAAATGAATGTTGAATTTGAGGTCGTTGACGGACCCCTTGACTAATATATTTTACTCGAAAGGCCATGGGTATATGCTATGACTATGATCATCTATACATATTTTAGAATAATCTCCTTTCCACATGAAGGTGTCATCACATTCATTAATCAGCTATCCTTCTTTGCCTCCAGTAACCAGGTAACTTGAATAATTCCGTTAGTTCATGAACCCAAACTCGCACTTCAGAACATTGGTGTAGGACTCTTAAGGGATTCCACTCTCATGGGAACCTTTGTAGTACCGATGCCTATGACGTTTGTAGAAATTGCAAGCCTAGAGACCTGCTACATGATATATTCCACTCCATCTAGCTAAAGGAAGATTATGTGTGATTCTTAAATTTTTATGTTGGATGAGTTTCTGCCACCCAACCTAATTGAGATGGCATAGAAATCAATCTACATGGCTTGGGCGACGAATCCAAAATCATCATCACTGGTTGTTTGGGTTTATCGTTCGTTATATTTTGGCACTCCATCTGATTCATTTTGCTCAACTTTCTTGACAGATGAGAATATTTTGAAAACCATGATGTCAAGAGGATAACCATGGGAATATCATCATCATCGCTCCCATCTTCAGGATTATGAAGAAGATAATATTAGTGAACTATATCACCCATTGATCAAAACTTTATTTTCAAATTCTTTTCCTATTAATGCAATCGATTCCGAGTGAAATTTATCAAATATTTAAGAAATGATTTTTATCGATATTTCGAACAAACTCGGTGACATAGAAAATATTCATGTCAGCATGTCTTGTTCTCCATCAGAACTTGAAACATATCGCTCTCTCTTTCGTGAATTTCTTGATGTATTTTCTTGGTCTTACGAGGAAATTCCATGCATAGATACTAGTATCGTTGAACACACTATTAAAATGTACCTTGATGTCAAGTCAGTACGTCAAACCCTTCATCCTGTTCATCCGAGGAAGGAAGTTACCATTAAAGCATAAGTTGAAAAAATTTTGAGTGTTGGTTTCATTTACCCTGGTCTACTTACTGAGTGGGATTCCAACATCGTTCCTGTTATGAAAAAACAAGGAACCATCAGAGTGTGTGTCAATTATTGGGATGTCAATATTTCTTGTCCAAAAGACAATTATCCTACTCCCTTTATCGACCAGATTATTGACTATTGTGCTGGATGCGAAATCTTTTTGTTCATCGATGGATTTTTGGGCTACAATAAAATTAATATCCACCCATAGGACGAATATAAGACAACATTCATCTGTCCATAGGGCACATTCTCTTATCGTAAACTCCTGTTTGGTTTAAATAACGCTGCGGAAAATTTTTAGAGAGCAATGGATTATGCTTTGAATGACATAAAACACATTTTTCAACCCTATATACACGATTTACCCCCGCATTCACAAAACCAGACTGGTCACCTGATGCATTTGAGAGCTATATTTTTACACTGCTGACGCCAAAAAAAATGCCTCAATCCATATAAATGTGTGTTTTGTGTTGGTTTTGGTCATTTGCTAGGATTCGTTGTCTCAAAAGAAGGAGTTCAAATAAACCAACCAAATGTCCATGCCATTCTTGATTTTCCTGTGCCATCAAATTTGCTTCAGTTAAAGAAACTTCAAGGAAAGGCTAACTTCCTAAGGAGGTCCATACCCAACTACACCGAAATGGCTAAAGGATTTACTCAGGTCTTTATAAATGGAATTCTCTTCCATTGGGACCAAGTTGCACAAGATTCTTTTGATGTTTTCAAGGATACACTTGTCTGGGTGGCATTAATGTATCCCCCCAATTATCAAAGTGATTATTTCTTATATATCGTCGCAGCTGATGCGACCATTGCTATGTATTCATCGAATTATAAAATGCGACATAACATATGATCTATTATTTGAGTCGTAATCTCAATGATACGGAAGTGAAGTATTCATACGTAGAAAAGATTGCCTTGGCAGCTGTTCAAGCTGTCCAAATATTTTTCCACTATATATTATTTCGTAAGACCATTGTAATTTTAGATTGCAACCCCATGACCTATATCTTATCATGTCAATTACTGGGGGAAATTATTCAAAAAGGATTTTTATTTTGCAAGAATTTGATTTGGAATTCATCAAATCCAAGTCAAAGAGGTCTTTGGTTTTGGATGAGCTTCTTTGTGACCTTCCCTCTGATAGTACTTCTACTACATTGGAACCACACATTCCTGATGAGTCTTTGTTTCTGATCAGATCATATGATTCTTGGTATGGGGATTTTATCATTTATCTCAAGACCCAGAATTTTCAGCCTGATACCTCTCACTCTAACCAACGACGTATTCGATACCAAGCCAAAGATTTTCTGATCGTCAGAGATACACTTTAGCATCATGGTATCGATACAATTTTAAGAAGGTGCCTCTCCCATGAGGAGGCTGAAAAGGTTTTAAATGATTGTCATGTTGGGGCTTGTGGTCAAAATTTTTTTGGATACACTACCACACAGAAGATACTCAACATTGGTTACATTTCACCTACCATATTTCACGGCTGCATCCTCGCAGTCAATAGTTGTCATTCGTGCAAGATATTTGATCATAAAATCCGCAAACCGCCAGTGCCAATGCATCTTGTTGTCTCTGTAGGACAATTTTTGAAATGGGGCATTGGCTTCATGACATATAACCCTCGTTTTTCTGGGGGCATGGTTATATTATTCTCCTAGTAGACTACTTTACCAAGTGGGCTGAAGTGATGCCTACATTCAACAACACACAACAAACAACTGCATTATTTTTCTTTAATCATGTCATTTCATGGTTTGGGGTCCCACAGGCTATAGTCACAGATTATGGATCACATTTTCACAATCATATGATGAATGAGTTGACTTCCAAATTAGGACTATCATATGATAGTTTTACTCCTTATTATCCACAATCAAATGGACAAGTTGAGGTTATTAACAAGATTATTAAACGAATGCTTCAATGAATGATAGGAGTTCATAAACAAAATTGGTATTTAATATTGTACTCGGCTTTGTGGGCATATCGAATCTCGATGAGAAACACAACTGGATTTACCGCCTTTCAATTCTTGTATGGTCTGGAAGCTATCTTTCCAATCCAATGTGATATGCCGTTGTTAAAAATCGCTCGACTTGTTACTCGACACCTTTGCTGAAGAAACACATCTTTTTAACCTCATCCATATTGATGAAAGACGTCGTGAAGCCAAATTGGCCAATGAAGCGCATAAGAGACGTATAAAGGCACAATACGAAAAGCATGTGCAGCCTCAAATTTTCTCAGAGGGTGGCCTGGTCCTTATTTATGATCAGGAAGTTGATGTAATAGGTATAGGGAAATTTGAGCCATTATGGCATGCCCCCTATATTTTCAAAAGAATTCTTGCTAAGGTTTCCTACAAGTTGGTAGATTACGATGGAATTTCCTTGGCACAACCCCGAAATGGGTTGTATCTGAAATGTTACTATGATTAATCATGAGCGTAGTAATTTTTTTTGTTATATTGTATATATGTTATTGATTTGAATTTACTGTCTTAGTTTTTATTTCTATATTTTTATTGAAGTTAGTAATACGCTCTAAATTTCATTGCAGATGTCTGAATCTATGGAACCATTTGTTGGGTATGCAATGGTGCTAGCCGTAGTACGCAAAATCTATCCTCTGCAACGTGGGCCATTTTTTCTCTAAACGACGAGTTAGTGAGTTTTCAAGGGATTTATATCGCTCGATATACAAATAATAATGTTGATCGAACTTCTCTCTGATGCCATTTCATTCGGTATTAACTGCATCATCATAAGGTTAGACTCATAACTTCTGGTATTACAACTTACTAGTGTTTACACTAATAAAAATCCAACACTACATTGTATGTTCCTAAGAGTTCTACTTTTGGAAAAATATTTGATTTCATTCAATAAAAACACATTTCCATAAACTTGAACGCATTAACTGATTCTTTAGGAAATTATGTTAGAAACAGACATTTGCGACACATGTAAAGATACTTTCACATAATTCAATAGGATTGTGCAATAAACATAGGAAAGCACCGAAATCAAATAGATAGATAGTTATAGGTTTTTAAAAATTTTGTGCCCAAGACACATTGGTCATCTCACCTCAGAATGTATGCAACATATCAAAAGTAAACTAGTGCTGCTCATGATAACATGCTACTAATCTAGCAATCCTACTTAGTAATGACATTCAGTGGTTAGGAATGGAAATAGTATGGTGCTGCAGTCGCATGGGTAACTATTTCATTTGAAAATCTAGAATCTCGAAGGTCAACCCCTGTATGTGCTTCTAAAGCTTAGCAAGAGTCTCAACCATATCTAAATCTTGAAGGACTACTCTCCTGACAACCCTCTCTGCTGGCTCATCCGCTCCATGCTCTGGCTCTCCGATTGGTCAAACTCGATCCACATCTGCATTACATCCAAAATTTAGTTTAGTCCTACGAAAACATCAAAATACAAAAACATGTAAAAACCTTAGAAAATAAAAAAACATGGTCAAAAAATTCTTACGAATTGAACCCGACTGAGTGCCTTCTCATAAAGCTAAGTCTGGATCTCCTTCGAAGTCAACACCTGCATATGCATAGTCATTGATGGCAATAATTTTTCACCTGAACCAGGCGAAGAATGAAGTCAAGAACATGATGATTGATTGACCAACATGTCTATCCATCAGTTATACCCATCTTTGCATCCTTGGATCTCTAGGGTTAGATATACCCAGTGTCACATCCTAAGGCTACTTTAGTGGAATTGGCTATAAGGAAAAAGAAATGAGGATTGAACAATAGTTTAAATTTTTCTTCCTTCCTCCCTTTGCCTTGCTCAATTTTTCTTTCATTAAAGAAAGTATGCCTTCAGCCCAATTGAAAATTGTTGGTTCCGTGCACTCTAGTGTATACTGCATAATAAGATATGTTCGCTACATGGAGTGTAGTAGTACCATAAAGCTTTGCGATTGTGAATAAGATGGTTCTCAATGGAAAATCATGAACATCGTGGATTTTTATTTTCCAATACTTGCTAGGCTCTTCCATTGGATTGAACTACTTCAATATATAGTCTCTCACCATCTCTCCTCCGAGAGAAGACCCTGAGAGAGAAATGGATAGGCCTCTCCTCGATAAGCTTGTGAGAAAATAGATATCCTCCACTAAAATTGGGACCACATTGTTCCCAATATGAAATGCCTCATTCGACGGATCCCATGCATGAACAAGGAACTCTAATAGTTCCATTTTTCGCTTCATACCCAACAGACGGAAGTACTTCAACAACCCACAGTCTCTGAGGGGTCTTACAGTACCCTGATCATTTCAAGAAATAATTTATTTTTTCTTCATGCTCTCTTCCCCTCTAGGTAATTGTCATTTTGATCCATTGAATCCCTGAAATACAACAATAATACTCATTAGGACTATTATAGGTCAATTTGGGCACCATTCCTAATTACTTGGTTAATTGGGAATCATCTCGAGGACCAATGATGAAGGGTTTATCATTCCCTATCATTTTAGTTACTACATGCCCTAAGACAAGAAACAAATCAAATCAAGCAAGAATTTCATCAAGCAAATGTTTCCATGGTTTGAAGCTTATTATTTAACATATGAGAGCTCACCAACGTAGGCTCTAAGGGGCCTAAGTGCATTTCATATGTAGGTAGACCCATGCAAGGATGCTCTGAAAATCACTTCCCAACATTCACAGGTGCGTTGGTCACATTGGGAGCGAAATTCTCATTGTTCCGAAATCTCCACCTGGCCAGTGCCTTCTAGAAGAGTTCACATGTGTCAAGCTTCGGATCCAAGTGTCCATTTGACATCTACATGAATGGAAACATGTGTTGCCTATTTTTGGAAAGTTATTGATTGTAAAACAACCTACAGTTCATCTATAAATTGAACACAGATCTAAGTGTTTGAAAGAAATATTTTGAGTAGAGAAATGTTGGAGAGTTTTCAATTTAGAGCTTGATTTGTGGAGCTACTGCTGGAGAGATTTATGCTGTGATGAGACTTGGGAACTTTGCTAGAAGGTCACTTCAAATCAGTCACTAGGTTGTAACCTCTCCTTCTAGCATCAATAAAGAGTACTTCTTGTTTTTCCCTACATGCATCTATGTTAACTTTGATTTTCCATATTGTAAGATCTTGGTTGATGAATGTAGTTTATGCTTTAGTGATTTAGCTAATTAGCTTGAATAGATATCTATATTATTGCATCTTCTACTATTTCAGTGTTCTTTCTTGCAGGAAGCATTCAACTTACAAACTGCTTGAATTTGAAGCTGTGACAGAAGTGACAGAAGGAGCCATTTGGAAGAAACTGAACAAGTAATCCTCCAATCCTCTCTGTGTATATATTATGAGTTAGGAGAAATGGTAGTATAGTCTTTCACCTATTTTTCTAGACTAACAACTGTCTAAGGAAGCGTAGTTTATCTATAGATTACAATTCTGGCCCAAAAAACTAGCAACTTCGGGGAAAATTTCTCTTCATTTTAGGTGTTTTAAATAGTAATCAGCAAATTTCATAACTTAATTTGCAAATATAGTGAGTTAAATAGTAATATTTTTCCTTGTCTACTGTGCCCAACGCACCCTTAGTCTAGACATAGTGCTTTGTAGAGCACTGTCTCCCTTCCAAGCCTTCATTGCAGAGCACTGTCTCCCCTTGGAGACTGCGTTGACTCCTGAAAGTGACCAAATTCCCTTGAATTTGACTTGCAACTTGCTTCAGTTTTTTTTGCTGCTGTGTTCTGAAAATTTTTATGCTCAATTGACCAGTGACTTTATATACTTCTTCCTCCTTTGGCTGAAAATTTGTTCAATGTTTGTTTAAAAAAAAAATTCTTTATCATTAACAAGTTGATTTCAAATTATTTTCTATGGTCACATTAAGAATCATTTGCTTTTGAAATAGGAAATTGTCGTAAAATCTTCATTTCCGTGATAGGAGAAATTGTTGTTGAAATCCTCATTTTTCCTTCAAAAGAGAAATTGTTGTTTGTATTCTTCATTTATCGAAAGTAAAAAGCATTCTGATTATTGATCTAGTGCACCTAGTTTCTTTTATGTATTCATAAAATTAAGGAAAATGAAAAGAAAAACTTGCATTTGCATATAGGATTTTGTGTGTTTTTCAAAAGGAACATTAGGAAATCTCCATTTAGTTTGAGATTCCTTGATTTTTGTTTTTGTTCATTGATTAGTTTGCTCACAAACTATTTTCTCTCTTCCCTTAGCAGCTAGGTTCTTCATTGAAAAAGCTGAAAGTGAAAGTTTGTTTTTCATTCTTAGCTTTCATTTTAGGAATTTCATATAAATCATCATGGTGAACTTGAAAGGAAAATTGTTAAGAAAGATCAACATAAAATAAATCTCAATTTACTTAAAAATGCATTGGAACCATAGTGATAACATTTAGAAGGTCTAGGCTAGAGACATGTTCCGGCGTCGTAAAACATAGCAGCTGTCATTAACTAGTCTGCGATACATTTCGAGTGTGATACCTCACTCCACGTACGTAAGTATATTGTTGCTTGTCCACATACTCTTTGTTATATCGAGTGGTGTTACAATACGATAAGTATAAAGGGGTGCTCTCACTGTGCGGTTTCGCATCAGAAAGTGCTAATATGGACTTGGGCCTCCACATACCTTCAGGTATATTTGGGAGGACAAATTTTAGGTGCTATCCATCCATAGTGAACCGATTTGATCATCCTGAAATTGTGATACACTGAACACAACATTCGGGGAGATTACCTACCCATACTTCTTGGTTCGCCAGGAGGTATTCTGCAGTTCACAGTTTCTTGGTAAACCCTTTTTCCTAACATTACCCTCTTTTATTTATTTATTTTTTGGTTAAAATAAATCAGTAATCATGGAAGAACAAAATCCTACCCCCCGTCGTTTGCATAGATTAGATTTAAAACCATCTTTACTGCCGAAAGTTACTTCTGGTAAGTGAAGGTGATCACGATCTGTCGAATCAAGTACAATTCGTACCTCTGGAGAAACATAATCTTTTAAACCAAAGCTAGCTCAAATTTTTTCCACACATCCCGATTTTTTTACTGTTGTCGAAACGACTACCCGTGGTCACGATCCATTCAATCGCTGAGACCATACCTCCTGGACCCAACGTTGTTCAATCAAAAATTAATCCATATCCTGTCTCTTCTTTGCCAGCACATCTGAATCCTGAAGTTTAACAACTAGAAGTTGTTCCTACCTTGGTCACCCCACAAATTTTTGTAGCCATTGAAACTCCTATATCACACAGTCAACCGTCTGAAATATATTTTGGGCCTGACGGTGAAGTTCTTCCTCCTGGTTTAATTGTGATTGAATAAATACCACAACCTAATACACCTTTAAGTCCAACCCATTTTGGGGGAGACCTTTACCTATACCAATATTTTCCTCATTCATTTCCATCTACTTTTGTTGATCCTATTGCCATTCAATCTCCCATTTATTTTGGAGAGTATACATTTGGTCATACAACCATGTCTGAACCAACATCTTCAATTGAGTCTGTTGTTCCAATTACGTCAGCTCCTACCCTCGCTACTTCATCGATGTTCAAAACCTCACCAGAGTCATATTTTCACGGTGGCCCTTCGGTCCCAGCAGGCTACAAATCATTGTCTGGCACTTTCTCTGGTACATATTCAAGACCATGGTCTTTACCAATTTCATCATATGGTGTTTTAACTAGTAGTCCTATCATTGGTACTGAACTACTTGATTCATTACATCCATCATCAGGGAAATATCAAGTCGGTACTTATGGGTCAATTCCTTTAAGTACCATATCAACTGGACTCCTAGCATTTGGAGAAAATTATTTTATGTCTTATTATCCTCCTTACGCTGCAGGGAAAACTTTGGTCACCCAATATGACAGTACTTAGTCACATTTTGGTCAAACTAATGTTGACATGAACATTTGTCAATGGCAGCCCACTCTGCCTATCCAACCACAAATGGTTGTACACTCGTATCAACCAGTTCAATTTGTTAGACCCAATTCATTACCACTTGTTAATACATCTATATCCCTATTACAGAATCAAAATATTGTACATCAACCTTATCAGTATTCAACTCAATATCATCAAATGTTGGGTCCACAGACTCAAAATCCTTTGGTTAATTTACAACAACCTCTATCAGGGACCATTTATTCACAAGATGGTGTACCATTTTATGGGATGTCGTAAACGCAACCTAGTTATACATATCAACCGAATCCAACTTATACTAATTTGGGTTATAACATTGGTGGAAAAACCCCTTGGTAGCCACCGGTACAAATTCCTCAAACTTCATTCCAACAAGTATCATATCCAGGTTTTGGTCAACAGAATTATCAAGAGTTTACTATGAAAAACAACCCCTATCTGGGTTACCAGCCTCAAATTCCATATGTTGGTGCTCAAAGACCTGTTGCCCAAGCAATTCCATCATACCCCGGCTATGCTCAACCTAACCTTAATAGACAGTTTCTTTTTGTTGCAACCTTGGAATTACCATATTTAAACCGGTTAACCAATGATCCTATCAATTATGCTCCTTGATGGCCGGTGATACCTCATAAATTACCCTCTGACATTCCTAAATTCAATGGAAAACCTGGAGAAGATCCATCGACTCATGTTATAACTTATCATTTATGGTGTTCATCAAATTCGTTGAACGATGATTCTGTTCAATTACGTCTTTTCCAACGAACGCTCACAGGTCCAGCAAATAAATGGTACATTGAATTACCTAGAGCTTCTTTTGAAAATTTCACTGCCTTAGCTACTGTATTTTTGACCCATTTCCAGTTACCGATCAGATACAAAACTGGAATGGAACTCTTGACCAACTTCAAATAGACTAATGCTACTCACATTTCCGATCATATTCATGAGTGGCATCACCGTCGACGAATGGTTAAGACATTTGTTCCCAATCAGATCATTGTTGAATGGTTCATTAAGTCCATGTTACCATCTATAACTAAGGATGTGGCTAAAGGTGGCATTTTCACAGAAGAGAAGGTTATCGCTTGTTCCCAATACTTAGACTTGATCTATACTCAGTCTGGCACACTCTATGAAAAAATACCAAATGTTCCGCGATCTAATTTCAATGTTCCTCCTCAAATAAAGTACTCTCATGCTAGACACGGCTTGATAGGAACTGCAAATAAACACCACACTACTGCATCTGATCCTTCTCCTCTTCCGAAATTAATGCCATGTCATTTGATAAAGGCAAAAGCGATAAGAAACAAGGAGGTAAGTAAAAGGGGAAATCAAAGAAAAAAAAAAATTATAACCCACAATGACGATCATCTGATCAACTTATAACCTCGTTATCCATGCATAATCTGTAACGAGAAACATTTTTTTAGGGATTGTCCTCGCCGTGCTGAAGTCTAAAAAATCATCAAGACATCTCATGCATCAGCTATGTTGACAGACCCATTCCCAAATACAGACACAAATTTGGTTGCTACGGATCCAACTCCTGGTTCCCAGGTATTAATTTTATCCACCACAAAACCTTCACAAGATATTTTGGTGTCGATGCGGAATAAATACTATGGTAGTCTAGCCACTGATCAACCTACTACCTTGACAATGAATCCATCTAATGAATCGGTACCACCTCCTGTTATTACTGAATTGACAATTAAGCCACCAAAGGGAGTGATTCATAAATCGACATATAATCCTTGAGCAAGAGCTACACAAAATTATAATATATTTGAAGGTTTGGCTCAATCCCCTTCAACTATGTCCGCTCTTGAGGTATTACAAAATTGTCCCTCCCAGAAACAAGCTTTATTATCGACCATTGGTGGAATTGATCCAACTGATTCTAATATTGTCATCTTTAATCATACGGGCTATGTGCCGCAATTACCAACAGAATTGGCATTCTCCATCCAAGTAAATGTTCTCAATAACCTTTTTCATCGCACTGTTATTGATGAGGGAGCATCTACGTGCATTATGTCTCTAAACTGTTGGAAGTCACTTGGCTCATCGCGATTATCACAATCATCAATGATGTTGAAGGCTTTTGATGGAAGAACATATAAGCCTTGTGGTATTATCAATAACCTGCAAGTTGAATTAGGGGAAAAAATAGTAAGTATTGATGTTGAGGTTGTTGACAGACCCCTTGAATATAATATTTTACTCGAAAGACCATGGGTATATGCGATGACTGCAATTTTTTCTACATACTTTAGAATGATTGTCGTTCCACATAAAGGTACAATCATAGTCATTAATCAATTATCCTTTTTTGCCTCCTCTTCGTAGGTAACTGGAAGAATTCTGTATATTCACTTACCCCAACTAGAAATTCAGAACATTGGTGTAGGACTCTAAAAGGATTCTGTTAGTCATTAGTATTTTTCACATGTTAGTGATGACTAGTTGTAACAGCCAAGTTTTCCAACAGCCGATCTAAAAATCTGTCAAATTTTCCAGCTGGGAAAACACCTATAAATTTTTTTTCCCTCCTACCTTCCAGTCCGCCCATGATGAGATGAAACCTCATTATCAAATCCTACCTATCCTCAGCCATATTAGTCTGCCCATCAGCTCTAAAGAGACAATCCAAATCTATTCAAACAGTCTCCCCTAAGCTAGGAAGTGGTTCTTTAAGGCATTTCACCCTTGGCAAACTATCCAAGAGCCAAAAAAACCTCCATCTGCTATAAACCAATCATAATAGACCTCTCACTCTGCTAATAAAGTTGGTCACAGCCCTAAGTCACGCCACTTATACACCCTTAAGTCTCAGCAATAAATAGACCATAATCTCAAGCTTATTTTAGGTGTTTTATAGTGTTTGATGAATCTTTCAAGGACAGGGAACATACTAGCATCTCAGAAGACAATTTTGAGCTTCACATGAGAAGATAGTTTCTTGTCAATGTGATCTTGAGCCTGAGATACATCTGCAGGGCAAAGAATTTCTCATCAAGCTCTTGCAACCTCATCCAAGGCTAGAAAGGACAGCAGAAGAAAAAACAACACTGACAAAAGGCTGATAATCTGTCATGGCTAGAAACCTCCTTCATTTATAAGCAGAGGATTTGAAGGCCTAAGAACCTCCTTCATCTATAAGCAGAGGGTTTTGAGAGTGCCTCCTTCATCTATAAGCAGAGGGCGATGGCCAAAGGTTGGTTTTAAGAGTTGCAACTGACTTTGAGACAGATTTGTTTTTAATAAACAGTGAGACAGTGACTAGGGTTTTCTGAAGAAAAGTAATGATTGAAGGCTGAGGTAAAAGCAGTAATGTTTTCAAAGTTGTTTGCCTACCATCATGTGTAATATAAACCCTTACCAATATGTTCATCAGGCAGCCTTCATATGGCTAAGACAGAAGGTTGACAAAACATCATTTATTTTTCCAAGTGAAAGACCTACTTCATTCATAAGCAGTGGACCAGAGCAATGATTATTTCTAAGATTTCTCACTGACTGATAGACAAAGTATAAACACAATAGGAGATAATTGAAATAGAAAAATAAAGAGAACAAAAAGGAAAGCAGGGGTACCACTGCAATCAAAGGGGTCAAGCTTATCTCTTAACAAGGTTTCTGTCAAAAGACAGTCTGCAGCTCCAACAAAACAAAATTTGAAGAGTTGCTGATGAGGTGAGTCATTGCACAAGAGAAAAAACTAATGATGATTATGTTTTAAAGAGTACTGGTCTCTCTACTCATAAAAGGGTGTCTTTCAAATATGCTTATCATAGTTGACAAAGGAAGTCTGAGCTCATTCCCCCCAAGAGGCAACACAACTGAACATAGTTGTTCAAAATGTGCAAAAAGAACTTTGGCATATTCTTTCAGGTTCTGGAAATCATTGAAGGAAAATTTTACATGCCACTTCCACAAGAGGAGACATTTTTCCCTGTAAGTGAGAGACAGTCAAAGTCTTAAAAGAAAAATTTCTCAAAAGGGTTATGTCATTTCAAAAAGGGAAATAGGCTTAGAAAGAAGTGATCATTGCTTTCATGTTTTTGTTTAAAAAAAAGAAAGTTTGAAATTACAATGTTAAAAAAGGAGGACCCTTTTTCTCTGAATTAGAAGCAGTCAAAAGATTTCAATTTCTCATAAGGGTTAAGGGAGGTCTCACTTATAAACAAGTGGTTTTTTACCCCTGTGCACGTATCCAAACAAAGGATATCAGTTTATGTGTTGAGAGCTTTGAAAGAATAAGTTTCAAATTTTGATTTAAAAGCAAAGTCCTTTTCAAATTTTTTGAAGAAACTTTCTCCCATCAAGCATAAAAGGACCGTTGGCCTTTGTGCATTTCAAAGGGATAAAAAACCATGGAAAAATCATTTTTCAAACGTCAAAGCACGAGCAAGGTTTTCCTTGCTGCCCTCGAGACTAGAGAAAGGGATTTCTTGGCTAGATTCAAGGATTTTTTGAGATCAGTATTTTGTGCGGCACGCCTATAGCTGCGTGCAGTGCGCTCAGACGCGGAAATTACAAAGGTTAACGAGGCTGCGCAACGCGCCTGTAGCCTTGGGTCCCATCGGCCCGACAGGTGACCCGACACCAACTTATGCGCGACATTCTTCCTCACAAACACACCGCGCATCTTTCAATGGTTCTAACGCCTCCAAACCACTTGTAAAAGCTGCTCAAACTCCTCAAGAAGCCTTTCATCGAATTTTAGAGGTATTTCTATGTGCCTCCCTTGGTTTTTCAAAATTACTAAGTAATGGAGGGGGTTAAAAACCATAGTTTGATTTTTATGTAAAAAATGAGATTTTTCTATGGTAATGAGATCAGAAGTAAAACATCAAAAAGGGTTGAATTTTCACTAGTATGAATAGCCATTGCAATTTCCTTCAAAACTATGATGAAACAAAGTCAAAAGCTGTCAGCTATGTGCATTGTTGAAAACAAAAACGAAAGATAAGGTGTTTTTAGGGTGAGAACAGCAGGTCACTTGTCTAACACAATGATCATTAGATAAACACTTGTGACCTTCCAAAAATATCCTCTGTATATTTAAGGGACAAAAAGCAATGTTGTGCCTTTTAGTTCCATAAGGCAGAATCAGTAAGAAGGCTACCATTTACAGTTGGAGGATGTGTGGGTCAAACTAGTGTGAGAAGCAGTAAAGCAAAGGGAGGGCAGTATTTTGTTTAAGGAGGATTTTTATGAATACATCAAAAAAAAAATGAACTTTATCCTCTTATCCTATTACACAGTGACTTTGGATTGTGTAGATGCCTTTGCAACTCACTGTCTTCATACTGCTGAATCTATTGTTTAAGTGGCCTACAAAGAAGAAAAGGGTCTTGAACTAAAAAGACTATGTTTTTCCTTCCTCTAAAAATACAAGGCTGTCTTATGTCCTCAAAACATCAAAGGGCAGGGTACCCTTACCACAAAACACAGAAAATAATAATTTTGATTATGTATCCTGATTAGCTGTGTTTTTGTTCTTGAAGTTTATTTGTTGAGTTGCATGCCAAGGGGAAAGGCAGTTTCTGAAGGAAAAGGGGTCTTATACCGAAGAAGAGCATTGTCACACTATATTTGAAATCATTTGTTGCTTACAGCAAGTTGACAGGCTGAGACAGAGTTTTGTTCAAAAACACATTTCAAAGACTTTGAGGCAGTTTGGTGTTTCAAGAGCGCATCTAGACCAAGATGCCTCCCAGGAAAGATAGCAGAAGTGGGTTGCACAAGAGGTATGAGCCAATTTCCACCGAGGATGTCAATGCACACCCATTTATTCTATTCAATTTTCATGAGGTGGGGTGCTTGGATTTCTGCCAGAGGGTACAAGGAGTCAAAAGTTTCTCGCCTTTAACACATTTGTGTGCCCTGAGGTTCAAAGACAAAAATTTTCAAGTGGCAGGCCTTGATTTCAAGTTCTCCCCGAGATCCATATCCAAGGCTACTAAATTCCCATACATTGGCGAGAAATGGTTCAAGCAAGCCTATTTAGACTTGGATGACTACAAACCCTTCCTCAAGCCTGAGCACAGAGAAGCATGCCCTGCTATTTTCCCTTTCTCTTATCTTCTAGCCAACTATGCTCTTCTTATGATGATCATAATGAAGTATTTCACTTGTGAGGGGATATTTTCCCGAGTTTATGCATACCACATCCAACTGTTGATGCACTTCACGAGAACCAAGCAGGTCAATCTTCCTTTATTCTTGTGCAAAAGCATTGACAAAATGGCCTCCTCTGTCTAGAAGAAGCCTCCATCACAACAAGTATCCTCTCTATTCCATCACTCCATCATTAAAATCATCATCCTTCACCAGCTTGAGAAGAAAGAGGTTTCTTGGGATGTTTTCATCAGTCACCCAGATTTCTCCACTGTCTCTCTAGTCCATACATCCCCCACATCTCCCACTCATCACCCCTTGACTTCCTCTAGTAGACCTACTCCTAGAAAACTCAAATTCACTACAGGAGAGGCAAAAGAGCATGGAGAAGGAGAGGGAAGCAGCGAGCAAGAGGAGGAAGGACATGAGCATGAGGAAAAAGATGAGTAACAATAGAAAGAAAGTGATGGAGGGCAGCAGCATGAAAGTGGTGAAGATGAGCAGCAACAAGAGCAAGAGGAGGAGAGTGTTGAATAGCAACGAATCAGTGGTGATGGACAACAGGAACAAGAGGAAGGGCAGCAGTTTGAACAACAGCTTGAACAACAAAATGAGCAAGAAATTGAAGCAAAGCAGCAGCATGATATTGATAATCAAGGGCAGTAGTTTGAGCAGCATGATATTGATGATCAAGAGCAGTAGGAAAGTGAGGAAGGGCAACAGCATGATGAGGTTGAGGATCAGGGGCATCCTAAAGAAGACACACAGCAGTCTCCTCATGACACACAACATTCTCTGCATGATGCACAACAACCTCAAGAAGAAAATCAAATTCAAAGGGATGACAAGCAAGATGACAAAGGAAAAGGAATTATGCCTTCCTCTCCTGAAAAGGCCAAGCCCAAGACAGCAAGAAAGCAGGTGCCCAAGGTTGTCACTCCAAAAGTGACAAGGACTCTCCATAGCAAAATAAAGTTGCCAAAGAATCCTATCACTGACTTTCCTAGGAGGAAGAGCGCAAGAATATCCTTCAAAGGAAACGGGAAAGGCAAGGTAGGAGAAGGTCATGAGCATGGGAGTGCATTGGATGTCATCCCAATCCAAAGTAACGACGGTGATAACGAGGCCCAGATTTTAGAAAACCTCTTGATCCATAGAGAGGGCCAAATTGATGCATTGGAGGATGACCTTCATCAAGCAAGGAACTTCAATCAATTCTTGCAGATCCAAAATAGACAAATGAGTGTCCATATGGTTGTCTATGAGACACAAGCGATCAAGTAGAAGAAAGAGGCCACCAAAGCCCAAGCAAGGATATATGAGCTCATAGGTGATTTTGATGAAGATGAAGAAGGAGACCAGCCTAGGCAGAAAAGGCCTAGAACCATAGGTCTTAAAAGATCCCTTGAAAAGCAAAAGGAAGAAGAGCAAGCCCTTTTTCAATCCACTCCCCTCACTGCATTGCTTAAGCAAGAGATTGAAAACAATAAGGAGGCATGGCTTGAAAGAGTAAATGAAAATTTGTAGAGGAAGCTTGAGCAGGAAAATAGGGATTTAGAGTTGCAAAGGAGGATGACAAAGCATTATCAAAGGCTAAATCAGTCTGCCCAGCGCAAGTTAAAGGCTGCCCAAGAGAGGCTAAAGGAGGCTAAGGGGAAGCACCCGGAATGGAAAGTGAAGAGAGACATATCAGGACTTAATATTTTGGCTTTTTCTTCAGAGCATGTTGCTAAAGACACTTGAGGGTCATGCTCACTGATTTTGGGCACATTTTGACATGTTTTGGTTTTTTGGCATTTTTGAGTTTTTTGTCAAAACTCATGAAATTCGCCATTTCATTTTGGGAATTCGTCAAAGGAGGAGAATGGTATCATTGGATGTCATATTTTTAGGAGCACACCTCAACAATTTTCAGAACATTTTGAGATCATTTGCTTCCCTGAAATGGCAAAAAATGCTCGCTTTTTGCACACTCTGCCCAGTCTATCAGCAGACTGTAATTTTTTGGTTTTTTACATACAGGTGCCGTTTCAGAGAACTTCTCGACATCATATTGAGAAAATTTCAGTTGTTCCAAAAATTAGACACTTATATCTTTCCAACGAGCTATCATGAGCCTCATTTCGACATCGGGAAGGCTGCCAAATGTTGCCGGCAAGTCAGGGGACCTTTTGCTGATGTAAATTTGAAATATTTTTGTAATTTTTGAACCTCTAAAATCTGCTTTTTCCAAATGTGCGTTTAGCTATTTTTGCACATGAAAAATGATGCAAAGTCAATTATTTTTCCTTTTTTAGGATTTTTTAGATATTTTATGAGATATTTTTTGCCTTGGGCTTTGAAAAGCCTCAAGGACAAGATTAGATATTTTGATTAGGCCAATAGGATGCAAGTTGAACCATGAGGTTTTCCTCACTTTGGCCTATTTATTCCACAAGGCTTTCATTGTAAACAAGGCTGAACTTGAGAAGAGAAGCAATATATGGTCATATGAGATTTGGAAGAAAATACTTGTGTTATGCTTTTGGATTGCCTCTTGGATGTTCTTGGATGAATGATGAAGGATTGTTGATGGATTCCATGACTTGGTATAATGGTATAGTGTCTCTTGCTTTGTTTTTGTCTTCTAGTTTTCATTCATGAATACATGTTTCTTGCTTGCTATATATCAGTAGAGAACAAATTTGAGACATGCCCATGGAGGCACCTGAAATTTCCTGTTTCTTCATAGCTTCTTTGTTTTCTTCTTCCTAAGTAACATTAAAGAATTCTTGACTACTCTTTAATATTTAGGATATTGTTGCTTGTTTCATTTATGGTTTTATACATGCTAAGTATTACAGTACCTTCTGCCACCAACACCTATACTACAATAGTTCACTCCTTCATTTCTCTTGTTGATTAGATTATCATTTCTTTGAACCAAGACCCTTGTTCCAGATCAGCACTTTGCACGGCTCTATGCAAATATTATTCCCATTTCAAATTTTAATAACTTGAAGTACTATGTTTGACATTCTGGCATAGTGAGTTAAGTTTTTCCGTCTAAAGTGTCTTCCCCAAAGTCATTGTGATTTCCAAAGAATTGAGTCTTATATACTTCTATGCATGGCTTGAATGTTTATTTATATGTATTGATTAGCTTATAGTTACATTTTGCATGATTAATGGTTTTCCCTACCATGTTTATGTTATATATCGAACTAGTTATGCTTGAAACTCTTTGTTATTCACAAAATTGATGTCCATTTACTCCATTTTGCCCAAAGATCCTTTCTACCTTGAAATCAAAAATGCCCTTCAACAACCTTGTATCACCGTCTTATAGATTTCTTGAACTTTTCGACCCCATAGCCCAGTTGATCTGACATCTTTTTACCTATCTTATATCTTTGATCAGTTTCATCCCTCACAACTTAAAAACCAAAACCAAAAAAAACTTACTTCATAACTAGCCTAAAATCAGAACATAATAAGTAAACACATAGATATCCCTTACACATATAGAGAGAGCCCTCTCTGAGTCCAGGAAGGCTAGGTCCTTGGGCTCCAAAGCTTGGTTTGATGTTACACTGTGTTTTGGCTTGCCAATCAGCAAATCACGGGACCCTGTCATAATGGCGATCACGGTGGGACGCTGAGTGATAAACAAACTTAGTTTCCCTAATCTTTAGAGATTTTTGAGAATATTATCTGATTGACTTATCCCACCACTCACTAACATAATGGCGATCACGGTGGGACGCTGAGTGATAAACAAACTTAGTTTCCCTAATCTTTAGAGACTTTTGAGAATACTATCTGATTGACTTATCCCACCGCTCACTAACATAATGGCGATCACGGTGGGACCTTCTGAGTTAGTGACAATCTAAGTACTCTTTAGTAACTCTCGAAGTCTCATTCAAACTTAGAAAACTTAAGTGTTGTCCGAAGAGTAAAAAATAGCTCCTTCACCATCTTAGCAAAATGACGAGTCAATTATAGGAAACTCTTCCAAACCTTAGGACTACATAAAACTCAGAAAACCCCAAAAAAAGCTCCCTTAGATTGGTTTTTTGACAGTATTGGTGGTGGACCATACTACCTGTTATTGATTCTTTGACTCCTCTGCATATAGGTAGGCCTTACTATTTTACCGAAATCTAGGTTACTATCCAATCAACCTATCCCATCACTCACTAACATAGCAGGAGATGGTGGGACACTGAGTACATGAAATTCTAACAAACTCTTATAGACTCTTTAGTCCTTTAGATACTTAAACAAGAAAGCAGTCCAGAAGATCATTTAAAGTAAACTCTTTTTTTATCACCACCCTGGCAAAGTGTCGAAACAAGTTTAGAATACTCTAGACAAACCATAGGCTGCACATAAGAACTCAGAAAAACCCAAAAAATATTTCCATATTGGCTTTACCTTAGTTATTTTGTGGTGGACCATAGTTTCATTAAAATCCACCTGGCAACTCCACTAGTTCATCCTTTTGGTTTTGACCATCCTTCACTTTAGTATAACCTTAGAGAGACCATCCATCCATTCACAAGTACCACCCTCTCTAAACTCTAGACTCAAAATCTGGCTTCACAAAGAATCTACACCAGATATCACCCAGACCCAAACCCCCCTATCATAGTAGATGACCCAGAGAAGATTCTGTGGCAAGTTTCCAAAACTGACAATCTAGCTGCCGATAGGTCCATCCGTAAAAAAAGATCAGTACCTGAACATCTTACTACCTTGCCAGATTCCTCTTCTGACTTAGAATCAACAAAAACTCTTTTTAGAAGAAATTCACATAGTAATATCAACTTTGACGATCTTGAACCCCTAGATCTGCCACAGTGTCCTAGTAGACAAGCCTCACCTACCACAACTCCCGACTTTCAGCTTCTCCATCACTTTGGCTCTTACCATCCCAGATCTTCTCAAATCCAGCTCACTAGTCCAAGTACATCCGCCACACCTATCCAAACCAGCTCAGCCCATCCCACAAGCCCTCATCTTGTACATCGTCCATTAGCTCCCGTCATGGCAGCCTGGTATGCACCTTTGGTGTTGCCACTACCTTTGGCTCCCTTACCAGATCACTACCAAGACAAAATCCCACACTTTACCAGAGAAGAGACTGCCACAGCTCAACAACATGTAAGTAGGATTAGTGATGCTTTTGAATACATGGAAGTACAGGAAGAGACCATCAGAATGAGAATATTCGCCCAGAGCCTGGGCAGAGAACCCAAAACATGGTTTAAGAGCTTGCCTCCAAACAACATCCACAACATCCTAGAACTATATCAATTCTTCAAAAACAGGTGGGAAGTCCGAAAGAACCCTATTCAAATCCTGTCAGAATATAACAACCTAAAACGGGAAAATGGGGAAAGTGTTCAAGCATACTGCACTAGGTTCAACAGTGTGTATAACGCCCTCCCACCTCACTTCAAACCCCCACTTGGTTTAGCCTTGGAGAAATTTCCCAAGGGTTTTGATCCAGACATGACATATCATCTAAGAGACAAAGATCCCCCTACCCTAGAGGAAATGCAACAAGTAGCCATAAAAGCAAAAGCAAACTTAGCAGAAAAAAGAGCTAGGACTAGATCAGAAAGAAAAGTCACATATAGAGATGAGGTCTCCACTTCATCTCCTTCCCTAGATCCTAGAATATATGACTTAGTCAAGACCATGGCCAAAATGCGGGAAAGGATAAATGAAAGGGCCCCTATTAGGGACAATCAGCCAAACGCTCCAAACAGAAACCAGAACCAAAATTTTAGGAAGGAGCAGCCTCAAAACAGACCAAGGGAAAATGACCAACAAATTAGGCCACCATTTAATGAAAATTATGTGGAAGAAGATGATAGAGATAGAGAACCCATTGATGAAAGTCATTTGAACCTCATAGGGTCTGATAATGAGAGTGAGGTATATCTCACAGAAGAATAACAATGATTCTTCTCTCCAAATCAGGATGGAACCAACTATGAAGATCCCGAGGATCCTGCCATAGATTTCCAAAATGCCATAATAGAAGCTCATAGGAAGTATGACCTTAGAAGCAGGAAAAATCAAGACAACTCCAAGAAAGGTAGCTCAGACACTGCTAAAACCCCTGATACCATCCTTAGGAAAGCAGTCAACAGCAACAAAATCATTGTCGGGAAAAATGAACAAAACAAAGATAGAGTTACCCAAACTAACCCTGATTCAGATACTTCTAGTACTTCCACAAAAATTCCCGAGGTGGCTGTGGTAAACAAAATCCTGAAACAGACCCAGCAAACTCAGAACATAGAGAAGGTCATGGTTGAAAAAGCTGAAACAAACATATCTAAACTATAGCTACCTTTTAGTTTTGAGGGTGATATCGCCAAGATAAAGATCACCATGCTTCTTACTGAGCTGATCACCCAAAACTCTTACAAGTCCTAAGTGTTGAAAGTCTTGAATATGGAAAGTGATGCCAACACCCTTAATCTAGCTGACGACGCCCCTGAAGTGTTGTTTGGTCCAAAAGTACAAGGGAATTTCCAAGAGGGAACCACTCTTCCCTTTTACATCGGTTTAAATATCCACGACCAAATCCTTCACAATGCCATGCTAGATTTTGGCACCTCGCATAATCTTATGTCGAAGGTTGTAATGGAGAGACTAGGCCTGGAGATTACAAGACCATACAAAGACTTGTATTCATTTGATTCAAGTAGATTCAAGTTCCTAGGTTTGATCAAAGACCCGTGTTTTAGTCTAGCCCAAATACCTGCGAAACATCTAATCATGGACATAGTAGTGGCAGACATTCCTCCCAAGTATGGGATGCTTCTATCCAGGTCCTAGGGAGCCAAGCTCCAAGGGAATATTCAACTGGATATGTATTTCACAACCATTCCTGTGTTTGACCAAACAAGAATACTCTATCGAGAGTCACACATGAAATACATGATCAGTAGTCAAGAGAGGCCAAATAACATTCCAATGTATTCCATGCATTCCGACCTAAACTCTTTTATTCTCTATATTGATGAGGACATTGAAGAACAATTTCAAGAAACTGAGGCAAAATTAGACTCCCCACATCAGCTGCCCCTAGTTCTCTATGATGAACTAGATACTCAAAACTACCATGATCATAAACAACTATGTCTTGAGGAAAGTAAGTATGTTCCTTCTGAAATAGGAATTTAGCAAGAAGCACAAACCCTCATGTACTATCAAGTGATTTGCTCAAACCTCAGTCAAACATCAGCAGTGACCTTCGGAAACTGTTTTAGGGTAAAGGCATTAGAAGACTTACATATCAAAAACCTGTTTGGAACTCAGGAGCATGGAAGTTTAATGTTTCTACCATACCTCAAAGACTTACCATCACATAACTCTTCCACTGTCAATGAAACTTTGACCGTAGCCATAACAGCTCAAAATCCAGAAAAAATGCCTAATAAACTTCTTATGAGCAGAGATGATAGCTGCAGCCCAAACATACCTGAGTTACTTGAATTGGCTCAGATTTTGTCTTTTCACCAAAGGCTTAGAAATGCTAGAATTAGCAATCTCATGCAGAATACCATTTCATACAGGGAAAACAGGGGAAACACTGTGCCACTACCATTCCTTCAAAAAGAAACTTCGACAAGAGAAAACATAACAATATGAACCAATCAGTAATAATCAGAGATAAAATAGTTGGTCATAGGGTCTGCTTCGATGTTAGAAAAACTAATACACATCCCTATAACAAAAATTTTGTCCTTTCTACCCAAGATCATTATATACCAATGAAAAGTGATTTTAATCATATTTTTTTGCAAGATGATGTTTCAGGTTATAGTCAAAATATTCCCTTGCAAAGTATACAGCTCAAAGAATTTTTTCATTATGCTGGAGGTAGTTTTAGTTTTATACTCAGAATCGCAAAACCACCTGATATCAAGAATATGCTCATAAAAGCCATGTTTCCAGTCCTGAATTTCTGCATTTTTGCATACCTTGATGATGTCATCATTTTTTTCAAAAATGACCAAGAGTATATGCATTACTTGAGGAGATGTACAGTAAAGAAAGGAGTGGGAATCAGAGATACAAAGAGGTACAACAGGAAGATACTGGTCTGTTCAAGGATTCTTGCATGAATCATTATGTCATGTTAGAAAGAGAAAACATTCCAAATTTCTCTTTTCAGGAGTTGAGTGGGCCGAGAGTGATAGGAGATCCTTACAAGGATAAGATGCTTAAATTTCATCATTTCCAAGATTTTTGAGTTTGAAACACTTTCATTCATTGTATATACCACTGTTTAAAAAATAGATAAACAGAAAAGTCAAAAACAGTAAAAGATAGAAAAGAGGGCGGTTGAAAAATAGAAAAAGGCCCCATGTTCCAAAAAATAGTCCTTTGGAAAGCGCGCAAGTCTAAATGCTGTTACTAGTACTCAAATGTCTTGTTCAGCTATCTAGCCTAATCATAGTTGAACATGTTGAAATTGATTTGCTGATAAGTTAGTGAGTGAAAAAGATGGTCAACATTGTGTAAGATTGACTTATCAAAGAGAGTAGATTAGGAAAAGATACTGGTTCCACATGCCTAAAATAGAACCAAAGAGAGAAGCAAGGGATGGAAAACACATTGTACATCTTAGCCCTATTTTTCTAGATTTCCTTTTTGCAAAATAATACTTTTGTGCAGTTTGTCTTTTCATGGTGCAAATACATGACAAATCAGACTGTTTAACCCTGATTTGATCATTTTCAATTTCATGTTTTAGATTAGAGAACAAAATCCTGTCAAACAGTTCAATCTTGACAGTTGATCTAGTTTAGGTAGAGTAATGAAGGAGTTCATCAGTTTAATCTAAACTCTCGGCCGATATAAGTGTAGAAATAGATAGGTTCATTTTACAAAAAGAAAAAATATGTTGGCAAAAGGGTAGCTAGTCCAAATGCACCCAAAAGAAGAATTTTTTTTAGGAAATATAGTGGGGTAGGTAGAAATATAATTGATGCTAATCATGATGTATCTTTTTAGAAGTGGCATCAAATAAGAGTGAAATTTGCGCCAATGGGTAAGGAAATGGTCTTCATAAGCCAAAGATCTGAAATTTTGGACACCTCCTGAAAGGAGCTACCCTCCCCAAATGAAGCCACTGTTAGTCATCAGTATTTTTCACATGTTAGTGATCACTAGCTGTAATAGCCAAGTTTTCCAACAGCCGATCTAAAAATTTGTCAAATTTTCCAGCTGGGAAAACACCTATAAAACTTTTTTCCCTCCTACCTTCCAGTCTGCCCATGACGAGATGAAACCTCATTATCAAATCCCACCTAGCCTCAGCCATACTACTCTGCCCATCATCTCTAAAGAGACAATCCAAATCTATTCAAACAATCTCCCCTAAGTTAGGAAGTGGCGCTTTAAAGCATTTCACCCTTGGCAAACTATCCAAGAGCCAAAAAAACATCCATCTGCTATAAACCAGTCATAACAAACCTCCCACTCTGCTAATAAAGTTGGTCACAGCCCTAAGTCACGCCACTTATACACCCTTAATTCTCAGCAATACATAGACCATAATCTCAAGCTGATTTTAGGTGTTTTACAGTGTTTGATGAATCTTTCAAGGACAGGGAACATACCAGCATCTCAGAAGACAATTTTGAGCTTCACATGAGAATACATCTGCTTCTCAATGTGATCTTGAGCCTGAGATACATCTGCAGGGCAAAGAATTTCTCATCAAGCTCTTGCAACCTCATTCAAGGCCTGAAAGGACCGTAGAAGAAAAAACAACACTGACAAAAGGCTGATAATCTGTCATGGCTAGAAACCTCCTTCATTTATAAGCAGAGGATTTGAAGGCCTAATAACCTCCTTCATCTATAAGCAGAGGGTTTTTAGAGAGCCTCCTTCATCTATAAGCAGAGGGGATGGCCAAAGGTTGGTTTTAAGAGTTGCAACTAACTGTGAGACAGATTTGTTTTTAATAAACAGTGAGACAGTGACTAGGGTTTTCTGAAGAAAAGTAATGATTGAAGGCTTAGGTAAAATAAGTAATGTTTTCAAAGTTGTTTTCCTACCATCATGTGTAAGAGAAACCCTTACCAATATTTTCATCAGGCAGCCTTCATATGGCTGAGACAGAAGGTTGACAAAACATCAGTTATTTTGCCAAGTGAAAGACCTCCTTCATTCATAAGAAGTGGACCAAAGCAATTATTATTTCTAAGATTTCTCACTGACTGATAGACAAAGTATAAACATAATAGGAGATAATTGAAATAGAAAAATAAAGAGACCAAAAAGGAAAGCAGGGGTACCACTGCAATCAAAAGGGTCAAGCTTATCTCTTAACAAGGTTTCTGTCAAAAGACAGTCTGCAGCTCCAACAAAACTAAATTTGAAGAGTTGTTGATGAGGTGAGTCATTGCACAAGCGAAAGAACTAATGATGATTACGTTTTAAAGAGTACTGGTCTCTCTACTCATAAAAGGGTGTCTTTCAAATATGCTTATCATAGTTGACAAAGGAAATCTGAGCTCATTTCCCCCAAGAGGCAACACAACTGAACACAGTTGTTCAAAATGTGCAAAAGGAACTTTGGCATATTCTTTCAGGTTCTGGAAATCATTAAAGGCAAATTTTACATGCCACTGCCACAAGAGGAGACATTTTTCCCTATAAGTGAGAGACAGTCAAAGTCTTAAAAGAAAATTTTCTCAAAAGGGTTATGTCATTTCAAAAAGGGAAAATAGGCTTAGAAAGAAGCGATCATTACTTTCATGTTTTTGTTTAAAACAAAGGAAGTTTGAAATTAAAATGTTAAAAAAGGAGGACCCTTTTTCTCTGAATTAGAAGCAGTCAAAAGATTTCAATTTCTCATAAGGGTTAAGGGAGGTCTCACTTATAAACAAGTGGTTTTTTACCCCTGTGCACGTATCCAAACAAAGGATATCAGTTTATGTGTTGAGAGCTTTGAAAGAAGAAGTTTCAAATTTTGATTTAAAAGCAAAGGCCTTTTCAAATTTTTTAAAGAAAGTTTCTCCCATCAAGCATAAAAGGACCGTTGGCCTTTGTTCATTTCAAAGGGATAAAAAACCATGGAAAAATCATTTTTCAAACCTCAAAGCACGAGCAAGGTTTTCCTCGCTGCCCTCGAGACCAGAGAAAGGGATTTCTTGGCAAAATTCAAGGATTTTTTCAGATCAATATTTTGCGTGACGCGCCTGTAGGTGCGTGCGGCGCGCTCAGACACTAAAATTACAAAGGTTAATTAGGCTGCATGGCGCGCCTATAGGTGCATGTGGCACACCTGTAGCCTTCGGTCCTGTTGGCCCGATAAGTGACCCGACACCAAATTATGCGCGGCGCTCTTCCTCACAAACACGCCGCGTGTCTTTCAATGGTTGTAACACCTCCAAACCATTCGTAAAAGCTGCACAAACTCCTCAAGAAGCCTTTCATCAAATTTTAGAGGTATTTCTATGTGCCTCCCTTGGTTTTTCAAAATTACAAAGTGATGGAAGGGGTGAAAAACCACAGTTTGAGTTTTATGTAAAAAAAGAGATTTTGTTGTGGTAATGACCAAAAGTAAAACATCAAAAAGGGTTGAATTTGCACTAGTATGAATATCCATTGCAATTTCCCTCAAAACTATGATGAAACAAAGTCAAAATCTGTCAGCTATGTGCATTTATAAAGGAAATATAAGATGTTTTTAGGGTGATAATAGTGGGTCACTTGTCTAACACAATGATCATTAGATAAACACTTGTGGCCTTCCAAAAATATCCTCTGTATATTAAAGGGACAAAAAGAAATGTTGTGCCTTTCAGTTCCATAAGGCAGAATCGGTAAGAAGGCTACCATTTACAGTTGGAGGCTGTGTGGGTCAAACTAGTGTGAGAAGCAGTAAAGAAAAAGGAGGGCAGTATTTTGTTTAAGGAGGAGTTTGTTGTGATTAAATACTATAGGATTTTTATGACTACATCAAAAAAAAAATGAACTCTATCCTCTTATCCTATTACACAATGACTTTGGACTGTGTAGATGCCTTTGCAACTGACTGTCTTCATACTGTTGAATCTATTGTTTAAGTGGCCTACAAAGAAGAAAAGGGTCTTGAAATAAAAATACTATGTTTTGCCTTCCTCTAAAAAGACAAGGGTGTCTTATGTCCTCAAAACATAAAAGGGCAGGGTACCCTTACCAAAAAACACAGAAAAGAATCATTTTGATTATGTATCCTGATTAGCTGTGTTTTTGTTCTTGAAGTTTATTTTTTGAGTTGCATGCCAAGGGGAAAGGCAGTTTCTGAAGGAATAGGGGTCTTATACCAAAGAAGAGCATTGTCACACTATATTTGAAATCATTTTTTGCTTACATCAAGTTGACAGGCTAAGACAGAGTTTTGTTCAAAAACACATTTCAAAGACTTTGAGGCATTTTGGTGTTTCAAGAGTGCATCTAGACCAAGATGCCTCCTAGGCAAGATAGCAGAAGTGGGTTGCACAAGAGGTATGAGCCGATTTCCACCGAGGAGGTCAATGCACACCCATCTATCCTATTCAATTTTCATGAGGTGTGGTGCTTGGATTTCTGCCAGAGGGTACAAGAAGTCAAAAGTTTCTCGCATTTAACACATTTATGCGCCTTGAGGTTCAAAGACAAACATTTTCAAGTGGCAGGCCTTGATTTCAAGTTCTCCCTGAGATCCATATCCAAGGCTACTAAAATCCCATACATTAGCGAGAAATGGTTCAAGAAATCCCATTTAGACTTGGATGACTACAAACCCTTCCTCAAGCCTGAGCACAGAGAAGCATGCCCTACTATTTTCCCTTTCTCTTATCTTCGAGCCAGCTATGCTCCCCTTATGAAGATCATAATGAAGTATTTCACTTGTGAGGGGAGATTTTCCTGAGTTTATGCATACCACATCCGACTGTTGATGCGCTTCACGAGAACCAAGCAGGTCAATCTTCCTTTCTTCCTGTGCAAAAGCATTGAGAAAATGGCCTCCTATGTCCAGAAGAAGCCTCCATCACAACAAATAGCCTCTCTATTCCATCACTCCCTCATTAAAATCATCATCCTTCAACAGCTTGACAAGAAAGAGGTTTCTTGGGATGTTTTCATCAGTCACCCAGATTTCTCCACTGTCCCTCCAGTCCATACAACCCCCACATCTCCCACTCATCACCCCTCGCCTTCCTCTAGCAGACCTACTCCTAGAAAACTCAAATTCAGTACAGGACAGGAAAAAGAGCTCGGAGAAGGAGAGGGAAGCAGCCAGCAAGAGGAAGAAGGACATGAGCATGATGAAAAAGATGAGGAACAGCAAGAAGAAAGTGATGGAGGGCAGAAACATGACATTGGTGAAGATGAACAACGTCAAGAGCAAGAGGAGGATAGTGTTGAACAGCAGCAACTCAGTGGTGATGAACAACAGGAACAAGAGGAAGGGCAGCAGTTTGAACAGTAGCTTGAACAACAAAATGAGCAGGAAATTGAAGCACAACAGCAGCATGATATTGATAATCAAGGAAAACAGTTTGAGCAACATGATATTGATGATCAAGGGCAGCAGGAAAGTGAGGAAGGGAAACAACATGATGAGGTTGAGGAGTAGGGGCAGCCTAAAGAAGACACACAACAATCTCCTCATGACACACAACATTCTCCTCATGATGCACAACAACCTCAAGAAGAAAAGCAAATTCAAAGCGATGACAAGCAAGATGACAAAGGAAAAGGAATTATGCCTTCCTCTCCTGAAAAGGCCAAGCCCAAGACAGCAAGAAAGCAGGTGCCCAAGGTAGTCACTCCAAAAGTGACAAGGACTCTCCGTAGCAAAAGAAAGTTGACAAAGAAGCCTATCACTGACTTGCCTAGGAGGAAGAGCGCAAGAATAGCCTTCAAAGGCAAAGGGAAAGGCAAGGTTGGAGAAGGTCATGAGCATGGGAGTGCATTGGATGTCATCCAAATCCAAACTGATGATGGAGATAACGAGGCCCAGATTTTAGAAAACCTCTTGATCCATAGAGAGGGCCAACTTGATGCATTGGAGGATGACCTTCATCGGGCAAGGAACTTCAATCAATTCTTGCAGATCCAAAATATACAAATGAGTGTCCATATGGCTGTCTATTAGACACAACCAATCAAGTACAAGAAAGAGGCCGCCAAAGCCCAAGCAAGGATAAATGAGCTCATAGGTGATTTTGATGAAGATGAAGAAGGAGACCAGCTTATGCAGAAAAGGCCTAGAACCATAGGGCTTAAAAGAGCCCTTGAAAAGCAAAAGGAAGAAGAGAAAGCCATTTTTCAATCCACTCCCCTCACTGCATTGCTTGAGCAAGAGATTGAAAACAATAAGGAGGCATGGCTTGAAAGAGTAAATGAACATTTGGAGAGGAAGCTTGAGAAGGAAAACAGGGATTTAGAGCTGCAAAGGAGGATGAAAAAGCATTATCAAAGGCTAAATCAGTTTGCCCGGTGCAAGTTAAAGGCTACCCAAGAGAAGCTAAAGGAGCCTAAGGGGAAGCGCCTGGCATGGAATGTGAAGAGAGACATATCTGGACTTCATATTTTTGCTTCTGCTCCAGAGCATGTTGCTAAGGTCCCTTGAGGTTCATGCTCACTTATTTTGGGTGCATTTTGACATGTTTTGGTTTTTTGGCATTTTTGAGTTTTTTGTCAAAACTCATGAAATTCGCCATTTCATTTTGGGAATTCGTCAAAGGAGGAGAATGGTATCATTGGATGCCATATTTTTAGGAGAAAACCCTCAGCAATTTTCAGAACATTTGGAGATCATTTTCTTCCCCGAAATGGTGAAAAATGCTCACTTTTTGCACACTCTACCCAGTCTATTAGCAGATTGTAATTTTTTGGTTTTTTACACACAAGTGCAGTTTTGGAGAACTTCCTGGCATCAGATTGAGAAAATTTTAGTTGTTCCAAAAATTAGACACTTGAGCTTTCCATCGAGCTATCATGAGCCTTTTTTTGACATCAATAAGGCTACCAAATGTTGCCGGAAATTCAGGGGACCTTTTGCTGATGTAAATTTGAAATATTTTTGTAAATTTTGAACCTCTAAAATCTGCTTTTTCCAAATTTGCATTTAGTTATTTTTGCACATGAAAAATGATGCAAAGAAAATTATTTTCCCTTTTTTAACATTTTTTAGATATTTTATGATATATTTTGTGCCTTGGGCTTTGCAAAGCCTCGAGGACAAGATTAGAAATTTTGATTAGGCCAATAGGATGGCAAGTTGAACCATGAGGTTTTCTTCACTTTGGCCTATTTATTCCACAAGGCTTTCATTGTAAACAAGGCTAGAATTGAGAAGAGAAGAAATATATGGTCATATAATCTTTGGAAGAAATACTTGTCTTATGCTTTTGGATTGCCTCTTGGATGCTTTTGGATGAATGAAGAAGGATTGTTGTTGGATTCCATGACTTGGTAGAATGGTATAGTGTCTCTTGATTTGTTTTTGTCTTCTAGTTTACATTCATGAATACATGTTTCTTGCTTGCTATAGATCAATAGAGAACAAATTTGAGACATTCCCATGGAGGCACCTCAAATTTCCTGTTTCTTCATAGCTTCTTTGTTTTCTTCTTCCTAAGTAACATTAAAGAATTCTTGACTGCTCTTTAATATTTAGGATATTGTTGCTTGTTTCATTCATGGTTTTATACATGCTAAGTATGAATTATGGTACACCCTACTTACCTATGGCTAGCTATAGTTCCATTCATGAAATTTCTCCTTGATTGATTAGATTATCATTTTGTTTGAACCAAGGAAGCCTAGTTTCGATCTAGCCCTTTGCCTAAAAATATGCAAATCTTGTTGTTCAAAGTGCCCAATAACTTTAAGTATTGTGTTTAGGTGTTCCAGCATAGTGAGTTAAGTTGTTTGTCCATATTAAGTGTCTTCCCCAAAGTCTGATAGCCATTTCCCAAAGTTAGAGGGTCTTATACTTCTATGCATGGCTTGAATGTTTATTTCTAGGTATTGATTAGCTTATAGTTACATTTTGCATGATTAATTGTTTTCCCTACCATGTTTATGTTATCTATTGAACTAGTATGCTTGAAACTCTTTGTTGTTCACAAACTTGATGTCCATTTACTCCATTTTTCCCAAAGATCCTTCCTACCTTGAATCAAATCGGCCCTTCAACAGCCTTGTATCACTGTCTGGTAGCTTTCTTGACCTTTTCGACTCCATAGCCCAGTTGATCTGACATCCTTTTACCTATCTTATATCTTTGATCAGTTTCATCCCTCACAAATTAAAAAACAAAACCAAAAAAATTACTTCATAACTATCCTAAAATCAGAACACAATAAGCAAACACACAGATATCCCTTACACATATAGAGAGAGCCCTCTCTGAGTCCAGGAAGGCTAGGTACTTGGGCTCCAAAGCTTGGTTTGATGTTACACTGTCATTTGGCTTGCCAATCAGCCAAATCACAGGACCCTAACAGATTCCACTCTTATGGGAACCTTTGCATTACTGCCGCCCGCAACGTTGGCAGAAATTGTGAGCATAGAGACCTGCTACATGATCTCTTCCATTATATCTGGCTTAAGGGAGAGTACGGGTGATTCTGATATTTATACGTTGGATGATGTTTTACCACTCATCCCTATTAAGCTACAATAACAATCAATCTATTTGGCTTGGGCAGCAAATCCAAAATCAGCGCCACCGAGTGTTTGGGTTGATCGTTCATTAGATTTTGGTACTCCATCTGATGCATTTTCCTCAAAAAAATTTACAGACAAAAATATTTTGGAAGGTATGATGGTAGAAGGAGAACCAAAGGAAGATTATCATCATTGTTCCCATCTTCTAGATTATGAAGAAAATAATATTAGCGAACTATATCACCCATCCATTAAAACTTTCTTTTCAAATTATTTTCCAATTAATGCAATTGAATCTGAGCGAAATTTATTTAATATCGAAGAAATGATTTCTATTGATATTTTGACTAAACCTGGCATGGCAGAAAATATTCATGTCAATGTATCTTGTTCTCCATCAGAACTTGATTCATATCGCTCTCTTTTTCATGAATTTCATGACGTATTCACTTCGTCTTACGAGGAAATGCCAGGCATAGATACTAGTATAGTTGAACACACTATTAATATGTATCCTGATGTCAAACCGGTGTGTCAACAGCTTCGTCATGTGCATCTGAAGAAATTCGTTGCTGTCAAAGCAGAGGTTGAAAAATTTTTGCGTGTTAGTTTCATTTACCCTATTCCATTAACTAAGTTGGTTCCCAATATCGTTCCTGTTATGAAAAAACAAGGAACCATTAGAGTGTGCGTCGATTATCAGGATTTCAATCAGGCTTGTCAAAAATACAACTATCCTACTCCCTTTATCATCTAGATTATTGACGATTGTGCTGGATGCAAAATATTTTCATTCATGGATGGAATTTTTGGCTATAATCAAATCAATATCCACCCAGATGACCAACACAAGACAACATTCATCTGTCACTGGGGCACATTCGCATATAGCACACTTCCATTTGGTTTAAAGAACACTGGGGCAACTTTTCAAAGAACAATGGATTATGCTTTCAATGACATCAAGGACATTTTTCAACCATATCTAGATGATTTACCAGCGCATTCATGAAATCGGACTAATCACTTGATGCATTTGAGAGCCATTTTCTTAGACTGCCGACACTAGAAGATATGCCTCAATCTGCACAAATGTGTGTTTTTTGTTGGTTCTGGTCAATTGCTCGGATTCGATAGTCTCAAAAAAAGGAATTCGAATAGACCCATTTGAGGTACATGCCATTATTGATTTACCTGCACCATCAAACTTACTTCAGATACAGGAACTTCAAGGAAAGGCTAACTTCCTGAGAAGGTTCATTCCAAACTATGCCGAAATGGCTAAAGGATTTACTCAATTATTGAAAAAGGGAGTTCCCTTCCATTGGGACCAAGTTGTGCAAGCTTCTTTTGATGTTTTCAAGGACCATCTTGTTCAAGCGTCATTAATGTATCCTCCTAATTATCAAAATGATTACTTCCTATATATCGTCGCGGCTGAAATGACCATCGCTATGGTTTTTCTCGAAGTAGAAAATGGAATTGAACATCCAATCTATAATTTGAGTCATAATCTCAATGATACGGAAGTTAAGTACTTGTACATGGAAAATCTTACCTTGGAAACCGTTCAAGCTATCCAAATATTTCACCATTATATCCTGCTCTAAAAAACAACAATAGTTTCAGATTGAAACCCCATGAATTACATCTTATCACGTCAATTGTTGGGGGGAAAATATTCAAAATGGATTGTCATTTTGCAGGAATTTGATTTGGAATTCATCAAATCTAAATCAAAGAAGTCTTTAGTTTTGGCTGAGCTTCTCTGTGACCTTCCCTCTGATAGTACTGCTACTACGTCGAAACCATCTATTACAGACGAGTCTCTGTTTCTGATTGGATCATCTGATCCCTGGTATGGAGATTTCATCATTTATCTCCAAACCCAAACTTTTCAACCTAATATGTCTCACTCTGATCAACGATGTATTCGATACCAAGCCAAATATTATATGACCGTCGGTGATACGCTTTATCATCGTGGTGTCGATACCATTTTAAGGAGGTGCCTCACTCATGAAGAGGTCAGAAAAACATTAAATGATTGTCACGCTGGGGCTTGTGGTGGAAATTTATCTGGACATACTACCGCACAGAAGATACTTCGTGCCAGTTACTTTTGGCCTACTATTTTTCAAAATTGTATCCTTGCAGTCAGAACTTGTCATGCATGCCATATTTTTTACCATAAAATCTGCAAACTGCCAGCGCCAATGCATCCTGTTGTCTCTGTTGGACCATTTACAAAATGGGTTATTGAATTCATGACCTGTAACCGTCCTTCATCTGGGGGGCATGGTTATATTATTGTCGCAGTCGACTATTTTACCAAATGGGCTGACACGATGCCTACATTCAACAACACAGGACAAACAACTACATTGTTTTTCTTTAACCAAATTATTGCATGGTTTGGGGTCCCATAGGCTATAGTTATGGATCATGGGAAGCATTTTCACAACCATATTATGTTTGAATTGACAGCCAAGTTAGGATTGTCACATGATAATTATACTCCTTATTATCCACAATCAAATGGACAAGTTGAGGCTATTAAAAAAATTATTAAACAAATGCTTCAACAAATGATAAGAGTCTGTAAAAGGAGCTGGCACTTGATCCTATACTCCGCCTTGTGGACGTATCGAAACTCGATGAGAAACGCGACCAGTTTTACTCCTTTTCAATTGGTGTATGGTCTGGAAGCTATCTTACCAATCCAATGTGAAATATCATCATTAAAACTCATGATAGACTTGTTACCTGACACCTCAGAAGAAGAAGAACATATCCTTAACCTCATCCATCTAGATGAAACATATTGTGAAGCCCAATTGGCCAAAAAAGAACATAAGAGACGTATAAAGATGCAATACGACCAAAATTTCCAGCCTCACATCTTCTCAGAGGGCGACTTGGTCCTTCTTTACTATCAAGAAGCTGATGTAATAGGTACAGGGAAATTTGAACCATTATGGCATGGCCCCTATATTTTCAAAAGAGTTCTTGCTAAGGGTGCCTACGAGTTAGTTGATTACGATGGGATTCCATTGGCACAACCTAGAAATGGGTTGTATTTGAAACGTTACTATGCTTAATCAGGAGCGTAGTAATTTTTTGTATTATATTGTTTATATGTTGTTGATTTGCATTTGCTATCTTGATTTGTTTTTTAGAGTTTTCTTGACGTTAGTAATCTGCTTTACATTTCATCGCAGATGACTGAATCTTTGGAACCATTTTTTGGATATGCTGATGGTGCTAGTTGTAGTACGCAGAATCTATCCTCTACAGCATGGGCCATTTTCACCCCGAACGACAAGTTAGTGAGTTTTCAAGGGATTTGTATCGGTAAATCGATGAATAATATCACTGAATATAGCATGTTGATTGAACTTCTCTCTGATGCCATTTAATTTGGTATGAACCGCATAATAATAAGGTTAGACTGACAACTTGTGGTACTACAACTTACTAGTATTTATACTGTTATAAATCCAACACTTCTTAGATTTTTCCTAAGAGTTCTACTTTTGGAGAGACATTTAGATTTCATTCAATATCAACACATTTCCAGAAATTTGAACACTTTAACTGATTCATTAGCTAATCAATTTTTAGATAGACATTTGCGACATAGGTAAAGAAAACATTCACATCATTGAATATGACTGCGCATCAAACATAGGAAAAGCTTTGAAAACACATAGATAGATAGTTATACGTTTTTACAAAAAAATTTCCCAAGACACATTGGTCATATGACCTCAAAATGTATGCAAAAATATCACAAGTAAACTAGTGGTGCTCATGGTAACATGCTATAGATCTAGAAATCCTACGGAGCAACTGCATCCAACGGTTAGGAACCCCAATAGTGTGTCGTTGCAGTTGCATGGGTAACTCTTCAAGCTGGTAATTCGTAATTCCGAAGGTTAATCCCTCTATGTGTTGTTGAAGCTTAGCTAGAGTCTCAACCATATCAAGGTCCTGAAGGACTGCTCTCTCGACAACCCTCTTTGCTGGTGCATCTACTGGTTCCTCTACTAGTTGAATGCGACCAATATCTGTGTTACATTAAACATTTAGTTTAGTCTTGGAAAGAAATAAATACACGAAAACATTGTATAAACCTTATAAAAATTAAAAAACATGGTTGAATCATTCTTACCCATTGCACCCCACTGAGCTCCTTCTGGTAATACTGGATCTGGATCTCCTTGGAAGTCGACGCCTGCGTATGCATACTCGTCGATGGTGACGATCTGTCGCCGAAACCAGGCGAAGAATGCAGTCGAGAACACAACGATCAATTGGATTGAATGTCGACCCATGACTTCTACCCATCTCTGCATTCAAGGATCTCTAGGACTAGATATATCCAATGTTACATGTTGCGGCTGCATTAGTGGAATCCATTCCAAAGCGAAGGAGATAAGGATGGAACCATAACTGAAATTTTTCTTCCTTCCTCCCTTTGCTTTATTCAGTTGTTCCTTTATCTAAGATAGAACAACTTCAGACCAGTTGAATACTATTGTCTCTAAGAACTCTAGTGCATAATGCATATACGCTCGGTTCGCTACATGGAGTGTAACGGTGCCAGCAAGTTTAGCAATCGTGAAGAGGATGGTTCTCAAAGGCAAATCCATGACATCTCGGATGTTTATTTTTCTAGATTTTCTAGGTTCTGACCCTGGATAACAATACTTCATAACATAATCCTTCACTTTCTCTCCTCGAATGGTAGACCCTATGAGAGAAATGGGCAAACCTCTCCTCGACAAACCTATGAGAAAATACACATCCTCAACTGTTATGGAAAACAATTGATTTTTTATGTGAAATGCCTCTATCACTGGATCCCATGCTCGAACTAAGAACTCCAAGATTTCTATCTATTGCCTCATTCACGACAATTTAAAGCACTTAAGCATCCCACAATCTCTTAAGGCTCTTACAGTACCCGGATCATTCAAGGCAATCATATCTTGTTCTTCATGTTCTCTTTCTCTCCATTTAATTGTCATTATAATCTAATGGAAACTTGAAAATCAAGCATAAAATCCATTAGATACCATTCATTGCAAAAAACTAGGAAAATTTTGGACACAGCATGAAAACCAAAAACTTCAATTGCACCCAATGCACTCCCTGGGCTGAGATAGTGCATTGCACATGCAAGTACCCTTCACTGTACCTACTATGCAACGTAGATTTCGACATTTAAGGATGTGTTGCCCTCATTTTGGGTAGAATTTACCCTAGGGGCCTCAAAACCCTAAAAAGATACAAGGAATGGGAATGAAATGAATAATGAAAGAAAGAGGAGGTTCATGGCACTAACCTAGATCCAACGGAAATGAAATCCATCCATAGAAACGACCGCAATCAATGACTAAAGTTCGGGGGAAAAATCAGGTTCAGAGCTCCAAAATTCAAATGGTAACTATGGAATGGAAAAAATGAATAGTGAAACTACTTTTTATAGTCATTTAATTGTTTGGAAGTTAAATTTATTGCTATGGCTATAGTTTTATTATCTTTTTATCATGAAATAGGTATTTTTAATCCATTTGATGTTGTTCTGAACAAGAAATACAACTGATGAATAGATTATTCATGCAGACTTATTCAAAGAATGAATTGACCACAAAGCATACTTTTTCTCCTTATTTTTCGAGATTTTTTAAAAATGAAAAAGGATTTGAAGTGCACTTTTATCTCTTTTTCGAGCTTCGATAACAACAAAAAAGGAACCCCTGGAGTCTTCTTTCAGCTCTTTTCAGAATCTGATAATGTGAAAAGATTGTCGAGCACTTGTCTTTTCGAGCTCGTTAAAGTAAATAAATTGATATCTACTCAATATAAGTTTAACCCTTTTCTGGACTGAGATGGATTATTTACGAAAAAGGAATACCTTGGTTCAACATGACCAAAGAGGTTCTCTCAGATATTATTTTACACTTTTTTCGATCTGAGTTACAAATTTATGAAAAAGTGCTTTTGGAGTTCTCTTTCATCCTCTTTTTCAGACTCTCTAAATATGAAAAAGGATTGGGCTATCACTGTCATTAAGCTCGTTAAAACATAAAATAGCGATGGACTTGTTAATCATGGCAAGAATTGAGTTTCATTCATCGCTAGACTCGTTAAATTATTAAATAGCGATACTTTATTTTCTCGAAGGGTTGAATTATAGATCAAGAAAATGCTATTCTCCTCAAGCTTGTTAAAAAATAAAGAGGTACTGGTCAACAAATGACCGGGGAAAATTTGGGAAAAGTAAGTAAAGTTTCTTTTTGGTATCAAGTCACTCTTGAACATGACACTTCTTTCACTGCATGTCCGTGAATGTTTGGTTTGGGTAATCATCTTGATGGTTCATTCACACCTATGGTTCATCATACCTTCACTTTGGTTTGGGTCAATGCTGCCAACTCATCACAGTGTCGGCGATATGTTCAAGAGAAGTCATCTAGTGATTAAAAACACATCCATCTGCAGAACTCGTAAACCTTCATTTTCATGACCGTCATCCTTGAAAATTGCTATATCAAGTCATAACCTTGTCTTCGAAATCAGTAACTCATGTTCTAGAATAAGGTGACTTCCTGTCGACAAAAAACCAATATACAGGAAGTTCACTTAGAAAAATCATATTCCAGTACCATGAGGCTTGTTACAGCATTGACAAGATCCTTGCTTCTGGACCTTTGACCGAAAGATTTTGTTTGTCGTTCGACATAAAATCATCTATTCACGCCTTACGAAATGTACTACAGTACCTTGAGGGCCATTGACATTAATGGTGGTTCTCTCGTGTTTGCTAACATCTCACATCATTGGCTAGTAATCAAATGATGTCTTTCCATGTTCGAAGACAAATCATATATTCGCATGGCTAGACTTTTTACTCGAATGATCAAGTGAACGAGATAAGAAGACCCCAAATCTAGTTTCATCCATCCAGGCTGTGATTTTAGGATTTTTGTACACATCATATGTACGATTAACTTACATACATATTGTCATCCAAACATGGGCCTATATCTGTAGGCGTGTCTGCATCTGGGCAACATTCCAATGTAGATAACTTTCTGAATTATGTACTGTTATTAGATTGTTTTATGTGCTGACTATGGGAATTCCTACCCTCAGCAATTATGATCAATAGAGGATATATCATGATGAAATGTATTGTAATATTTATGCAGGTGACCATTCTACTTTGTTTCCAGGCTCATCACAGCGTAAAGCATCTCAATCAAAAGTTTTTATTATTTGGATCTCATGCTTTAGGAGGCAATTATTATAGGTCAATTTGGGCACCATTCCCAATGACCTGGTTAACTGGGAATCATCTCTAGGACCAATGATCAAGGGTCTACTCATTCCATATCATTTCAGTTGCTACATGCCCTAAGAGAAGAAACAAGACAAATCAAGCAAGACTTTCATCAAGCAAAAGTTTCCATGGTTTTAAGCTTATTATTTAACATATGAGAGCTCACCAACATAGGCTCTAAGGGGCCAAAATGAATTGAATATGTAGGTAGCCCCATTCAAGGTTGCTCTGCAAAGCACTTCCTAACATTCACAGGTCCGTTGGTCACATTCGGAGCAAAATTCTCATTGTTCTGGAATCTCCACTTGGCCAGTGCCTTCTAGAAGAGTTCACATGTGTCAAGCTTCGGATCCAAGTGTTCATTTGACATCTACATGAATGGAAACATGTCTTGCCTATTTTTGGAAAGTTATTGATTGCAAAACAACCTACAATTCATTTATAAATTGAACACAGATCTAAGTGTTTGAAAGTAAGAATTTGAGTAGAGAAATGTTGAAGAATTTTCAATTGAGATCTTGATTTGTGGAGCTACTGCTGGAGAGATTTATGCCGTGATGAGACTTGGGAACTTTGCTGGAAGGTCACTTCAAATCAGTCACTAGGTTGTAACCTCTCCTTCTATCATCAATAAAGAGTACTTCTTGCTTTTCCCTACATGAATTTATGTTAACTTTTATTTTCCATATTGTAAGATCTTGGTTGATGAATGTAGTTTATGCTTTACTGATTTAGCTAATTAGCTTGAATATATACCTATATTATTGCATCTTCTGTTGTTTTAGTTCTCTTCCTTGTAGGAAGCATTTAGCTCACAAACTGCTTGAATTTGAAGCTGCGACAGAAGCGATAAAAGGAGCCGTTTGGAAACAACTAAACAAGTAAGCCTCCAATCCTCTCTATGTATCTATTCTGAGTTAGCAGAAATGGTAGTATAGTCTTTCACTTGTTCTTCTAGACTAAAACCTATCTAGGGAAGCGTAATTAATCTTTAGATTACAATTCTGGCCTAATAAGGACCCTTTTCATGAAAAAAAATAAGAAGCATTTGGGCACACTACAAGAATAAAAAATGTGAATTGTGCCCAACACGGCCTTGGAAAAGAGACAGTGCATTGCATATGCACCTAGCCTTCATTTCAGGTGTATTCCAATGTAGGTTTCGACATCCAAGGGTGTTTTTGCCTCTTTTGAAAATAAATTTACCCTAAGGGGTCAAAATACCTAAAAAAATGAAAAAAATGAAATAAAAATACTACTAAAGGAAAGAGGAGGTTTATGGCACCAACCTAGATCAAACGGTGAGGAAAAATGTGTATAGAATCGATCATAATGAAGAGTTGAAGTTCAAGGGAAAAAAACAGGTTCAGAACTCCAAAATGAAAATGATAAAAATGAACGGTAAAACTATTTTAATTAGTCATTTAATTATTTTCAAATCATATTTATCGTTGTGACTATGGTTTTATTCTTTTTTATCATGAAACAAGTACTTTTAATCCATTTGAAGTTGTTCTGAACGGGTTTTCAACTAATATAGTAGATTAGTCATGCACATTTATTTCGAGAATGATTTGACGACAAAGCATACCTTTATCCTTATTTTTTGAGCTTTGATAAAAAATAAAAAGGACTTGAAGTGCACTTTTATCTCTTTTTCGAGCTTCAATAACGGTGAAAAAGGAACCCCTAGAGTCTTATTTTAGCTCTTTTTAGACTCCAATAATGTGAAAATATTGCCGAGCACTTGTAATTTCGAGCTCATAAAAGTAAATGAATTGACATCTACCCAGTATAAGTTTAACCCTTTTCGGGATTGAGATAGATTATTTACGAAAAAGGAAAACCTTATTCAAACATGGCTAGGACGTTCTATAACATATCATTTTACACCTTTTCAGATCTAAGAGACAACTTTACGAAAAAGTACTTATGGATTTTTCTTTTGTCCTCTTTTTAAAACTATCTAATATGAAAAAGGATCGGGTTTTCACTGTGTTAGGCTCGTTAAAACATAAAACAGTGACAGGCTTGTTGATCATGGCAAGAATCGAGTTTCATTTATTTCTAGACTCGTTAAATTATTAAATAGTGATGCATATTCACCCAAAGGGTTGAATTATAGATCAAGCATATTTTATCCTCCTCAATATTAAAAAAAATAAAGAGGTATTGGTCGAAAAATGAGCGGGGAAAATTTGGGAAAGTGAACAGAAATTTTATGGTAGTAGGTCACTCTTGAACATGACACTTCACTCCATCATCATCACTATTTTGGTTTGGTAATATTTTTGATAGTTCATTCATACCTATGGTTAATCAACCTTCACTTCGATTTTGGGTCAATGTTGCCAACTCATCTCAGTGTCACTGATATGTTCAAGAGAAGTCATCCAGTGAATACTCATCCTTCTGCAATAATCATAAACCTTCATTCTCATGACAATCATCCCTAAACATCGCTATACCAAGTCACATTTTTTCTCTGAAATCAGTAACTCCCATTTGAAATAAAGTGGCTTCCTATCGACATCAAATCATCATGCAAGAATTTTACTTAGAAACATCATCTTCCAGTACCAAGAGTCTTGTTACAACATCGAAAAGATCCTCACTTCCCGACCTTTGACCGAAATATTTTTTTGGCAGTCGACACCAAATCATCTATCAAATGTATCGTAGTATCTTGAGAGCCATTAACATCAATGGTGGTTCTCTCATGTTTCTTAACAGCTCAAATCATTGGCTCATAATTAAATGATTTCTTACCATGTTCGACTACAAATCATATATTCGCATGGCTAGACTTGTACCCAAATGATTGAGTGAACGATATAAGAAGACCCAAGATCTAGTTCCAGCCATCTGGGCTGCGATTCCAAGATTGTTGTACACATCATCTATACGATGAACTTACATACAGATTTTCATCCGAACATGGGCCTATCTGTAGGCATGTATCTATTGGCCAACATTCCAATGTAGACAACTTTCTACAGTATGTACATGTTATTAGATATTTTATGTGTTGAGCATGGGAATACCTCCCTCAGCAATTTGTGATCGAGATGAAAATATCATGATGTAATTTATTGTAATATTGATGCAAGTCACCACTCCACTTCAGTTCCATATCATCACGTCATAAAAAAGTTCATTTTCATTTTCAGATATATGTATCTTTTTATGTTTCTATTTCTCATGAAATGGATTCCTGAATGATATATATGTTTCATGTTTAATCAACTTAAGTGATTAAGATAGGTAGGAATCTTTATATTGCAATATATTTTTTGTTCTCTATTTATTATTGAAGTAATCAATCAAGAGATCTAAGTTGGATTGGAGGCTGCTACAAAAACAACAGAAGGAGAATAGGAAGCACTTGGATCACAGGTAGGCTCTTCTATGTTTCTATGTGTCTATTTATTCTTAGGGAAAGTGATAGAAAAGTCTTTAATCTATTGTTCTAAGTTCCTAGCACGACAATTAGAAAATTTGATTTATCCGTAGATCATAATTCTGCATAACACTAGGAAATACACGGATGTAATCCTGAGTGGAGTCGCCAGTTCTGTTACAGGAAAAGCTACCATAAGGTCTAGGTTGAGGGACCTAACAGAGCAGAAGGAATATCATCAGAAGAAGCACTCTAATTATTATTTTTAATGTTTGAACTAGAAAATTGAGGATAGATTACCTTAGCTGTTTGTCCTATGTCTCAGGTCAATCCCACAGGGTACAAACCCTCGGCTACTCCTCGTGCTTCAGAACCTAGAAATCAATCAAGACAAAACACATAAATAGTTGCAAAACATATATGTCCTAGATGTCAACATGTTAGCATATATAATATCATAAAAATAACATGAAATAAACCATTACAAGATCATTCAACATGTATAGGAGACATATAACACAAAAACATCAAGAACAGGACGAAGCTTATTTTAATGATAATATGTTAAGAGAAAGTCGAGAAATCCTCTCATATTGGCCATGGCTCAAAATGAAACTGTCCTCTGGATCCGTCCAACCCTAGCCTCACAAAGCTTCTTCCATAAAGGGTGCACAAAGGATGTCACATAAAGTTGGGGTGAACATCATAAGGAAACAAGGGTTTCCTGAACCTAGGAAGTTCAAGAGGCACACGAAAATATCATACTTGATCAACTCTATAAAAGGCTATAATATCAATATAATTATCTCTCCTCCCTTATGTCATTCCCTGGAGGTGCATTTATACTTCCTCAAATCAGTTTTTTCAGTTGGGAAACAATTTTTCCAAGGGCTGCGGTAGTTCAGTTATAGGAAACATCCGCAAACCCCACCCAATAAATAGGGAGTTTTTATATATTTTTATATTTTAAATAGTATACGCGGGTTAGATATGAATGGAACCACGTGTGCATATGGAAAAATCTTAGCAGAGTCGTGTATGGAATTCAAAATACTGTTTTTTATGAAGTTTGACTAGGTTTGAATGGAAGGGCTACCCAAGGCCAATGCATAAGTCATCAAGTATATAGAGGTGATAAATTATGATATAACATCAATAAGGGTTTAAAAATCCTTGTTTTTAAAAATTTACTACCAGGTTTGAGATCCTACAATCTTGATCTTTGTGAGAATTGTATATATGGTAGATAAAGAAGGTTTTTATTTCTTAGAGGTGGTCATGAGAGAATGAAAAATGTGTTAGAGTTGATACACTCATATGTTTTTGGACTAGTTAACATCAATTCATTAGGAGGAGCATCATATTTTGTAACATTTATAGATGATTCATCTAGGAATGGTTGGGCCTATCCTATGGAAATTAAAAGTGAAGTGTTTGAAATATTTCTAAAATTCCATGTTGCTACTAAAATAGAGACTAAAAAATTTCTCAAGCGTCTAATAATTACAGATAATGGTGGAGAATATTACTCAAATTCATTCAAAGAATATTGTAACAGGTTTTTCATAAAACATGAGAATATTGTGCCTGGTACACCTCAACAAAATTGTGTTGTAGAATGAATGAATCGCACCATTATGGAAAAAGTAAGGAGGATGTTATCCAATTCCGGTTCAGAAAAAAAAAATTTGGGCAGAGGTCATCAGGACAACTTGCTACCTCATAAATAGATCTCCATCTATGACCTTGGATGGAGGCATCCCTGAAGAAGTTTGGACTAGTAAGAAGTTGAATTATTATCATTTGAAAATGTTTGGATGTGAAGCATTTTTACATATTCCCAAAGAAAATAGAACTAAGGTAGATGATAAATAAATGAAATGCATTTTTCTGGGATATGCGGATGAAGAATTTGGTTATTGTCTATGGGATCAAGTCAAACATAAAATTATTAGAAACATGGATGTTATATTCAACAAGTCATAAATTTTTAAGAGGAATTTAGGTGAGGTGGAAGTCAAGAAATTTATTGAAAGGTTTGAAGAACAACATGAAGACATCCCACCAATGCAGGAAAATGGGCAGCAAATTCAAGAGCAGGAAGGATGACAAGGGGAAGTGATGAACACCAAGAAGAAGGAATCTTGCAGAAACCTTTAAAGGAGTTTCAACTTGATGATGCACCACCATAGTTGGTTTGAAAATACTCTAGGCCTCATAAGCCTTCCAAAAGGTATCCTCCTTCAAACTATATCCTACTGACTGATGAAGGTGAACCTAATTTTTCTCAAGGGGCTTGTAAAGTTGAGCACAATAAATAATGGAAGAAAGAAATGGAGGAATAAATGAACTCTTTGCTGGAAAATAAAACTTTAGAGTTGATAAATATCCCAAAAGGTAGAAAGTATTTTCAAAACAAATGGGTTTATAGAATTAAGCATTAAGGTGATGACAATAAGGAGACGTATAAAGCAAGGTTGGTTGTGAAAGGATTCTCCCAAAAGGAAGGTATTGAGTTCACTAAAATTTTCTCACCTGTTGTCAAAATGTCATCCATTAGAGTCATTCTTGGTTTTGTTGCTGCTTTAGACTTAGAATGTGCATATATATATGGAAAAACCTCTTTTCTTCATGGAGAATTAGAGGAAGAAATTAATATTAAGCAACCATAAGGCTTCATAGAAAAACACAAAGAAGACCTTGTTTCCAGGTTGAAGAAGAGTTTTTATGGGTTGAAATACGCACGTCGAAAATGGTACAAGAAATTTGATTCATGCATGTTAGAACATGGTTTTCACATGTTGGAAGTTGACCATTTTGTCTATATCAAGAGGTATGATCAAGGAAAGTACCTCATATTATTTTTATATGTGGATGACATGTTGATTGTTGGGCATGATAAGAATATTATCAATAGGTTGAGGAAGGATTTGGGAAGCAAGTTTGCAATGAAGGATTTGGCTCCAGCAAAATAGATATTTGACATGAGGATCATGCATGATAGGGAAAACAAAAGGTTTTGGTTGTCACAAGAAAAGTATATCAAGAAGGTGCTTGACATGTTTAATATGAAGGATCTCAAACCAGTTGGTACACCCCTTGTAGGCCACTTCAAATTGAGTGCTAAGTTATGTCCCAATGATGATAAAGAGAGTGAATAAATGAGTAAGATTCCTTATGCTTCAGCAATTGGTAGCTTGATGTATGTCATGGCATGCACATGACAATAAATTGTGTATTCAGTGGGATTTGTGAGTAGATTCATTGCCAATCCAAGAAAAAAACATTGGCAAACAGTAAAATGTATTTTCACGTATCTTAAGGGTACTAGTCATTATTTCTTATGTTTTGGTCATAATGAGAATGTTCTTGAAGGTTTTACAGATGCAAATATTGTTGGATATATTGACACCAGAAAGTCCACTATAGGATATTTGTACACATTTGCAGGTGCAACTGTATCTTGGGTGTCAAGTCTACAAAGAATAGTAGCACTCTCTACAACAGAAGAAGAGTACATAGATGCAATAGAGGCTTGTAAATAATTATTTTGGATGAAATGATTCCTAGAATATATAGGAATAAATAAGGACAAGTATGTGTTGTATTATGATAGTCATAGCGTCATTCACTTGCCGAAAAATCCATCATATCACTCAAAAACCAAGCACATTGCATTAAGGTACCATTGGATCTGACATGTGTTTGAGGAAGGACAATTATCTTTGGAAAAAATCCATATAGATAAGAACCCTATTGATATGCTCACTAAGATTCTACCAAGAAATAAGCATGAGTTATGTAGAGGCATGGTAGGTCTCACTGTGACTTGAATCAATATTATTAATTCGGCTTCAAGTGGGAGAATGTTAATACGAAGCCAGATTCAGACATCGACGCTGAACAACCGACCTCACTGACCTCGCCGAATCTCTGAAAAATGACAGCATCGAACCTAACACGCTGCCAAATCGCTCAAAGAAACGAACTGCTGCCCACTATGATTTTTCTATGTAGTCATATTTTTCACATGCATAATTGTAGACCTACTTTCTGCAACTATAAATTTGTATTTCCTACCTCTACCTGAGCAAGCTAAGCCAAGTAAGGGATGGCCTCCTGTAATAGAAGTACGCGATTCTTTTTTCTAGTATATGTGTGTTTGTTTTAGTTTCTCCAGTCTGTTTGAGTGTGTCTATTTCTGAATGTGTTCCATTATCTGTTGTGCTGCTATGATCGTTATACATGTCATACGTGCTTATCTCTCTCGCTAAGAGGTCTCTTTGACCCATATTGGAAATATTATTAATTATAAAAAATATTTTTTTTTTTCTTCCTCTTGCATTGAGCCATCCAAGAATGTATGTATTTATTTAATTTTTTTTTTTTGGGTTCGAGGATAATGGGTAAACTTGCCACAAGATGTTTGGAGATTATTCTGAGGGACTGGTCCAATAATTTTTACCTTAACGCAACAACTCACAAGTATTCTTCTTTGATTAATAGAGTCTCGAATATAGGTGGATCTCAATATTGATGCAAATGTTTTCTCATGTAAGATATATACTCACCTCATGGGACCTTAGTGTGTATGTATTTTTAAAATAAAATTGTGTATAAATAGGACTGGGGTGGTTTCCAATTTTTTCATTTTTATATTCATGCAATTGTTAATATGAATTGAAGTGACCCAAATTGGATTATTATATTATTTTTCATGTATCTTAATGTTTCAAAGTGAAAAAAATGGAGGAATCACTTCATAGGACCATTTTTATTAGCATGGCCTATTTTGGCTAATTGGGGTATGAACCCGTCCAAGAACAATTTGAGGCATCAAACAATATTTTTGGTAGAATAAAATTCCACTTAAACATCGCATATTTTTTTTCTATTCTACACAAATACATTTCCAATAGAGAAAGAATCACCTCAATCATTATAAATGCAAAAGTTATGTCGCTTAGAGGTTGGCCTTCCTATTTTGACCACCATAATTCGTGAAAATGCCACGTCAATGCCCATTATTCATGGAAAATGGTCTAGACATGTAATCATGATGAATAATACTCTAAAAGATTCCATCTTGTAACTCTAATTAATACTTGAAGGAGTCAAACCTAAGAAATAATAGGCTACCAGGTGGTGCTATATTTGGGCCACTAGGAGGAAAAGGGGTCGCATTCTATTCTAGTGCATTTTATTCCATAGATTAGAAAAGTAACCGAAAGTGGAGAGGGAGGAAAAATATAGATTGGATTTCTGCACTTGGTAGCCAATTTGCCACCACGGGGGCTTCACTCAATCAACCTCTATCCTATCACGTGCGTTCATGGCATATTAAACAATACCCTTAATTTGACTAGATATTGGAAAACGCCCCTAAAAATCACATTATTTAACCCCCTACCAATATGAACCCAATACACTGTCCCAATTTAAAAAATCCCTACTTGCACTAGATATTGTAGGTATCCATTTTTTCAATAACATTTTTTATACCCATTTATATTTTTTAATTAACTTTGAGATCCATTTTTTATACCTATCAATATAAAAACCCTTTACCCCCTATATATCCCCAAATATATTATGTCATTTTTTCCTCAATATAAATCCCCCAATGTGAACCCATGTGGTATGGTATTGCTCCACCAGTGCAGTCCCTGTGTGTGCCACATGCCTCACTTCTTTGCACTTGCATATATTTTTCATATAGAGAAAGAGAGCAGAGTAGGCTCACCTCTAGCTATTTTTTCCCTAAAAGGGTTTCCCAATGGAATATCCACAACAATTTATGGATCATATTGGTATTAAAGAAGGTTTATTTGGGTATATTGGGGGAAATTGTAGGGAATATAGATTAGTTAAGATTAATGTCACAAAACCCCAACCATGGATAAATAATTTGTCAATAATCCTCAATATTTCACAAAGGAGAGGTTTGCATGGCTAGAAGCTTATTGGTCACAAAATTAGATTGTAATTTAATATTCCAAATTAGGAAAGACAGTAATATTGAACACCAAACTGAAATATACAACAAATAATGATGCAAACACATGAGAAAATCATAGATCCATTAGATTATGTGTTATAGCAACAAAATATACAATGTGTTGAGGAACAAATCACTGAAGCTAGGAAAACAAGCCCCCAAAGCCCAAATACACTAGAATCCCAAATGATGTTACAATAAAGAAATGCCAGAATATATAACAGTGAAGTCCCAGTGAGGGTTGCTGCTACAGGAAAATGGAAATAATTGGATCTACTAATATATTACTCAAAAGGAGCTGAAAATGGAGAACTAGTCTCTCAAACACAATTCCAAGATAACCCGGCAAGGGTTTCTTGAAAAACACAAGGTGAAAAAAGTGCAGACTGCAACTCTGTGGCTGAATCATGCTATATCACTAAATATCTTATGGAATATGGCTGAAATAGCGAAGATATGGTTGTAACTTCTTCTCCCTAAATTTTCGAGTGAAAGACCGCTCCTTTCACTAGGAAACTATCTCATAAACAGGGTTTTCAAGCCTCCACTGCAACACCCTGCAAAATAACGCAGTTCCTCAAGGATACTGCATTGTGGCTGAAGCTGACTGCTTGGACCAATTTTAGATGGTGGAAATTAAGCTCATAATAACCCTCCTAGATGGCCTCTCAAGTCCTATAAGGTAGAGTATGGGATTCCCGCCTGGAAATGCCCTTGTACTAAACAGTACAATAAACTCAACTAAACAATTGAAGCATGCAAGAAGTCATAAGACTCAAACATAAACAATATTTTCAATGCATATCATAGATGCCATCCCTTTCCTTATATCCTTGGTGACCTTCCTCACCCTTGGCCCCACTCATTTATGATGCTAATCCCATGCAACGAATCCTCCTCCAAAACTATGCTCTCCCCACTATCTCAACCCTTCTCTTTTGGCAGCAGGATTGATTTCGTCAATATTGACCCAATCTACATGCATTTACCCCTTTCACACCCAAGGTGGCTTTATTTTTACTATCTAGACTGATCCACATCCACATTGGAGGTGATTTATTCCTACTAAAGAGACTTAAGGGTCTCCCTACCCCACTTATTCATCTAGAATATGAATATAAGCAACAAATAATATTACAAATAGCCAAAAGCTAATTGGGAATATTACAATCCTCGCCTCCCAAATGTTGCTTGTCCTAAAGCAATAGTAAAGAAGGATGGTGCAAAATCTTCTCTCCTTCCCAAGTGCCATCCTTTTCAGGTAGATTCCTTCATCGAATTAGATACTCTTTAATCACCCCATTCCTTAGCTGCCTCTCCCGATCATCCAAGATAGTATGTAGTTGAAAAACCGGATGGCCCTCATCATCAATAGGTGGGATATCCATGGTGGAAACCACATGTTTTCCAATGGCCTTCTTAAGGCATGAGACATGAAAAATGTTATGGATCTTACTTCCAATAGGTATCTCCAACTTATATGCTACCTCCCCAACATGACGAATCGCCCTGTATGGCCCATAGAACCGAGGTTTAATATTCTCAGCTCCATTCTCCTTAAGTTTAGACTATTTATAAGGTTGAAGATGAAGATAGACTAGATCATCCACCTCAAACTTCCTCTCTACTCAGCAACGGTCTGAATATTACTTATGTTGGTTTTGTGCTATAGAAATGTTGTCCTTGAGGGCCTGGATTATAACCTGACTCTCCTGAAGCCATGCCTTTGCTATAGGAGCCTTACTTGCCCCAAACATCACATCAGAAAATGATAGAGAATCATACCCATAAAGGGCTCGAAATGGGGCCATGAAAATGGACATATGAAATATTTTTTTGTAGCAATACTCCTCCAAATGGAGCTAGCACAACCATGCTCTTTACTGCCCCGAAACATAGTTTTTCAAGTAGCCTTCCAACCAATTGTTTAATATCTCTATCCGTCCATCGGTTTGTGGGTGATATATGGTACTTGGTGTCAACTTAGTACCCAGTAACCGAAAAATCTCTTGCGAAAATCCACCAATGAAGCGACTATCCCAATCACTGACTATGGTCTTTGGAAGACCATGGAGTCTAAATACATCTCTAAAGAAGAGCTCAGCTACCTGTCAAGTAGTATATCATGCAGAAATAGCAAATAAATGTGAATACTTTGTTAGTTGATCAAAAAATACAAAGATACAATCCTTACGCTGAATCATAGGTAGACCAATGATGAGGTCCATGTAAATACTCTCCCATTTTCCATATGGAATGGGGAGTGGCTACAACAATCATGTGGGATGGTTGTGTTATCCTTTTTTCTTCTATCAAACTATGCACTCTGTTGATCATGTCAGAATTCTGTTAAATTCCATTAAATTCTAACAAACAATCCCCTTTAAACCCCCTCTGTTTGGCCTAAAAAAATCATTTTTTTGCCTATCGTTCCCCTTTTCTAAACTCAAAATGGAATTAAAAAGTGAAAAAAACCCACACTTGAAAATATATATGGTCTGGCACCTTTCGGCCCTAGCCCCTCAGTCTTTTTCTCCACGTAACCTGGGTGTTAGACCAAGCCGCAGCCCAAAAGGTGCTTATCAAATGAATATCGGGCGCGTTCATAACCGTCAATCTGTATTGATCGGACGTCGTTCGTTCACCCCTGCCATGCCCATAGCCTACCTGCCTACCGTCTGATCAAACTATAAAATCAATGGCCCAGAGTCTATATGTCCCAGTGGTCCCCGCCCCGCCTCCACTGTCTAAAACTGCCTGGTATCTATCGCACCGCCTTTTGTAGGTGGGCGGTATTTCTCAATTCGGAGTGATTCCATACATCGCGTGACACGTGGCTCTGTCACTATTCAAAAACCACTACCTCATCGCACATTATCGTTCGACCGAGGATACGGAACGATATGCATTATAGCCGTCCGATCTGGGGGTCTCCATCCAACGTTCATCACACTACGAAGATGCATGGGTGTTAATCCAAGTGTACAATGCCCCTGGCCCACAGTCCATCGCCCTCCGACGTAGTTTCAGTTGTTTATCTCATCTTGAGATCGAATGGTCCAGATCATTTGCATGCTCTTCCGTTGACTCAGTCTTCCTCCACATCACCCGTTCCATGTGTGTGTCACATGATTCCTCCTCCCGTTATATATTCCATTCATAAGTGAAATTTTCATTGTTTTACGTTAAAAACCTCCGCCCAGTCCGTCCGCCATAGTTCCACTGCATTTTTCATCGCCACCCCACATACTTCCGCCATTTCATCATGCCGTGTTGCTACACAGTCATCCCCACTGCATCGCCGTCCCCATGCATTTGTTTTCTTGACGAGTTTGCAGGTTTTGCAGGGTTTACAACAGCGAAAAACTATCATGATTCACAGTATCTATTACTGTGATAGAGGACACATCAAAGGGCCATTTCCAGGAGTTTAAATTATGAAGAAAGGCCTAGGAAGATATGCCAACAAGACTTCCATTAAAGTAGGAGGGTTAAAATCTGTCAAACCCTCCAGAGTGATTCAAAGCACAGGTTGCGCAGATGGAGACTGTTCGCCCCCCTACGAAATTATTGATAAGAAAGCCGGGGGCTAGAGTATGGTGGAGCCTTCAAGGAATGCCTTTCCCCTGAAAACCCATCCTCCTTTAACTCTCTGAGTGCTATGAATTATTTGAATCCTATTTGCTGACCCCTTTCTAGAAAGCCTGCATTGCCCCTCATGCTCCTGTAAGACACCATTATTTTACCCCTTTCCCCTTGGTCAAAGTCCCCTTTGGTTCCCCCTAAATTTCCCTTCTTACCTTTCAAATTCCCCCAAAACCCTCTTTAAATTCCCCCCCCCCCCCCCTAGCCTTTGTTGACCATGTTTCCCCCTTACTCCTCTATCATTCCCCTTCCTTGGCCTTCATGACCATTTTAAAGGGATAAAACCCACTTTCCAACCATATAATAGGCCTAACTCCTTTCCCGCTAGCCCCGTTGATCTTTGCCCCCATGTAACCTAGCGCTGGGACAAAGTGCTTAAGTCCCAAGCGCTAATCGCAATCGAAAGATCGGCGGAGGTCCAATTTCCTTTGTAAACCTCGAAATTTCTGATGCAATTAAGTTATAATGTTAAGTCTCGCGATGCGTTTAACACCGTCGATCTATCATGGAGATCCGATGGTGGAGCGCTAATCGCAGGCCCCCGCCCGATCGCAATCGCAAAGTTTATGTGCGTCCCTCCGATCGGCCCATCGCAAACACTTGCGATGCGATTGATCGCACCCTATCTTTTGATCCCCTGATCCGTTTCTCCACCGTCGATCTTCCCACTGGATCGGACAATCCAGCACTAATCGCACTCTCCGCCCAATCGCTAATCGCAAGTCCCCCTTCCGATCGCAATCACAAACCTTCTCGTCCGACTCCCGATTGCGATATCCCAATTCAATCCTGGCCATCCATTTCCCAGCTGATCCTACGGCCCAACACTAATCGCCTCAAACCCATCACGCCTCCCATTTCCCCATCGATTGAATGCAGGCCGTTGATCTGGTCCTCGATCTGATGGTTGGCGCTTAATCGCAACATCGCTCTGATTGCAATCAGAACTTTTTAAATGTGTCACCCCTGCTTCCCCCGATTGCGATCCTCCGACTTGATCATGACCGTCCGTTCGCCCAAGATCGATGGCTCATATTGCATCGCCTCTTCCTCCATGTTTCTTCCTTCGGACCTTCCCAAACAGTTCATCGTTTGATCCCCGCCGTCTGTTGATCTCCTCCTAAGATCCAACGGTCCAAGTTTAGTCGCATCTTCGCCTCCGCTGGGTCCAACCTTGTACACTCAGGTCCACGCCTTTTCGTAACATTTTCGCCCATTTCTAGTGCAATTTGGATTTTAACCAAAGTTTCACATTTGCATTAAAGTCAACATTTCGTGTTTGTTTCGTCTGTTTTCATAAGGCTGTCCCTCCACTTTGGTCTCCGCCATTGATCTTCGCTCCCAAACCATGATCTAACGGTCTATGCTGCATATCACCACCAAACCCTATTTTTCGCACATTTCACCACTTCACTGCATTTTCACCGTTATTTCACATAACATCATTGTTTCCGCCACTGCCGCACCACCATATGTTTCACCCTCCGCTCCACCAGTCTTCCATTGCATCGATTTTCCTCACACAGTTGTGAGTTTTCCACAGAGTCCAAGAGTTGAAACGCCACCATAATTGCACAGTATGGAGGCAACCGCAAGTTTTCCACTGACAAGGGCAAAGGAGTTAATGAATTGCAGGTTTTATACATCAGCAGAGTGGTTTTCTCCATCAAAGGAAAGATTTAAAATTTGCAAACCCTCTCCGGCACCATTAAAGCTCAGAATGCATGAACAAAGACAGTACGGGAACAGCATAGGACTCGAGGCAGTAAATGGAAGACTTTCGCGCCCTCTCAAGGATTTCAGGAAGCAAAGGAACCAGTTCAAAGACCCACACATCACATAGAAGGTACAGCACGAGAGATCAGAGTATCAGGGTTTTCATATCATCAGAAATGTTTTTCTTCATCAAAGGACAAAGTGCCCATGCAGTTTTCATTCCATGTCGTGTTTTGGAAAAGTTTTTCTGCCCTGAAAGCAGTCCTACATGATTAGAAGTGTTGTTGCACAGGTAGGGTAGATTTCACTGTTCTTTGTTTTATTTTTGTTATTCCAAATGTACCACACAGTACCGCAGTCAGAACACCTAAGCCATACCAGAGATAAATGCAGAGATTTGAAACAGAATGGGTTTCGGCCCTCGTTTCTTTTCTGTGAGTAATGTTGCATTTAGTTTTCACCTACATCCTCATTCGATCTTCTGTGTCTCTTCTGCTATAAAACACAGAAGGAAATTATTGTAATGGTTGTTGATGAGATATCAGTGAAACGCAAGCATTTTCCTCTTGAGACAAGTTCTCTGTGTAATATTGTAAGATAGGCTGAAGAATTGATGTATTCAGGCTAAATGTTCAAGCTATGGGCTATGATGTACCTGATTGGTGTTGTTTTTAATATGACAAGAATATTTCTTTGGATCCTAATCTAAAGCAGCTAGTGATGTTTTCTTATCTCTGTGTTTGATTTCATTTCATTCCATTTCTACTGGCTCGCATCAAAAGTTTGGCATAATATTTACCCTTGATAGGTACCTTATGTTGCTGCTCTCCCAGCCCTTTATGTTTTCTGCTTATGTATGTATCTGAATATTGATTTCAATTGATTTAACCAGTGTAGTGGATGTTATTGCCTGCTCTCTGATGTATGAATTAATGAAATCTATGTTTAGATGTTCTTGTTAGGATCTAGTTGAATGCGTTAAGAATACTGGGGGGTATAGAACCTTGTCTCTGCCTCTCTAGGATATTTCCATCCCAATTAGGCCTTCCTAAGATCCCTTTTCCTACCTCCAATTTTGTACAAGCAGGCCTAGAGTTAAATGACCTCTGACCTAATCTATAGACATAGTTGGTTGGTTCTCCTCCTTTCATTTTTAGTCCTTAATGTCCCATTCCAAGTATCATCTTTGAGATCCAAGTGCTCTAGATGACTAGCCCAACTGAAAGGTTGCACATTGATTACAAATAAATCCTTGATTGACTCCATAGCCCAATGGCTTTGATGTTCCCTGAGTTATCTGTCTCAGCTTAATTCCCTCTATGCTCATCCTTGTCTTGTATTGGACCTTCCTTTCCTGATTCCCAACAACCAAACAAAAATAATCAAACACACAACCCTGTGCCTATAACTAGCCTAGAAATCTTAACTTAGAGCTTCAAAGATATACACTTTTATTCATCTAGAGAGATCCCTCTCTGGACCTAGGAGGGCTAGATCCTAAGGTCTGAAAGTGGTTCTATGTTGTCTCATCTTTTGGTCTTGTCAACCTGGCCAAAACATGGGAACCCCAACATAACGACGACTCCACTGGGGAACTCTGAATGATTTCCATCTCAGTACATCAAAAATTTCAGAAACCTACGTCTCTGATTAGGTTGACAGCAAGTTGCTCCTTTCCAGAATCAACCTCCATTATTGAATATCCACCACACTCTTAGACAGAGCCTGGACAGGGCCAGGTAGCCTCTGGATCCCACCTTCTTCGGAAGTGGCATATTTGGTAAATGCCTTCCCAGTTAATCTCTAGTTGGAGTTTACTGTCATGAGCAGATTCATGAAAGGTAATAGTGCCTGAGCATTGTGGTGGACAGTGTAACCCCTTAGACATACCTTGAAACCCTCCACCTGGTGACTCCATTGCTCCTGAGAGAAAAGACTCCACTGGTGATTAGTAGGCCTGCTGATTATCTCAGTTTCACAATAGACTCCACTGGGAGACCAGCCTCTGAGACGACATTAACCACAAAAGAAGTAACGAGTAGGGTTAAGCTGCTTGGCTAAGAAAAAACATTCTGGCTTTTAGAACCATTCACACAAGAGCTCACCCTAACCCTGACCCACCTGAAATAGTTGACAATCCGGAGAGTATCCTCAAGGGAGCTCCTACCGTTAAAAGACCAACTATTTCCACTCACATTCATAGAGCTAATTCTGCACCGGAAGACCTAGCAGCTCTATCACTTTCTCCCCTTAACCTAGATCCTCCAAACAGATTACCCAGAACTAGGTCATTCAATCACCTAGACTAGCAAGACCTTGAGCCTCACAGTACGCCATCTCACAGTGGTCAGCACACTAGGAACAATGGAACCCCTCCATCTACACCACTTGATATCCATTTCATTCAAAACTTGGGGCTTTCCCACCCTAGATCTGCTCAACAGACTTCTGCTGGTCCTAATATCCCTATCATCCAAATACCAGCTGCTCAAGCCAACCCTATACCTCATCAGAACGTTATTATGGCAGCTTGGTACGTGCCTTTAGTTTTACCACAGCCCTTACTACCCTTACCCAACAATTATCAGTCAAAAATCCCACATTTCAATGCTAACAAATCCATCACAGCTCAGCAACATGTAGATAAGATGGAGGATTCTTTTGATTATATGGAAATTGATGATGAAACAATCAAAATGAGAATCTTTCCCCAGAGCCTAGGGGGTGATGTGAAGAAATGGTTTAAAAGCTTACCCCCTGGTAGTATCCAAGATCTCCCTGCATTATACCAGACCTTCATAGACAAATGGGAGGTTAGGGCAAACCCTCGCCAGCTCCTAACAGACTACATGTCCCTTAAGAGGAATGTGGGAGAGAGTGTACATGATTACACCACTAGATTCAACAACATTTACAATGCTATCCCCTGACACATGAAACCTCCACAAGGTATGGCCCCGGCCAAATATCCTGATTGATTTGATGCTGACATGGCCTACGAGCTTAGAGATAAAGAGTACACCACATTAGAAGACATGGAGAAAGGAGCCATAACCATAGAAGCAAACTTGATGGAAAAAAGGGAAAGATTAAAAGCTGAGAAAAGGGTAACATATAGGGATGACATCGTAGCTTCCACTTTAGACCCAAACTATGACAGACTATCTAAAAACATGGATAAGATGCAACAAATGATGGAAAAAATGGTTGTCACAATCAGCAATCAGAATAGAAACCACAACCAAAATCAGAACCAAAACTTTAGAAGAAATAACAATGCTTCCAGCAGACAAAAAGAAGCAGACCAACAAGTTATTCCCCCATTCCAAAAAATTTTAGATGAGGATGAGGGAATCATTGAAGAGTCTGAAGGGACTAGAATAAACATTTTTGAAATAGAAGACTCAGTCCTTAACTATGATTCAAGGGAATACCAGCCCTCACCTTCATACTGGGATGAGGAATGGTTAGAAACTGAGGACTATAGATTAGGATTTGAAAATGCCATGTTACAGGTCATGGAATAATATGAAATTTGGAGCAAAAAGAACCAAGATACTTCCAAAACAAAGACTCTTGAGGTAACCATCAAGAAAAGACCTGATAAAACTTCTAAAGCATCTACTGCAAGTAACAAATCAGCAGCTGAAAATTCTGGTAAGCACAAGGAAAAGGACAACCAAGACACTGAAAAACAAAGTCAACCAACCAGCAGTACTGGCACTTCAGTTAGTATTCCTAATACAATTGTTCCCAACACTGTACATAGTGAGAAATCACAAACTGATTCAGCTACTAAGGCAATAGCAAATAAAACAGAATTAAGCACTCCAAAGACCCAGTCCAATTTCAATTTAGAGAGCGAGATTGCAAAAATCAAAATATCTGTACCATTATCTGAACTGGCCACTTAGAATGTATATAAAGGCCAAATTTTGAAAGCATTGAATTTGGGGGAAAACAATGATACTGTAAATTTGAATGATGATCAACCTGCTCTCCTGTTTGGCCCAAATATTGAGGGAAATTTTTAGGAAGGGGTAGTTCCACCTTTTTATATCAGTCTCGACATTCATGACGAAATACTCCACAATTCCATGCATGATTCTGGAGCATCAAACAATTTAATTCCTAAGGTAGTGATGGAAAGGCTAGGCCTGGAGATAACACGTCCCTACAAATATTTATATTCATTTGACTCTAGCAGAGTAAAATGCCTAGGCCTAATCAAAGACTTGTGTGTGAGCTTGACCCAGATCCCAGCTAAATGTATGGTCATGGATGTGGTGGTGGCAGATGTGCCACCCAAGTATGGTATGCTGCTATCTAGATCATGGGGAGCTAAACTACAGGGAACAATGCAGATGGATGGCTCATATGCCACTTTCCCTATATTTGGCCAAATTAGAAGACTATATAGAGAATCTCAGATGAAATTCTTAGTCAGTAGCCTCGAGAAGCCTGAAAATTTACCATTATCCTCTGTACACACAGACTTGGATTCTTTCATTCTTTATAACGACCAATCTTTAGGAGAGCCAGAATCTAAACGTGGAAATACAAGCAAGGACACAGAGCCCATGGACTTTAGAATGATGGCTACCCTAGAAGAATACGATGAAGAAAACCATGGGCAGGGTACTGAAAATGAAACTTAGAATGAACCAGAAACAGAACGCAAACAACAAGGTAGCCAACTCTCTGAACTCCATGCAGGCCATGAAGAACAAGATAACCCACAACCTAGTATAGACTCCTTAACGCAACGTAATGGAAAATCCCTGTGGGAAATGAACTTTGATGGATCCTGTACTAGGCAAAATGCTGGAGCAGGGGTGTGGCTACGTAACACAGAAAACGACTATGCAGAAAGCCATTCTTGCCATCTGCATTTCAAATGCACAAACAACATTGCAGAATACGAGGCCCTAATCCTAGGTTTAAATCTGCTGAAGAAATTACGGGCCCATAAGATAGCTATGCAGGGAGACTCTGAGCTTGTTATAAAATAGGTGAAAGGAGAATACTGAGCAAAACACCCTAGATTGAGGGCATATAGGGACGATGCCATGGATATATTGAAAAACTTCATGGAATACGAATTGGTGTTTGTTCCTAAGGGTCAAAATGCTATTGCTAACGGATTAGCTTGTCTGGCTAGTTCATATCCCAAGACCCCCGTTGACCAACAGATCATCATTCAGACCAAATTCAGACCTGTAGTGCCAGACAATGAAAAATATTGGCAGGTCTTCAAAGGAGACAAACAGATTGAGGATTTCTTAATAGGCATAAATGAGTTTGAATTTTCTGGTTCAGACTCTAAATCCGAAGATAGCTGCCTTAGTGAGGAATTCTCTAATGAATAATCCCCACCTTGCATCATAGAAATAATTCTTTTTTTGAAGAAACTGGAAATTCAACCATAAAATGGGAAAACGCGGATAGTGAAGAAATGGAGGTGCTGCAAGCCAAAGAAAAGAATATACCTAGAGGCTTGGCACCCTTAGAGGACCTTTCTGACTTTGATGATGTAGCAAAAAAGCCCACTATAGAACATGAAGACTCTGATGTGGAAGAATGCAACATAGGCACCGAAGATAAACCCAAAATGATCAAACTAGCTAAGTCCTTACCTGCAGACATGAAGAAGAAATACATTGACCTGTTTAAGGAATTCATGGATGTGTTTGCATGGAGCTATGAGGAATTAAAGGCCTATGACACCAACATCATACAACAAAAGATACCCCTGAAGGAGAATCAGAAACCTTTTAGGCAAAAACTCCGTAGAATCAATCCAAAACAATTGCCTGCAGTTGAGAAGGAAATTAAAAAGATGTATGACGCAGGCATAATAGTCCCTGTAAGGTTTTCTGATTGGGTGTCAAACTTAGTGGCGGTGAGAAAGAAAATAAGAGAGATTAGATTGTGCATAGACTTCAGAAACCTCAACAGAGCCTCCGTGAAAGACAACTACCCCTTTCCTAGAATGGAACATATATTACAGAAGGTAGTGGGCTCTAAAAGGATCTCCCTGTTAGATGGATTTTCCGAATACAAACAAGTTTTGGTACTCCCAGAAGATCAACTCAAAACAACATTTACCACCCCATGGGGCACATTCATGTATGTGAAAATGCCCTTTGGATTGATGAATGCTGGAGCTACCTTCCAGAGAGCAATGGACATTGATTTCTCATATGAGATTGGACACTTCATAGTTATCTACTTGGATGACTTGACTGTCTTTTCTAAAACTGAAGAAGAACACTTGAAACATCTGAGGAAAGTCCTTGAAAAATGTGGAAGGTACGGTCTGTCCCTAAATCCTAAGAAGACTGTTTTTGGGCTACAAGAAGAAAAACTTCTTGGTCACATTATATTTGAGAAAGGGATTAGGATAGACCCACAGAGGGTTGAGGGAATACTCCAAATCACACGCCCGAGAAACATCAAGGAGTTACAGTCCTTCATTGGGAAGATCAATTTCCTTAGGAAATTTATTCCCAATCTTGCTGAGCATGTCAGGAAAATGATTGATATGTTGAAGAAAGGTGCAGGAATTAAGTGGACTGTTGAAGCCAGGAAATCTTTTGAGTCAGTAAATCTTGCACTCACTCAAGCCCCTGTCCTTATCAGCCCAAACTTCTCAAAATATTTTCTGATCTTTTCATTTGCTTCTCAGCATACAATAGCTGCAGTCTTGCTGCAAAAGAATTCGAAAGGAAGTGAACAGCCAATTGCCTTCTTCATAAAAGCTTTGAGAGATGCACCCTTAAGGTACAACATTATGGAAAAACAGGCCTATGCTCTGGTAAAGGCCTTAAAAGAATTTAGGGTGTACATTCTGCATTCTCACACCATAGCCTATGTTCCAAATATAGTGGTTAAAGATATCTTGTCCCGAGAACCTGATGGGAAAAGGGGAAAATGGATTGCTACAATCTTGGAATACGACCTTGAAATAAAACCCACCAAGATGATCAAAGGTCGAGGCCTGGCCCAGTTAATGGCTGAATCAAACTTGCAGGCCCTTGACATTCAAAAGATAAATGCCTTAGATGAGCAGGAAGGATTGCCCCATCCAACTGTTGAGGAGCAGTTTCAGAACTCTCCCTAGTACTCCGATATCCTCTATGTGCTCACTAATCTCAATACCCCTCCAGAACTATCCAAAACCAAGGCCAGATTCACAAAACTCAGAGCCAGAAACTATTGCATCTTGAATGAAAATTTATATTGGAAAAATCCAAATGGCTTATTGCTGAAATGTTTGTCTGAAACTGAAGCTGAAAATGCTAAACAAGAATTTCATGCTGGAGAATGTGGGGGCCATCTGAGTTGGAAATCCACAGCAAATAATATACTCAGAGCTGGTTATTATTGGCCTACGCTATTTAAGGATTTCCATAAAATGATAGCCACTTGCCACAAATGCCAGATCTTTGAAGGAAAAAGAAAGCTCCTCCCCTTCCCCCTACAGCCTATCACCGTTGAAGGACCTTTCATGCAATGGGGTCTAGATTTTATAGGGGAAATTCACCCAGATTCTTCTGGACAGCACAAGTGGATCCTGACAGCCACTGGTTATTTCACTAAGTGGATAGAGGCCATCCCCACTAGGAGTGCCATCGACTCTGTCATTATTAGGTTCCTAGAAGGTCATATCCTCTCTCGGTTCGGTTGTCCAAGGAAAATAATCACCGACAATGTTGCTGCTTTTGGATCCAAGAAAATGGTTGATTTTTGTCACAGGTACCATATCACGCTTGGTCATTCAACTGCCTATTACCCTCAAGGTAATGGCTTGGCTGAATCATCAAATAAGAGCTCAGTGGCAATCATCAAAAAGCTATTAGAGGAAAACAAAAAATCTTGGCACAACAAGTTCGTGCATGCTTTGTGGGCTGACAGGCTTAAAACGAAGAAATCCATTGGCATGTCACCATTCCAGCTAGTCTATGGGACAAAAGCAGTATTTCCTACCAGCCTTGGAGTTCCAGTAGTCAAACTTTTCCAGGAGATCCAATTAGAGGAAGACAGCATGATAAGAAGGATAAATAAAAAAATTCATCTTCAACAAACAAGGGAGGAGGTATATAACAGAGTTGTCAGAGTTCAGGAAAACGTTAAAAGGCTATTTGAAAAAAGAACCAAAGCTGTTGATTTCAAAAATGGTGACAAGGTTCTGAAGTGGGACTCAAGAAGAGAGGACAAAGGTAAACATGGCAAGTTTGACAACTTATGGCAAGTTCCATATATCATTCAATCCACCGTGGGTCCTAATGCATTTTTCTTGCAAGAACTTGATGGTATAGAGATATTTGGGGGTCTTGTCAATGGAAAGATGCTCAAACACTACTTCTGCTAATTTTCATTTCCAGCTCCATTTCCATTGTACATACCATTTCAGTTTTACTTTCAAATAAAACAGAGAAAATGTTTCCAAAAAATAGAGAAGGTAAAGGTTCAAACATGCTCAAAACATGGACCTCTGAAAAGTGAAAAATATTGGCTCTAATATGATCAAAACTTGAGCCAAAGAAAGAAAGGCAGCTGGTCCTAACACACCCAAAATATGGACCAGCTAAGGAAAAGGAAGAATTAGCTCCAACATGCCTAAAACCAGAGCTGAAGATGAAGAAGAAAATGTGACTCTAATATGCTCAAAATATGAGTCACAAACAGAGAAGGATACTTCAAAAGTTCATATTTCAAGCCTTCAAAGTTTTGTTTCACTCCATAGCAAGTCAGACAGTTTAATCCTGGCTTGGCTATTTTTCAATTTCCAGTCTTAGAATGTAGGAGAAGAAATCTGTTGGACATTTTAATCCCAGCAGATGTTAGATTAGGTAGAAAAGCATATGAGGCAAACTATTTAATATGGTCTCATGGAGTAATAAGGGTAGATGTAGAATAGGTTTCTTTTCTGTTTTAAAAATAAAATGCTGAAAAGGGTCTGCTAGCTCAAATGCACCCTAAAGAGGAAAAGTGCTAGGACTGTAGTCTGGGTAGGTAGATTGATTGGGAAAATGTTTTCTGCTGATGTCTCTATCATATTGTGGCAGCAAAAAACTAAAAAAAGGGATGTGCCGAGCAGCAGGCATCTGGCCTACTCCAAAGATCATTTTTGGTTTCTTGACTCCTTCAAGAAGAAGCCATCCCCATGTGGAGCCACTGTTAGTCCCCCTAAGAAATTCTTGACAAGCTAGCTAGGGGCTAGAGTATGGTGGAGCCTTCAAGGAATGCCTTTCCCCTGAAAAACCATCCTCCTTGAAGTCTCTGAGTGCTATGCCTGATTTGAATCCTATTTGCTGACCCCTTTCTAAAAATCCTGCATTGCCCCTCATGCTCCTGCAAGACACCATTATTTTACCCCTTTCCCCTTGGTCAAAGTCCCCTTTGGTTCCCCCTAAATTTCCCTTCTTACCTTTCAAATTCCCCCAAAACCCTCTTTAAATTCCCCCCCCCCCAGCCTTTGTTGACCATGTTTCCCCCTTACTCCTCTATCATTCCCCTTCCTTGGCCTTCAAATTCCATTTTAAAGGGCTAAAACCCACTTTCCAACCATATAATAGGCCTAACCCCTTTCCCTCTAGCCCCGCTGATCTTTGCCCCCATGTAACCTGGCGTTGGGACCAAGCGCTAATCGCAATCGGAAGATCGGCGGAGGTCCAATTTCATTTGTAAACCTCGAAAGTTTCGATGCAATTAAGTTATAAGGTTAAGTCTCATGATGCATTTAACACCGTCGATCTATCACGGAGATCTGACGGTGGAGCGCTAATCGTAGGCCCCCGCTCGATCACAATCACAAAGTTTATGTGCGTCCCTCCAATCGGCCCATCGCAAACACTTGCGATGCGATTGATTGCACCCTATCTTCTGATCCCCTAATCCGTTTCTCCACCGTCGATCTTCGCGTCGGATCGGACGGTCCAGCACTAATCGCACTCTCCGCCCGATTGCTAATTGCAAGTCCCCCTTCCGATCGCAATCGCAAATCTTCTCGTCCGACTCCCGATTGCGATCTCCCGATTCAATCCGGGCCGTCCATTTCCCAGCTGATCCTATGGCCCAACGCTAATCACCTCGAACCCATTGCGCCTCCCATTTCCCCGCCAATTAAATGTGGGCTATTGATCTGGGCCTCGATCCGACGGTTGGCGCTTAATCGTAACATCACTCTGATCATAATCGAAACTTTTTAAATGTGTCACCCCTGCTTCCCCCGATTTCGATCCTCCGACTTGATCACGACCTTCCGTTCGCCCAAGATCGATGGCTCATATTGCATCGCCTCTTCCTCCATGTTTCTTCCTTCAGACCTTCCCAAACAGTTCATCATTTGATCCATGCCGTCCGCTGATCTCCTCCTCAGATCCAACGGTCCAAGTTTAATCGCATCTCCGCCTCCGCTGGGTCCCACCTTGTACACTCAGGTCCACGCTTTTTCGTAACATTTTCGCCCATTTCCAGTGCAATTTGGATTTTAACCAAAGTTTCACATTTGCATTAAAGTCAACATTTTGTGTTTGTTTCGTCTGTTTTCATAAGGCCGTCCCTCCACATTGGTCTCTGCCGTTGATCTTCACTCCCAGACCATGATCTAACTGTCTGCGCTGCATATCACCACCAAACCCCATTGTTCACGCATTTCACCACTTCACTACATTTTTGGCGTTATTTAACATAATATCATTGTTTCTGCCGCTGCCGCACCACCATATGTTTCACCCTCCGCTCCATCAGTCCTCCATTGCATCGATTTTCATCACACAATTGTGAGTTTTCTGCAGAGTACAAGAGTTGAAACGCCACCATAATTGCACAGTATGGAGGCAACCACAAGTTTTCCACTGACAGGGGCAAAGGAGTTAATGAATTGTATGTTTTATACATCAGCAGAGTGGTTTTCTCCATCAAAGGACAGATTTAAAATCTGCAAACCCTCTCCGACGCCATTAAAGCTCAGAATGCATGAACAAAGACAGTACGGGAACAGCATAGGGCTCGAGGCAGTAAATGGAAGACTTTCCTGCCCTCTCAAGGATTTCAGGAAGCAAAGGAACCAGTTCAAAGACCCATACATCACACAGAAGGTACAACACGAGAGATCGGAGTATCAGGGTTTTCATATCATCAGAAATGTTTTTCTTCATCAAAGGACAAAGTGCCCATGCAGTTTTCATTCCATGTCGTGTTTTGGAAAAAAATTTCTACCCTGACAACAGTCCTACATGATCAGAAGCGTTGTTGCACAAGTAGGGAAGATTTCACTGTTCTTTGTTTTATTTTTGTTATTCCAAATGTACCACACAGTACCGCAGTCACAACACCTAGGCCATACCAGAGATAAATGCAGAGATTTGAAATAGAATGGGTTTCGGCCCTCGTTTCTTTTCTGTGAGTAATGTTGCATTTAGTGTTCACCTACCTCCTCAGTCAATCTTCTGTGTCTCTTCTGCTATAAAACACAGAAGGAAATTATTGTAATGGTTGTTGATGAGATATCAGTGAAACGCAAGCATTTTCCTCTTGAGACAAGTTCTCTGTGTAATATTGTAAGATAGGCTGAATATTTGATGTATTCAGACTGAATGTTCAAGCTATGGGCTATGATGTACATGATTGGTGTTGTTTTTAATATGACAAGCATATTTCTTTGGATCCTGATCTAAAGCAGCTGGTGATGTTTTCTTATCTCTGTGTTTGATTTCATTTCATTCCATTTCTACTGGCTCGCATCAGAAGTTTGGCATAATATTTACCCTTGATAGGTACCTTATGTTGCGGCTCTCCCAACCCTTTATGTTTTCTGCTTATGTATGTATCTGAATATTGATTTCAATTGATTTCACCAGTGTAGTGGATGTTATTTCCTGCTCTCTGATGTATGAATTAATGAAATCTATGTTTATATGTTCTTGTTAGGATCTAGTTGAATGCATTAAGAATACTGTGGGGTCTAGAACCTTGTCTCTGCCTCTCTAGGATCTTTCCATCCCAATTAGGCCTTCCTAAGATCCCTTGTCCTACCTCTGATTTTGTACAATCAGGCCTTCCTAAGTATTGGAGTTAAATTACCTCTGACCTGATCTATAGACAGAGTTGGCTAGTTCTCCTCCTTTCATTTTCAGTCCTTAATGTCCCATTTCAACTATCATCTTTGAGATCCAAGTGCTCTAGATGACTAGCCCAACTGAAAGGTTGCACATTGATTACAAATAAATCCTTTCTTGACTCCATAGCCCAATGGCTTTGATGTTCCCTGAGTTATCTGTCTCAACTTAATTCCCTCTATGCTCATCCTTGTCTTGTATTGGACCTTCCTTTCTTGATTCCCAACAACCAAACACAAACAATCAAACACACAACCCTGTGCCTATAACTAGCCTAAAAATCTTAACTTAGAGCTTGAAAGATATACACTTTGACTCATCTAGAGAGATCCCTCTCTGGACCTAGGAGGGCTAGATCCTAAGGTCTGAAAGTGGTTCTATGTTGTCTCATCTTTTGGTCTTGTCAACCTGGCCAAAACATGGGAACCCCAACAGAGACATTAATGGAGCAGAAGAGAAATATCAGTGAAGGATCAAGAATTCAACGTTAAACATTGAAGATCTTAAACCATTATTCAGAGTTAGAAGGCAGAAGGTACCCCTTGTAGATAAAATACCTCAAGGCATTCTTTTCAGCACCATTTTCTTTCAGGAAAGGACGAAATTTTTATGTGATTTTACTGCTTTGCCGTGTTCCTGGAGCGATTTATACCCAGTGCATTTATTTCAGTTAGCAGGCCATAGAGTACAAACAGTGTTTCAAATTCATCAAGCAGTATGGGCATGCACGTCTCTGCCATTTCTTTTTAATGAGATAATTAAATGTTCATCACCTACTCCCTTTTTCGAGTTTTCTTGTTCTCCTATAAAGCTCCCAAATAACAGAGGATTTAAGGTTCCAAATTTTATCATAAAATTATGCAGTGAAAGGCTTTTTGTATGCATTTTGTAGAACTCTGGTATGAAGGCTCAGAACCCATAGGGTCTCAGTAAGGTGGAGTTCCATCTGTTAAAGAGGATTCTGGTCTTTGGTATTTCACAGTCTGTAACTTTCTCTTATGTGTTATTTAAATAGATCATTTCATTTCATCGATCTTTCCTGTATCATGTTTTGGAATGTGAGTGGCTCACTCATTTTTGGTATGGATTTATCGTAGTTGATACCCATACTCGGATTAGTCAAGCACTTTAAATATGGCTCATGCATGATATTCTGTTCCACTATTCATCTAAACCATATTTCTGCTATATTAGTTTCTTTGGGAGGGTGTTTTTAAAACACTATTATCATGTATGGATTCTTAGATTGGTAAGCCCATGCATGGTGGTATTGTGTATCTGGATATCAGCTCAATGTTAGCTAATATCTCTTTATTATTTCATTCACTACATACATCTTCTTATAACTTATTTCTGTGAGGTATTTCTGAATTGGCCCTCTTTACAGTAATCTGTATTTGAATTGTCTGTTGCTTTTATATTGGATTTTTGCATGTTGCCTCTGCAGTATTCTTTCCTTTGTTTCAGTTTTTGAATGTATCGGTCCCATTCAGATTAGTATTCATTTTTTACAAGAGATAGCATGAGAGCGTTTTATAGATAACTTCCTCTGTTATACCTTATGCTCCTTGCTATATAAGATGTCCTAGGAACTGGTCTATCACAACTCTAGGTTGTCTCTAGGAGTGACAACATATTTTTGGCGCCGTTTCTGGGGACGAAGTTGAGAAAATTTAAATCCCTGGGCCTCGAAAAAATCTAATTCACTCTTCAAGTAGGTGAGTATGGAGAGTTAAGAGTTGTAGATCCCTCACCTTGGCGACTCCACATTTGTTTATTTGATAAATCTATTTGCAGTCCTGGCTCCTCGTAAGCCACACCTAAGTTCAAATATGTCTCAGCCAAAGACACCTTCAGTGTTTGACCCTGAAAATATCATACATAGAAGAAATTGGAGGGAAAGGAAATAAATCCACTCTGAAATCCCTGAATTGTATATAGAAGACTTTCCATCCTCTTCTTCTCAAGAAGCTCAAGTGCCAGATCGCGACTCCACTGTGGGAGATACTGATTATTATTCAGATAGCTCACCTCGAGGAGGTGTCAGAAATAAATATAATTTTCACCTTGCCCCTGAGGTTGAAGAAGTTAAAGAAGTTACTGAAGTATCTGATGTTAACAGACCATTATTCCCCTCAACACCTCATTCTGTTGTTCATTATATTCCTATTGTTATCCATACTCCACTTCCACCTCCTCCTCCTCCTCTTACTCATCAAACTATTACACTACCTCCACCTCCTCCAATGGCCAATGTTCCAGGCTTCTTGCTAAATAAATATGCCCCTCTGGCATTATCCCAAGTGTTGAATGATATGCCACAAGATTATCGGAATATTTTACCCTGATTCAATGGGGAAAATGAGATTGATGCTCAAAAACATCTTGAGGTCTTCTGTTCTTTTGCAAAGAATTTCAATGTGGAACATTTAGATGTGGTCTTAAGGTTGTTTGTCAAATCTCTTGATGGTGAAGCTCAAAAATGGTTTAAGACACTGGCAAACCGTTCTGTTACTACTTGGGATAATATGGAAGATACTTTTCTCAGGAAATGGGGAGAGAAGAAAGATCATGGACATTGTCTCATTGAGTTCAATACACTAAACAAAAGACATAATGAAGGAGTATCAGAATTTATCAAGAGATTTAATAAATTGTATTTGAGTCTTCCTGCTGATATGAAGCCTCATCAAACTGCTTCTAAAGTTGTCTTTGTAGAATCCTTTTATTCAGAGTTTAGTTTCTCTCTTAGAGAAAGAAAGCCTGCTACTCTAGATGATGCTCAGTCAGATGCACTAGAGTTGGAAGAAAACTTTTCCTCCACTGGAAAATCAAAGGGAAAATCTGAACAAGATACTATAAGAAGAGGCAAAGAGGAGGTATCCACCTCTTATCAAGACAAAGACTCAGCTAATGACATAATGGAAGAAATGAGAAAAATGATTAAAAAAATGGCCAAGATGGAATTGGAGGCCAAGAATTCAGCCTCCAATAATTTCCACAATGCTCCAAATAGAGGTTACAATCCTCAGTATAGGAAACCACCCCTGCAAATATTTCCAAGGGAAGCAAAGGAGCAACAGGATAAGGTACCACACCCATTATACCTGGAAGGTCCAGTAGATGATTCTACTGAATACACTGCCTATGGACTGGAGGATGCAAATATTGCCTTTTCAAATAGTGATGGAGAAGAATGTCCTTTGCAGGGAAATGATGGAGCTGAGTGCTCAATGCAAGAAGAAGAAAAGACTAGAGACACAGAAGAAGCAGAAATTAATCATTATTGTAAACAATTTTCTGATTTCATGCCAGCACAGTTCAATAGAAGATATGATCTCAGATCTTCTAAGAAGAGGACTCATACTCAAGATCAAGAAGAGGAGTTACCCCAGAAGGAAGCACCTGCTCAGAAGGAGTCTACAATGCAGAAAGTCACAGACATAAAAAAACCTTTGCAGTCTAATGATCAAACTCCTTCCTCTTCAAATGTAGTCATTCCCCCTAATACAAAATATGAGTAAAAAGAAGTTAAACCCTCAGCTGAAAATAAAGAATCAAAAGAGGTTTAATAGAAAAGTCCTCCCCTATTTTCAGTCTCCAAAAAGAACTTGAGAAATTCAAAATCCTAGGCCCCTTGACTGAACTATTAAAGAAACCTGCATATCAATCTCAAGTCACCTCTTTTATGATCCCTCCAGAAGCAACACTCACCCCAGATAGTCTCAACCTTCAAGAAGAAAGACCCATGGTTGTATTTGGTCCACATGTTGAGGAATTAGATGCTTCTACTCCTCCCTTTTATGTATCTCTAGTGATTTATGACCTGCTATTACATAATTGTATGTTAGATTCTAGAGCTTCCCATAATCTACTACCTTTATCGGTCATGCAACACCTAGGATTACAAATCACCCATCCATACAAAGACCTCTATTCATTTGATTCCAAAAGAGTTAAATTATTTGGGATGATCAAGGATTTGGTGGTCAATTTGGCCCAAATCCCAGCAAAATGTGTTGTGATGGACATCGTGGTGGCTGACATCCCAGCTCGCTTCGGCATGTTATTGTCAAGATCCTGGGGAACAAAAATTGGTGGGTCTATTAAGCTGGATTTAACATATGCCACTATCCCAGTTTTTGGTGGCTAGGAGAGGAGATTGTATAGGGAAACTAGATTTGTCAAGATGGTGACTAATGCTAACAACTCTGTAAATTCACTAGCCTACAGTAAAGAAGGAGATTTCTCATGCTTGATGTTGGAAGAAGATCAATATTATGCTCATGAACCATCCTTCTTCCAGATCAAGACTGAGCAACCCTTGGAGAGCCATGAAACAGGAATCTGGACACTTCATTTTGATGGAGCAAATTCAATAGAAGTTAATGGAGCTAGAATACTATTGATTTCTCCTACAGGAAAATGGGTTCCATTGTCTTTCAAACTTGAATATGAAGCTACTAATAATGTGGTTGAATATGAAGCACTTCTATTAGGATTGCAGACAGCCATGAACATGAATATACAAAGTTTAAAAGTTCTGGGAGATTCAGAACTGGTGGTTAGACAAGTCAGGAATCAGTGTCAAACCAAACATCCATGACTGAGGACATATAGGAATGAAGTTTGGGACATGGTATAAAATTTCTTCTTGGCATTCAATATTCAGTTCATGCCCCGAAAATAGAATAGGATGGCTGATTCCCTTGCTATGGCTGCTAGTACATTTCGACCACCGCAGAACCCTCTTTTAAGATATGAAGTTGAGGTGCGTTATCAGCCGTCAATCCCAGATAACATTAAGCACTAGCAAGTATTTGAAGATGAAGAACAAATGAAGAGATTCCTAGAAACAGTGGGAGAATTCTCCAATATGGAGATTGATGCTGAAGAAGAGGTTGAGTCTAAAGATACTTCAGAAAGAAATTGGGAGAAGAAAGTGGCAGGTAATAAAGTGTTGCAGTTAAAGGGAAACATTATACCTAGAGGGTTGGTGCCTCTAGAAATATTATTTGACAAGAATGATGTCCCACTACAGCCAGGCAAAGTGGTAGAAGAAAATCAATTAGAAGACCTGAATCTTGGTACTGAGGCTGACCCCAAAATTGTAAAACTGTCCAGGAACATCCCTGGGGAATATAAAAAGCTATATCAGAAATTATTTCAGTCTTACAGAGATGTGTTTTCATGGTCCTATCAGGACCTGAAAACTTTTGATATTAGTATAATGCAACACAAAATTCCACTGAAGGGAGATGCAAAGCCTCATAAGCAAAAGCTCAGATAAATAAATCCCTTGTTGCTTCCTTCTATTGAGAAGGAAATCAAGAAGTTGTTAAATGCCAAAATAATTGTGCCATTGAGGTACTCTAAATGGGTGGCAAACCTAGTCCCTGTCCGGAAGAAGAATGGGGAAATAAGGCTGTGTTTGGATTTCAGAAATTTAAACAGAGCATCCTTAAAGGATAATTATCCACTGCCTAAGATAGATCACATCCTGCAGAAGGTGGTTGGAGCTTCTAGGATGTCAATGATGGATGGATTATCTGGTTATAACCAAGTGGCTGTACTCCTAGAAGATCAAAAGAAGACTTCTTTCACCACACCATGGGGTACATTTATGTATGCCAAGATGTCTTTTGGATTGATTAATGCAGGGGCCACTTTTCTGAGGGCCATGGACATTTCTTTTGTTGGGGAGCAAGATAAATTCTTGGTGGTCTACCTCGATGATATCACTGTATTTTCAAATAATGATACTGAGCACATTGAGCATCTGCATAGAACCTTTGGGAAATGCAGAAGGTATGGTCTCTCTCTAAATCCTCAAAAGTATTTATTTGCATTAGAAGAAGGAAAGCTTTTGGGACACATTGTAACAAAAGATGGGGTGAAGATAGACCCTAAGAGGGTAGAGGTTATAAATGGTATTGCTTTTCCTAGAAATAAGAAAGAGGTACAAGTATTCCTAGGACGCATCAATTTCCTGAGAAGGTTTTTCCCTAACTATGCTGAAATAGTTAGACATATAACTGACATGCTGAAAAAGAATAATGAAGTTAGATGGTCCCAGGAATCACGAGAGGCATTTACCAGAATAAAAAATGCTTTTGCAGAAGCCCCTGTGCTAGCTGGACCAGATTATTCTAAAGCTTTCATGATATTTTCTTTTGCATCACCTCACACAATAGCAAGAGTTTTATTGCAGAAAAATGAGGAGGGGTATGAGCAGCCTATAGCTTTCTTCAGTCATGTGCTCCATGGTGCAGAATTAAATTACAACATATTAGAAAAGCAAGCATATGCCCTAGTGAAATCCCTCAAAGAATTCCGCGTATATATCTTACAGTCCCATATCACTGCATTTGTGCCTACAACTACTATAAAAGATATTCCTATTCAGGGGGATAGTGAAGGAAAAAGGGGGAAGTGGATTTCCAAGATACATGAGTATGACTTAGACATCTGCGCTACTAAGCTGATCAAAGGAAAAGGGTTGGCCAAGATCCTATCTAAATCAAACTATCAAGCTTTGGGTATAAATGTTTCCATAATAGCAAGTGAGGTATCTGAGGAGAAAGAAGAGCAACAGGAAATTGGAGTAGCTACTCCAGAAACACATATAAAGTACCTCAACAGTCAATGGTACAAAGAGATAGTAGAATATCTCCTCACACTTAGCTGCCCTCCAAGCTGTGATAAAGCTAAATACAGAACACTAAGATTGAAATCACAGAAGTATATAGTCGCCAATGGCCGGCTATACTGGCGAGATCCCTCAGGTATCTTACACCTGTGTCTCACAAAGGATGAGGTAGTGAGTATTATAGCTAAATTTCATGAAGGAATCTGTGGGGGTCACTACAACTGGAGGGCCACTCCTCACAAGATCTTGAAGGCTAGTTTTTACTGGCCCAAGCTTTTTGGAGATGTTTTTGCCCAGGTAAGAGCTTGTGAAAAGTGTCAGAAATTTGCTGAAAGACAAAATTTGGCACCTCTACCCATGATTCCCGTGCATGTGGATGAACCATTTCGACAATGGGGAATCGATTTTATAGGTGAGATACATCCTCCATCAAGTGGTTAGCATAAGTGGATTTTAACTGCCACTGATCATTCCACAAAATGGGTGGAAGCCATACCTGCAAGGAACGCTACAGATACTGTGATAATAAAGTTCATGGAAGAAAACATCATATCCAGGTTTGGCTGTCCTGCCATAATAGTGACTGATAACGCACAAGCTTTCAAGTCTACAAATTTTGTGAGTTTCTGCTAGCAATATAACATCACACTAAGCCACTCTACAACCTACTATCCACAAGGAAATGGCTTAGCAGAATCTTCCAATAAAACCCTGGTAAGGGCACTGAAGAAGGCTATAAATGAAAATCAGAAAAATTGGGATTCCCAGTTGAAATTTTCTCTGTGGGCCAATAGAATTACCAGCAATAGAGCAACTGGGAAATCCCCATATGAATTAGTATATGGGAAGGTAGTAGTATTCCCTATACAGTTAGCCCTACCAGTAGCCCGATTCATGCAGGAAAGTCAAGAAGAACCTGATGATATGACCAGGTGGATAAACCAGTTGGTGGAATTGGAAGAAACACGCAATCAGGTAAATCAAAGGCTGACAGAATATCAGGAGAAGATGAAATACCTTTTTGATCAGCATGCTAAAGACAAGAATCTGCAGATTGATGATTTAGTGCTTAGGTGGGATATCCGGAGGGCTGAAAAAGGAAAACATGGTAAATTTGATGTGCTTTGGTTCGGCCCTTTCAAGATTGTCGAGCAGGGAGGTAACAATACTTTCAAGTTGGAAAATTTACAGGGAGATTTTCTTGATGCCCCTGTGAATGGTCAGTTCCTTAAGCCCTACTTCCAATTCTGATGCAGGCAAGGATAGCCTAGTGTATTATGCTGTATAATAGTTTTCTGTTTCATCTTTATTTGAATAATGTGGGTGTCATGATGAATCATGAAAATAAAAATGAAAGTGCTGAAGAGCAGTGTCCGAATAGAATATTTACCTATGGTCTACGAAGTTCTCGACAGGCCCAGGGATGAACATGCCGTCCCCAGGTGGAGCCAATGTTGATCATGTCAGCATTCTGTTAAATTTCATTAAATTCTAACAAACAATCCCCTTTAAACCCCCTCTAATTGGCCTAAAAAAATCGTTTTTCCGCCTATCATTCCCCTTTTCTAAACTCAAAATGGAATTAAAAAGGGCAAAAACCCACACTTGAAAATATATATGGTCTGGCACCTGTCGACCCTAGCCCCTCAACCTTTTTCTCCACGTAACCTAGGTGTTAGACCAAGCCGCAGCCCGAAATGCGCTTATCAAATGAATATCGGGTGCGTTCATAATCGTCGATCTATACTGATCAGACGACGTTTGTTCACCCCTGTCGCGCCCATAGCCTACCTGCCTACCATTTGATCAAACTGTAAAATCAACGGCCCAGAGTCTATCTGTCCCGGTGGTCCCCGCCCTGCCTCCACTTTTCAAAACTGCCCGGTATCTATCGCACCGCCTTTCATAGGCGGGCAGTATTTCTCAATTCGGAGCGATTCCATACATCGTGCAACACGTGGCTCCGTCACTATTCCAAAACCGCTACCTCATCACACGTTATTTTTTGATCGAGGATATGGAGAGATATGCATTATAGCCGTCCGATCTGGGGGTCTCCATCCAACAGTCATCGCACTACGGAGATGCACGGGTGTTAATCCAAGTGTACAGTGCCCCTGGCCCACAGTCCATCGCCCTCCGACGCAGTTTCAGCCATTGATCTCGTCTTGAGATCGAACGGTCCAAATCATTTGCATGATCTGTCGTTGACTCAGTCTTCCTCCATGTCACCCGTTCCACATGTGTGTCACATGTTCCTCCTCCCATTATATATTCCAGTCATAAGTCAAATTTTCATTGTTTTATGTTAAAAACCTCCACCCAGTTTGTCTGCCATAGTTCCACTACATTTTTCATTGCCACCGCGCATACTTCTGCCATTTCATCATGCCGCGTTGCTACACAGTCATCCCCACTGCATCACCATCCCCATGCATTTGTTTTCTTGACGAGTTTACGGGTTTTGCAGGGTTTACAGCGGCAGAAAACTATCATGATTCACAGTCTCTATTACTATGATAGAGGACACATCAAAGGACCATTTCCAGGAGTTGAAATTATGAAGAAAGGCCTGGGAAGATATGTCGACAAGACTTCCATTAAAGCAGTGTGGTTAAAATATGTCAAACCCTCCAGAGTCATTCAAAGCACAGGTTGCACAGATGGAGACATTAATGGAGCAGCAGAGAAATATCAGTGAAGGATCAAGAATTCAACATTCAACACTGAAGATCTTAAACCATTATTCAGAGTTAGAAGGCAAAAGGTGCCCCTCGCAGATAAAATACCTCAAGGATTTCTTTTTAGCACCATTTTCTTTCATGAAAGGACAGAATGTTTATGTGATTTTACTTCTTCGTCGTGTTCCTGGAGAAATTTCTACCCAGTGCATTTATTTCAGTTAGCAGGCCACAGAGTACAAACACCATTACAAAGTCATTGAGAAGTATGGGCATGCACGTCTCTTCCATTTTGTTTTAATGAGATAATTAAATGTTCATCACCTACTCCCTTTTTAGAGTTTTCTTGTTCTCCTATAAAGCTCCCAAAGAACAGAGGATTTAAGGTTCCATATTTTATCAGAAAATTATGCAGTGAAAGGCTTCTTGTATGCATTTTGTAGAACTTTGGTATGAAGGCTCAGAGCCCATAGGGTCTCATTAAGGAGGAGTTCCATCTGTTAAAGAGGATTCTGGTCTTTGGTATTTCACAGTCTATAAATTTCTCTTATGTGTTATTTAAATAGATCATTTCATTTCATCCATCTTTCCTGTATCATGTTTTGGAATGCGAGTGGCTCACTGATTTTTGGTATGGATATATCCTAGTTGATACCCATACTCGGATTAGTCAAGCGCTTTAAATATGGCTCATGCATGATCTTCTATTCCACTATTCATCTAAACTGTATTTCTGCTATATTAGTTTCTTTGGGAGGGTGTTTTTAAAACGCTATTATCATGTATGGATTCTTAGATTGGTAAGCCCATGCATGGTGGTATTGTGTATCTGAATATTAGCTCAATGTTAACTAATATCTCCTTAATATTTCATTCACTACATACATCTTCTGATAACTTATTTCTGTGAGGTATTTCTGAATTGGCCCTCTTTACAATAAGCTATCTCTAAATTGTCGGTTGCTTTTATATTGGAGTTTTTCATGTTGCCTCTACAGTATTCTTTCCTCTGTGTCAGTTTCTGAAGGTCTCAGTCCCATTCAGATTAGTATTCCTTGTTTTACAAGAGATAGCATGAGAGTGTTTTATAGATAACTTCCTCTGTTATACCTTATGCTCCTTGCTATGTAAGATGTCCTAGGCACTGGTCTATCACAACTATAGGATATATCTAGGAGTGACAACACACTCCTTGATGTGTTGGAGCACATCCTCCTTCAGACCCTTCCATGAGAATCTTTCCCAAATAGCCCGGTATGTCTTGGTGAGTCCTTGATGCCCAACAAGTGGTGAATCATGTGATGCCTACAAAATCTTCTTCTTGATCTTAGAATCTCCAGCCAAGAAGACCTGATATTGGTAATAAATGACCTCATCCACCACTTACCATTTTATGCCTCTCATCAGTCACCTCTCCATCTATGATCTCACATGTGAAGTGATCTTTGGAATATTCCACTAGCAACTGAGCCTTCCAATCTGTATCCATGTTCATTAATGACAGCACTGTTGGCCTCTTAGATAGAGAATATACCACTATATTTCTCTTCCCCTTGACATATTCTACGTCAAAGTCATAGGCTTGGATCTTACTCACCCATTTATGCTCCCTCTCTTGAAGCTGCTTGTGCTCAAGAAATAATTGAAGACTATTGTGAGCAGTCTTCACTCAGAATCTGTTACCTATCAAATATTGCTGAAACTTGGCTAAGGCATGCACGATAGCAAACATCTCATTATCATATATCAGATACAGTTTCTCATGTGGTAGAAAATTTTGACTCTCAAAATCTATGGGATGTCCCCCTTGCATCAACACTGCTCCAATGCCCTCCCATGAATCATCACATTCCAACACAAAGGGTGGGGAAAAATATGGTAGATCCAATACTGGGTAGCTACTCATCACCTCCTTGAGCTTATCAAAATCTCTCTATGTTGTGGCTGTGTTGGTGTCACAAAGGTGGCTTATTATAGGCAACCTTAGTGCTTCTCATTTAATTGTCAACCTGACATAAGTCTTCTTATTTCAAGAGTGTAAGCACAATATATGCAAGTGAGATCAACTGATAGTTACTCTATGTTGCTTATGAAAAAGGATTATTTAATCTTTTCAATTCAATCAACTCAAAGAGAAATGGCTTGGTAGAACATGGCTAGCTATTCTATCTATTTAGAAAATAGAAACCTATGGTTGAACAGTAGAATGACAGTTTGAAGAGAAACCTTAATGAATTGAATCAACAATCTAAATGAATTGAATGAAAATCTAAATGAATTGAACAACAATATTAATGAAGTTAACAATAATCACTTAATGAATTGAACGACAATCTAAATGAATTGAACAACAATCTTAATGAAGTGAACAAAAATCACTTATATAATTTTGCATTGGAATTATCTTTGTAAACAAACTAATTGACATTAATCAACACTTGGATGTCTTACTGTGCTGAAAGAATAATTTAATCCGCAAGAACAAGTAACATCGAATAGTAACTATTCTACGATTTGTAAATAGATTGCAAAGGCATTGGAAGAAAATGGATACATCCAATGGTGATGAAGCATTATTATAAACCAGAGAATATGAATGCGATTATTCTAAATCAATAAGCACAAATTCTAAACTGCTCTGAAGAAATAAAAAATGTAACTTTATTGAGTGGAAAATTACTTTACAACCGCACCATATAACTGGACATTGATTCTGTAACTAACGCACAACATGAAACCTCTAGGGGTTGGGCCCAGACCACCAGAAGCTATAACGTAGTGAAAACCTCAAAAGATAATTGTTCAAAACATCAAAAACTCCTTATTACATCAAGGGATACTACAAGAATAAAATTAGGCAGTTCGGTCCTGATGCATTGATTACAGAAGGAATTTCCTATTCCTATTCGACTCCCTATCTAGTTCTTCCTTGGTCCTTTTAAAGGCATTTTCATGCAATGAGATATTATTTTCCAAACGACAGCCCGTTGTGCGTGGCTATCATTTGAGTTCTTGAGCTTGAACCTGTTTGTCTGCCTTCTGCTAGCTTCTGGGAGTTACTGAGATCCCATACATTTGTGTCTGTCGGTTATCTTCTGTTTACCATTGGTTCAGCTGGTTTTCCTTCCTGCATATAGAGACACAATAATTCAAATTTCTATTATAGAAGCATTCCTTTTTTCATTAGCCCAATTACTCTAGTTTTCATAAATCTTTTCTTTCTTTATTGTTAATATGAAGAAGAATTCCCAAAATTGTGACATAATTTTAAGTAATTATAAGGTGAAAACATACCTCAATTCGAGCCCAACATACTCCCCTGCTTACCTATTTGCATGTCCTCATGCAAACAGATGGTTGAGATGTAGATTTGTTAAGGAGTAGGCAGGGTAGACTTCTTCCTTTTATGCTATAAAACCCTGTTTCTGTCTAATTATTGCAAAGGAAGCATTTGTATACCCTTCTAGAAATTCATTCTTGAAATTCCTAATGACTGGTGTAGCCCTCAGGGGAATACCAAATAAGAGGGCATATATATCTACATCCTAACCATGCAGGACCCATTCTGAAGACTAGGTTACTATATGAGAGGAATCTGGAGGCAGAAGCCTTGAAATTTCTGTAGCCAAATGGCTTCCTATTCTTCATATTGTTTGTGGAGACCATCCATATTTGCTTAGCTACTTCCAACGCTGCTTCTTGAATATCTTCAAAGTATTCCTGTCCATTTCTGTAATGTCTTTATGGATGGGTCCCATTCCAGTCCTTACACCTTTCCTCTGTATTAATTTATTATGTTGGATAAGTAGCTGCAGTGGTTTTGTATGTTCTCCTCTGACCCATAGGTCTAGGCCATGTTCTCTCTTTTGGAAGTTGTTATAGGCCTTGGCCCACCTAATCTGGTTCTTAGCAAATGAGAGGAAGGTTTGGAGCTAAACATCCCCTATAAAGGTATTATGATTGTTGTGTGTGTCTTCTTCTAGAAAGGAATTGTGCATGTAGAGTTCACATAGAAGGCGTTGGACCTCTTCATATTGATCATTGCAGTAGTGGAAAAACTCTTCTATGGTTATGAAATTAGTGGACTTCCTTGCCCTGACGGACTTGATTTTCAGTAGTAAATATCGTTCCGTTAAGAACATGGCATAGTTGGTAGCTGGTGCCCTACAGGTTAGTGCATCATAATACAGAGAACAAATCGTAGTGATTTGTTTCTTGGCCTGCTCCAACTGTTCTCGTGTCCTTTTTACCTTTTCCTATTCCTCTCTGAGCTAGGAAAATGTTTTGTCTTCTATGGAGGAGAGTTCTATGAATTTCTTTAGTAGTGCTTGGTATTATTGTGCTGGAACCACCTCCGTCCTACATTGTGCTAGCTCATGTTGTGTTTTCACCATTTCATTATTTAATTTTTGGTTAAAAACTTTCTCTACCAGGTGGGCTTAGGTAGGGGCTTCCTCTGTTTGGGTCTCCTTCTCCTTTATAATTTGCTGCTCAGTTTATGTAGAAGCTTCAATGGTGTCTACTAGTTCTATTTGAATTTCGGTCTCATTAGTACCTTCTTGGTCAGTCTGTATCCCAGTTTTACTAGTATCGGTTAAATTTTTTTGTACCTCAACATCTGTAGTAGCTACCAAGTCGGTTTGTACACTAGAAATTTGGCCCAATTTCCGACGGCAACTTCGTTTCTATTCCGACACATAGTCGTCGCAAGAGCAACAGTTCGAGGACAGACAAAACGTGGTTTTCCATAACGTCGCAATTCTGATGCCTTGACAAAGTGTCACAATATCGACACTTTTTCTGTCACTTCCAAACAAGCGTCGCTCTTCCGACGTTTCCCAAACCGTCTCTCTTCCGACGTTTGTAAAGTGTTGCAATTTCGACGAAATGTGGTCCGGCGTTTTGAACGTCGCTCTTCTGACGTCTTTATACTGTCGCTCTTCCAACTTTTCCAAATTGTCGCAATTCCGACACCATACAAAAGTGTCACAAGACCGACGCATTGCAAAAGTGTCACAAGACAGACGTTTTCCAAAAGCGTCGCAATATCGACGCCAGGAAGAACTGTCACAATTCTGATGATATGCGGTCTGACGTTTTGAACGTTGCTCTTTCGATGTATTTATATTGTCGCTCTTCCGACGTCTCTAAACTCTCGCAATTCCGATGCCATACAAAAGTGTCGCAAGACCGACGCTTTCCAGAAGCGTCGTAATACCGACGCATTCCAAATGCGTCGCAATCCTGATGCCAGGAAGAACTATCGCAATATCGATGGACGTCACAAGACAGGAAGAAATGTTGCAAAATGGAAATCGTTCAAAACGTCGGAAGACCGACGCTTATAAGGCATCGGAAGAGCGAAGCTTACAAAGCATCGGTATACCAATGACGGGTTCAATTTAAAAAAAAAAATGAAACTCCAAAACAGGACAGTAAGTCTCAAATATTTCTTATGAATTGTGGGCGTTCCAATTGTTATGAACATAATTTGACCATGAAATATTAATACCTCTGTTGAACATTAGTTAGGACAATAATAGTCGACGTATATACGTGTGGGGCCCCGTGCTAGCGGCCTTTCCACATCCAACGGTGGATAATATGTTGCTCTGGCCTTGACGATCCAACGATCCAACTGGATATCACACGAGTTAGTTGCACGATCGTTAACTTGCATTGAGAGTGGGTTTTCAAAACTTCTCAAGGCCACGTGTCGGCCTCTGACATTGATCACGTCCAAATGGGGAATATCTCTTATCGTACAAAGGCGGTGCGATATGTAAGAAACTCGTCTTTACTGTGCAGTCCTCAAGGTTTCAACTACTCTTACTTTAGGTTCTGTCTGCTTACCAATGACTTATTGCCATCGAACTCTACCTCGTTGTTCATCCTTCACATAGCCATACCAAACAAACTCGGGCATGACCATTTTGAGGAGACATGACGCATTACATATGCCACGGTTTATGTCTTATGGTTCCAACAAGGTTAGTATCGACTCTGCAAATCGATACACTGTTACTTGGTTGATTCAATTGCCTACACATTCACAACACTCATTACGAGGTGTTACCTAGCTCACAGAGGTTCGAGCACAACATCTCCTTGCTCTACCACAGATGCACGGGAATGTCATTAACCTAATTCACCCTCTATTCACACAACTAATTATAGAAAAAATCCCCAACTGTTTGACATACTTATATGTGGAATTCACCGATGCTCATAAGTCCTGAGTCATTAGCTCGTGTTGCACCGAGAACTCAACTAGTCTATATGCACATAACCTCATCACAGGGTTTCTTAATTACCATGGGATTTCAATTATCTTTCACCAGGATGCGTATATATATTCACACACATAAAAATTACTCAATAAACACACATATAGTACTAACAGATTCCTTATATAAATTAAATTTCTTACAGTCTCCTAGTCCTCAGCCAAATCTTCGATACAATGGCCTCCTCTTCCCTATGCAGCTCTATGCAGTTCTCTTTGTAGGTCTTCTGTGTAGGTCTATTGACTCTGTCACGGAGGTTTATTTTTATATCATTTACAATGAATCAATTCGAATTTGTCGATGACTCACAAACTCTTCAAATTCCTAACTCTGAGACTAACGCTATGACAGACATTGACATACTCCTAGAATTAGCTTAACTTCTGAAACTAAATATCTCTTTAGGTGCCCATTAATCATTCGGGCAGTTACATTTTCTCTACAAATTAACTAAATTAGTTCAACTATGGATAATTTCATAGGGAAATAAAACATGAGACCCCCCTTTACATTTATTTATGTACAAAAGTTGTCTTGGGCTTAATGCCCCTACATCAGATAACATAGTGAGGGGCTAAATTTCGAGAGCTTCCATGCATATGTAACATCTTCGAAGCATTTTCATGTGGTTTAGCTACACTTGTCACTAAAATTGATTTTAGATTAAATATGAGAGATGTTTTCAGCGTAACAAGAGCCATTTCAGGTTTCATTGGAAACATTATTTAGAAAACAAACTTTTTGCAATCAATCTTCATACCGAAGTAGCATATATTCAGTTTCACAATGACCTAATGTCATCATGTACTCAACAAGTCAATTGTTGCAGTGTCATACAACCTCAATCCTCAAAGATCTTTACAAGTGAGAATTTCAGGTCTGATTTAGAACAAACCTGTTAGAGATTTTACTGAAATCAACTTACATTCTAATGCTAATTTAATATAGAGATTAAGATTCTGAATCTATGATGTTACTATTGTTGCCAGTATTTTTATTGTACTTGTGCCATACCCAACTCCACTAATAGTAATAGCAATGTTGAATCCTGATCAGTCTCCATCCATGGGATTTTAATGGCCCTTAGATGTGAGATTCATATGCCAAATTGAATCATTTCATAGAATGACTCCACTGCATATTACTGCCTTTTAGCTATGGCTAAGTATCAATTTTACCAATTTGGCCAGCACTTGAATATAATCCTAATTACATCAAATTTCAAAATTTGAGTCTAACCGTAAGTGCATAAAATTCTGCAAAACGCACTTACGCAACACAGTCTAGTAGGGGTTAACATGCCTATGAAGTATTTAAACATTGTTGAGGGCTAAGAATAGTTGGACTTTTCAAACTAACCAAACTCACTTTTGACCACTTCTAGTAACTTTAGCCTATAGATGCACTCATAAAAAGAAAGAAGGTGGTCCAATAAAAGGAAGGCGACTGGTTGTGTGTTTCATATCCTTTTTCTTGTCAGCTGAAAGCTTTCCAAGAAGAATAAATCTACTGAAGCATGAAACTGATTTTGTTGCTGCCCCAACTACCATTGATATACATCACAATGTGTCATAGTTTACTGTAAGCCTCTATTGAGAGTGGGCAACACTAAATCCAAGTAATTCCCCTCATCCCTTAAAAGAAACCTCTAAATATAACTAGAAATTTCAAATAGTTAGTAAAGGAAAAGTACAAAGATATAACAAATCTGTGTTGAGCCAAAAACCTGTGCATTCACAACAAAACTGGGATGGATAAAACTTAAAAACAATTATGGACTTTGACAGAAAATAGTCTTATGCATACAAAATGAAAGAAGCATTGGCATACTACTATGTTTACAAATTTAAGGACAGGTAGAGTGAGTCTCTGGGCAACACAGTTTCATGTGGAGACCCTAGATCCTTGTACCCACAATATCTAGTGACTTATAAAATGATTGCCAAAACAATGCCTTTGCTATGCATGCAATAACACCACCTGTATAATGAGGGATATGTAATATTGTCTGAGAAGTAGATCTATACAGTGGTCCAAGATTTTGTATTTATGGAAGATACAACTGATTTTGGCATGAAACATGTATCCAAGATTTCGATGTGCCTTGTTTCAGAGCCCATTGATGATTTACTATGAAACCTAAAATTTCAAAACAAACACATTGAAATCACAGGATCTCCATCACGAATTTCATAAATATTATCTGTCTTTTGGGCACTGGAATTAGATACCATAAGAGGCCCACATGGCCTATACCACCAATGTTGATTCTTTGGCACAACATTTTCAAAGCCCAAATTTCTCCCCGAGACATCCCTCTCTGCCAAAACTGGAGAGATGGTACTGGACATTGAAGTGAAGGCCTCTGATTCAGTATGGAATGCCATAAATTATTTATTATAAAAGTCCCATGAACAAAAAACTAAGTCCAATGTACAACCTACAGATTCGGCCACCGCAAATTTACCAGAGCAACCATCTGAACGAGCTGCTCTGATCAACCAACAATCACCCCACATGTTTGGGGTAAGCCCATATGGAGCTTTATATTCAACCTTCTCCTGGAGATTGGAAAAAAAAAATACTGAGTATTACTCATACATCAACTGCCATTTATGTTAAGGGAAAATTTAAAGAGTGCATAAATATTTTTGAAATCCCAATCATAGTTTCTAGAAAATTTCAACAATTTTTGAAATGAACTACATCCTATTTAAACTACATCAAATATTTAGGCAAATCATTTTTTTAAATAGAAATTGGTGAGTTTTATTTCAAATATATAAATTTAAACCATGAGAATAATCTAACCCCTATGATTTTCCCTATTTCTAATAGAAAATACCAAAATGAATAAATTATAACACACATAAACCCCAAAATTAAGTGCAATAATTAAAACCTCCACACCTCTGAATTTTCTATATTGTGAAAAGAGAAGCATCCATCATCATGGGAAAGCAAAATCGATTCTCCTTCTGATACAAACCAGCCTGTAGTAGATGTCTTATGGCTGAGTTGATTCAATCGATCACAGGAAACCTCTTCAGTTTCTTCAATATTGCCAAAATGCTCTGGCTTGTTTTCTTGATCATCATCAAATTCCATATTTTCATAACATTGAATTAGTTGGGGTTCATTATGATCAGGTCCAGTGCCTATTGCAGAGCTCCGGACATCCAATCCAATATTGGAACTGGCATAGCCATTCCCATTAGAGATTGTAAGTCCTGCTTCTGGCTTTAATTCAGTAAGTTCAAGAGCACTAGAACTGGATTCAGTTGATTTAAACTTGGTATAGTTGTCCTCTGATTTGTATTCTGATACAACACTATACTTGTGCTTCAACACAGACAGAAATTTTGTAGAAATGGGATCTTCATCTATGGGGCTTATGGATCTGCCCTAAAAAACATCCCGAATATCTGATTCATTTTCATTCAACTGATCATGCAAATCCACCCTCATCTTCAGCACAGTAAGCTGAATTGAAGACCGGTTTTTCAGCAATTTATGGTGGGGCTAAATCTTGTCTTCCAGATCTTGACTATTTAATCGTTTAATTGGTTTTTTCAGAGACCTGACCATAGAATCAAATGAATCCTGCGAATCCTGTGAAATAATAAACAATAGTAAGGCCATTATTTATTGGTTTGAAATAATAAACAACATGCAACAAACCCACATAATTAGTAAATTATCTAAAGAAAATAATTCCTACATATTAAAATATAAAGTTATAACATACCAACTCATACTCCAACATAACATATGTATCAATATTCTTCTTCTGTATCTTCTTGATCTTCATCCAACTGATCGACATCTATATCAACATCTGATTCAGAAACGGTGTTGAAATGATCGACCATGTAATCATCATCATTAATTATGTCATTTTCAATGATATCCTCATCAACATCATCATCAATAATTTTTTCCTCGTCTCCTATGCTTGGTTCATCTTCTAAGATATCTTCTTCGTCTGTCATTGCATCTTCCTCCTCATCTACCACTGCATCATCTTCTTCTTGATAAATATCATCTTCTTCCTCTACAATATACTCTACTAGCTTTCCTCTTGGATCATATCTAATAGCAAATGACCATTCGTTCTCACCTGGAACCTATGAGTAAAAGACTTGTTCGCATTGGCTTGGAAAAACATAGCGATATTTTCCTGCTTCAAACTGTGATTTTTTAACCATTGGAAATCCATTGTCATGTTGAATAAGTTTTCTATCATCATCACGTACATTCATTCGTAGCCTCTACCATTTGATGTCGAACAAAACTATTTCGAAAGAATTAAAGTCACACTCAACTATATCATCTAAGAACCCATAATATCTATTTTCAGATTCTCGAGGATGTCTATCACTCCTAGAGGAAACATTAGTGACCTGGAATATTGTAGTTATCCCACTATCATAATTTTTCATATTATCATCCAACTATTTAACGCGAAATTTACGACCATTGCACCACATAGCCTTGTGGTGTTTCAACTGCAATATGCCAAACATGAAAAAGATGCATTCTCAATTAATAATTAATCATATAATTTACACAACATGAAAATTAACTGAAAAATCAAACTTGTTGTCACATTATAAATATAGTATAAAATAAGTAATGAATAAAATAGGTTAATTAATTTCTTTCCTTTCTATCTTTCAAACCATATGCTAAATTGATTTCCCTGTTCGTAACATTTCCATCTCCACTACGATACGCTTCTCTAATCAATTTAGACAGTAGTTGCCATGATAACCTATCATTGTTAGGTGATTTACATGTTTCAATCCATTCACTCATCCACTCAAGATTGTTTGAAATGTATAAAAGCAATGCCTCATAATCTTGAGCACCTGAATAAAAAAACAATAATTCACCAATATTAATAAATATTACTTATAACCATGGAAAATTATATTAATTAATAAAATATGAAAGAATAAGACCTAAATTAATATAATGATCATATACATGATGTAAAAAAATGAAACATTATATGTATTATACATAATAAATCTTTTACCTCCTACTTTCTTCATTCTACCTTTTCCCAACAAGTGCTCCACTTCAAATTTTTTGATGGAGTTCACATCCCAAATGCAATCCACCTCCTTCATGGCTGGCATAGCTAATATAGGAAGATAATGACTAATATACACCATGGATTCATATACCACATATCCCTCCACCATAGAACCCTCAGGTCGTGCTCTTTGTCTAACCAAAGCCTTCAAGGATTTCAGGGGCCTCTCGACTATCCACATTGACCTTGTGTGTACTGGTCCACACATTTCAATCTCCTCAACTTTGTGTATCAAGTAGTGTTCTTGTGCATTGAAAAATGTTGGAGGTAGATACTTTTGCATTTCACACATTAGCTGAGGAATTTCTCTCTTCCAATACTTTATTTCATCTTGATGTATTTCATTCAATGACAACCATCTGCAAATCATTATGCAAGGTTATTTCAATGAAACATAATATATATTTCATTTCAAGTAAATTAATACATCATTTCATCAAGTGCGAAAATAAATTGTAGCAATTAGATTTTGCGTATAAATCAAAACTACTTACCTCATGTATTTACTAAGACCATATATAACTTGTTTGACATTGTTGTCGAAGTCATTTGGGAGAGATACAGGTAGAACATACTATAACAATAAAAAATGAATCATTATTGGTTTCCAAATTAAACAGAAAAAAGGAAAATTTAAAATATTTATTCAAGCAATAACATACAAAAACGTATACCAAAAAAATTACCTTAACAAAGGTATGCCAATCATGTGTTTTCACCCCACTGAAGTCACCTTTCTTCATTAAGATATTATTTATGTTTGAAGCAAAACCTGTTGGAAATTTAATTCTTCTAACGACCTCTTTTACATCATTGCTTTGTTGTTCTGTTAATAACCATGGAATATTATTATAATTTTGACCTCCATTGTTATTTGATCTATCGATCACACTTTTCATTGCATGATTCGATTTCTCAATGTTAGCACAAATTTTGTCAAATTTATCTCTATCATGTGCACCATCTATGGTTCGCCATAAATTTTCTGTCACATTCTTCCCGACATGCATTGTATCAAACAAATGAGTTATTTTTAGGTCGTCATAGTAGGGCAACCTCGTGAATTGAGAAGGATAACATTTCATTCCAGGTCGAAGTACAATATTAGTACCTTCACCACAACGATGACCTTGATATCAAAGAATAAAATAAATTAGAACAATATTAATTATAAAATACAACAAAATAAATTCATTAGTTAAAAAAGCAATTCCAAACATTACATAAACAAATAATATATATATATATATATATATATATATATATACACACACACACACAAAAATTACGTACCAGCTGCTTGACGATTATTAATTCTGTTATATTCCAACATCCACAACTGAGGTGTCATTCTTCGTGGTTTTAATCCAGTTTCTTCTTTATCATTGAAAATATGTTTTTCAGTAGTATGATACTTATGGTTCCTAGGGAGGAAGTGCCTAAACTCATCAAACACCATCTTTCTTAAGTCTGGCGAATGACGATACTTCATCTTAGGGCCACAAACTGGAGATGCAAATCTACCCTTTGTTTGAAGACCTGCAATAGATGGATCAATAACAATTAATATACTATGAGATCATTTTTAAAACATGCAATATGGTATATCTAATTTAGATAATTATGTATTATATTAAATTGCAACGAAATATTACATACCACAAACATGTGTTAGTCCTGGGGCATCATGAATTGTCCATACAAGCATTCCACGACATTGAGATCTCTTCTGCCTGATTGGTTTAGTGATGTCATACATAGTGACACCATGCCATAACTGTATTAGCTCATTGATAAGAGGCTCAATATATACATTCATATATTTCACCTGGTACTTACCTAATTGTTCAAAATTACGGTACATAATAATTACTACCACGATATATGTATATATAAGTAAGTAAATAAATAAAATATATATTTATGCAAACAACGAGAGAAATGAAAATTTTACATTCAAAGAAATAATGTATCAAATACCTGGAATAATCATAGTCAACATTATGTGCTCCCTGTTTATTGACATCCAAGGAGGAATGTTATTGTTGATAATGAAAATAGACCACACTGAGTAAGTAGATCTGAGCTCTCCGAATGGATTAACACCATTAGCTGCCAATGAAACCCTGACATTACGAGGTTCATTTTTAAAATCTACATATTTTTCCTCGATTTCTCTAAATGCATAACCATTTGCAGGCATTCGAAAAACACCATCTCCACTTCTATTCTTTGAATGGTAATCCATAAACTGTGCTATGCTATTACACCTGAACATTCACTGCAAACGTGGAATTATGGGAATATGACGAAGAACCTTTTGAGGCACCTTTTTGGTTAGTTGATCTGTTCGATATCTACTGGTACCACATTTCAGACATTCTGTTTTCAACACATGTTCTCCATAATATATAATATGATCTTTAGGACATGCATCTATAGTGTTATATTCCATTCCAAAGTGTTTCATAATAGCACGTAGATCTCGATATGTTCAAGGTAAAGTATTTGGCGATGGTAACAAATATTCACCCAACAATCTACAACAGAAACAAAAAGTAGTGTCTTGTAAAGATTATTAATCATATATATATATATAATAGTTATTAAAACCATAGCCGGTGACCGGATCGGTGGAGCTAATGAACCGGGTTTCGAACCGGAACCGATCTAACCGGTAGTGATCAGATCTCAATGAACCGGTTTTAAAAAAAATACATTAAATAATTATTTTTTAATAAAATGAAAAATAAATAAATAAATAAAAACTATTTTTAAGATTTGCAACCATGATTCCAAGCCAATAGAGACAAAATATGAAAATTTTGCTCATTTATATACCATGCAAAGGTGAAAATATCAAAATGGCACCAAATGCAATACATATCATCGAAAAATACATAAGCAAACTTGTTGAAGTAATGTATTAGGTTTCTCTTATATTATTCACTGTGTTTTATTGTTGAGCTAATATTATAATATACAGTTTTTCCTTGCTCAGATCTTTTTTCAATTCATTGTATCAGCCTTAAAGAAAATTCCGGGGTCAGTATATATATATCAGAACATCATTTTGAAGATCTTGTATTCTTCATTATCTATGTTTGCTTGGCAATAAATTTCTAGAAAAACATCTACAAAACTTAGAGGTATTGAATTGGTTTATGAAACCCACTATTAGTGTTATTTGTAACAAGTTGAGAGAGAATTACAACTTCAGCAGTCTGCTCACAATGTGTTTGACGAAATTTATCACTGAAAAGATTCATTAAAGCCTAGAAAAATCAGTGGCTAGTTTAGTGCATTTCCAAGCGGGAATTTTCTAGTGGTCAATTTATTATTTCCAGTCACATTTTCATTAGGTTGTATGTTGTTGTCCCTTGAGTGGCATCAGACCATTTGCATCAGTCTTGATGCCATGATCAAATTTCTTGTATGCTATGTGAAAGGTTTTGTATTTATGCTGCTGCTATGTGTGAGCAGAGAGAGAGGGTCTAACAGTTCCTAGCTGAGTGTGAAATAAGGTTGCTGCTTATTGTTTTGAGAATAGAAATTTTCATCAAGTACACTTGATGAGTTGCATTGTTCCAGAGATTTTATGCTAGCCAACCTTGTATTTATCAGTCATCATGTGTATTGCTGCTGCTATAAGGTGTTGAGTATGATTTATTAGACAAGTTTGTTGATAGTATAATAGAGGAAATTGCAGCTCATGGAGGAGACACTGAGGAATTTGAAACTCATGGAGGAGCACCTAACTGGCCAGTTTTGATAACTATGATACATACATACATACACACACACACACACACACACATATATATATAAGTTATTATTTTACACATTTATTACAACTAGAAAAAGGGAAAATAATCAACATTTACATATATGTGATCATATATACATATTGCATACCTTAGGAGTTGTTTCATACATCTGTTCGACAAATTATTCATAACCTTTAAGTTCACCAGCAACAATGTAGTAGAGAGAAGAGTTACATTTGAGTGTTCAAAAAGTTGGTCACTTGACCTTTCAATCAGAGGTACATCATAAATACCGTCACTGCTATCTCCACCATCATCATCTGACTCACCATACAAGTCTTGGAGCATTTGATTTTTCCCATCATTAATGTGAACTGTCTCATTACTGTCATCATGATCTTCCTCCATGGGATCATTAAAATTACCTTCATCATTCGCTTCATGTTCTTCACCCTGTACAACATCATTTCCAATACTAATATTTTCTGCAATATTCTCTTGTACTGGTGCAACATCATCTAATCTACTACTATTTAGCTATGGAAGCTGGTTGATCATCTGCAAAAATTTGGGGGGCAACTGTGCCTTTATGAAAATTAAAAACATTAATAATCAAACATTAGTGCGCATATAAAAAATATTAAAATAATATAAAATTTTAAGATATAATCAAAATGAAGATAGATAATTAATTACCACAGGATGATAGTCATTCGATCCACCATCAATGTGCGCATATTTCCTACAATGCATTGCTGTTGTTGCTATTAAAAATCTAACATTATTTCTCATACAACATTTTTTACAAGGGAAATAAACTCTACCATCACCCCTTTCACCCTTTTGAATGTTGTGTAACCAGCTCCAAAAATAGAAGAAAAGAGATATCAACGCCTTAGAAATAAGCCACTTCGAGGGGGCAACCTCCAATACATTACATAAATGAAAAATTATTGGATGATACAATTTACAAAACCTCCTTTCTATATATAGGAGTCCATGTGGCCATAATGTAATTCTAGTGGGCCACAATGTAATCCTAGCCGACCTAACAATAATAATTTAAGGGCACAATAATAACAAAATGGGGGTTACAAGGGTACAATAATAACAATAAAGGGGTTACACTAATAACAGTAAGGGACTATACTAGTAATATAGGGACCTAACATGCCCCTCTCCTTCAAAAAAGTGTTGTCCTCAACGCTTTAGTAGCTCTGGGTGCTTCGGTATAAACTTCTCATCCTCCCATGTAGAATCTTTAGTGGGTAAGTTCTTCCACTTGATGTGATACTCTGAAATTGATCGATTCCGTAGCTGTCGAGTTCTTGTTTCCATGATCGCTTCAGGTTCCAATATGATTTTTCCTTCCTCGTCAAGTTCTAGCAATATTGTTTGAACTGGAAGATTTTCACCTATAACCTTCTTTAAGCATGAAACATGGAAAATTGGATGCACTCGCGAATAAGTAGGAAGCTCCAATTTGTATGCCATAGTACCAATCTTTTGCAACACCTTGTAAGGACCATAGTACTTTGGCGATAATTTATTGTCCTTCTTAGCTTGCTTGAGGGACATTTTTTTATATGGTTTTAGCCGTAAAAGTACCCAATCTCCTACATCAAAACTTCTCTCGTTGTGATGTTGATTTTCCTGTTGTTTCATTCGATTTTGTGCCAACTTCAGGTTATCCTTTAAGAGTTGGAGAACTTCTTGCTGATGCTCGATGTGATCTTCCACTGCTTGAACCTTCTAATTTTCCCTCAAAGATGATGTGATGGATGGTGGATGATATCCATGAAGTGCCATAAATGGGGTCATTTTTGCTGCAGTATGGAAGGAAGTGTTATACCACCATTCAGCGAGAGGTAACCACTTGACCCATTGTGTTTGTTTATCAGATACAAAACAACGAAGATATTCTTCCAAACATTTATTTACTATCTCAGTTTGACCATCAGATTGAGGATGATAAGATGAGCTATGAGCTAATTGAGTACCCAAACAAGAAAATAACTCCATCCAAAAATTTCCAGTAAAAATGGGATCTCCGTCACTCACAATAACCTTTCGGCTTCCATGTAGCTTTTGAATTGTGTCCATAAATGTAGTAGCAACTGTACTTGCTTTAAATGGATGAGATAATGCACAAAAGTGTGCATACTTGGTAAGTCTATCAACTACCACCATGATGACACTCTTTCCTTCGGAATTAGGTAAACCTGTGATAAAATCCATTTAAATCTCCTCCCAACGTTGACTTGGAATGGATAAAGGTTGTAGAAGTCCCGGGGTCTTAATTGTTTCCACTTTATTCTGCTGGAAAACCAAACATTTCGCCACAAACTTTTGAATATCAGATTTAAGGCCATCCCAAAAAAATTCTTTCTTCACCCTGTGGTAAGTTTTTAAAAATCCTGAGTGTCCTCCTAAAGGAGAAGTGTGCAATTCCAGAAGAATCTTTTGTTTTAGTTGGGAATTCTTACAAAGATATAAGCGATCTTTGTACCATAAGGAATCATTTTTCCAACTAAATGTATCATATTTACTAGGATCTTGCTGCAAATTTTGAATGTCCATACATCTTTGTCCTTATTCCATTCATCTCTTGCTTCGGTTATCAAATCTGGTTGGATAATAGAAATGGCACAAAGCAATGCTTCCACCTCTTCATTCTTTCTTGAGAGTGTATCTACAACAACATTAAGATTTCCTTTTTTGTAGATTATTTCAAATTCATAAACCAAAATCTTTGTGACCCATTTTTTCTACTCTTCTGAAGATAGTCTTTGTTCCAAAAAGTGTTTAAGACTATGATGATCAGTTTTTACCTTGAAGTGTCTTCCCATTAGGTAAGTTCTCCATTTCTTTAGTGCATGCAGTATTGCTAACATTTCCTTCTCATAAATAGGTTTCTGTAAATACTTTCCTTTGATTGGACGACTTTCAAAAGCAATGGGTCTTCCTTCCTGCATTAAAATAGCACCAATTCCATTTCTTGAGGCATCACATTCCACAATAAAGGTTTTTGTGAAGTCTGGCATAGCTAAGACCGGTGCTAGTCACATTTCCTCTTTAAGATGTTCAAATGCCTTAGTTGCTTTAGGACTCCATGAAAATGCATCTTTATTCAATAATGTTGTTAGAGGTGTTGATATTCTCCCATAATTCTTAACAAACTTGCGATAATACCCTGTTAACCCAAGAACTCCTCGCAACTGCTTTATGGTTGTGGGGAATTTCCATTCCTTAATGGCTTTAATTTTGTTAGGGTCTACTTTAACACCCTCGTGAGATACAATATGACCCAGATATTCCACCTCTTTTACTCCAAAGAAACATTTGGATGTTTTTGTATATAATTTTTTCTCCTGCAATAGTTTGAGCACCCTGTGAACATGTTCAACATGATCCTTCCAAGACCTGCTATAGATTAGTATATCATCAAAAAATACTAGCACAAATTTTCTAAGAAAGGGTTTGAAAATGGAATTCATCAACCCTTGAAATGTAGAAGGTGCATTGGTAAGGCCAAAAGGCATGACCGAAAATTCATAATGACCTTCATGAGTTCGAAATGTTGTTTTTGGAATATTTTCAGTCTTCATTCTAATTTGATGATATCCTGAACGAAGATCCAACTTGATAAAATAAATTTCTCCAGGTAATTCATCCAATAATTCATCAATCAAAAGAATGGGAAATTTATCTTTAATGGTGAGCTTATTGAGCTCCCTATAATTCGGACACATTTTCCATGATCCATCCTTCTTGTGTACCAATACTATAGGGGCAGAGAAAGAACTTTGACTAGGTTGAATTATACCCGCCTATAACATTTTTGCAATCATACATTCAATTTCGCTCTTTTGGATGTAAGGATATCTATAAGGCCTGATGTTTGGAGGAACACTTCCTGGAATCAAATGAATAGCATGATCATGATCACGAATAGGTGGGAGTCCTTTGGGAGTTTCAAACACCTTGGAATGACTGTCTAAGACTTGTTGGAGATCTACATAAATAGATGATTTTGATGTTGGAACTTCTAGTGAGCATAATTGTGCAATGACACCATGTTGTTCTTTTTTTAGAAGCTTTTTCATGACATTAGAGCTTATTATCTTTCCTGGCTTCCCCGCAATACCTCGTAATTCAAGTTCCTCTCCTTCTAAAAAAATTTTCAAGAAAATTTCTTGAAAATTAAAAGCTACCGTCCCCAAAGATTGTAACCATTGTACTCCTAGTACAACATCAACACCTCCCATAGGAATGGAAAGCATTGGACTAGTCAATACATATTCCCCCATGGTTAGCTTGATGTTATGGCATTTCCTAGAGCAATTTATAGTTCCTCCATTTGCAACCATCACTTGACATTCTGGTGCTAGGTATAGGAAGCAATTTAATTCCTTGGCTACCTTATAATGAATAAAATTATGGGTGCTACTTGAATCAGTCAACACTATTACCTTTTTCTTCTTGATATGTCCTTCTATCTTGAGAGTTTAAGGAGGTGTAATTCCTGCCAGTGCATTACACAATATGGTCGGATTAATTTCTTCCTCTTCTAGAGCTGGTTCCTGGTGTATATCCTCTTCTTGTTCATTTTCTTCTTCCTCTTCACAATCTATGTAAAATAATTTCTTCTCAGAACACTTATGACCTTTAGTGTATTTGCTATCACAACTGTAGCAAAACCCTTTTTCTCTTTTTTCTTCCAATTTTTGTGGTGTAAACCTTGTAGGTTGTGGAAATCTAGGCTTAGCAACACTTCCTTCTTTATAGAATTGAGTGGTAGGCTTCCTTGTCGCCATTATTTTACATTCAACTTTTCTTTCCAACCTGAATGCCTTCTCCAATGAATCCGGTTCCAAACCGCGAACTTCATGTTGGATGTTATCCTTTATATTTCCTATGAAGAGATCGATCCTGTGATCCTATGGAATATTAGTTACCCTTATATGCAATTTTTGGAAGTCCTCAATGTGCTGCCCCACTAAACCCTTTTGTTTGAGATTTATCAATTGGCTAAAGAAGGTGTTGCTCTTTGTATCCTCATAATGCACTATAATTTCCTCCGTAAAAATTGACCAAGTGACAATTTTTTTACGGGAGAAAAGCCATCAATACCATACAAATGTATTTTGTTCTAAATGTAAAGTTGCAATGCGTACCTTTTGTGTGTTTTTCACATTATGGAGATCAAAATATTGCTCCATCTGTAGTATCCATGTTATAGGATCCTTTCCATCAAACTTCCTCATATCCATTTTTGGAATATGGTGGTTTTTCCAGCCAACATTAGAGTTTATGAAATAACCATTAAAATTTATTTTGTTCTCATCATGAGGTTCTTCTACTGTCTTTTCACCATTAGGAAACATTTCTTGTATCAACTTTGTCAAACCTTCTATGTCTGCTTTTAGATCATTCTTCATGTTTTCCATGTTTTCTTTCATGTCATCCATCTTAGCTTCCATGCCATCCATCTTATCTTCCACGCTTTTCTTCAAACCGTCCATCTTCGCTTCCATGCCTTTCTTCAAAACTTCCATTTCATTTTTTGTTTCTCTTTGCGAGAGTGAAATTTGCTGCACTTGCTCCTGTAATTTTGATAGATCATGTTGCAATTCTTCATCTTTATGATTCATAGTAGAGCCTTCTGAAGGCTTAATGGGTGTTGAATTATTTTTATGGGGCATATTTTAGAACCCAATACTGATATCTATTCTACAATATGCCCTTGGAATCAATTAAAATTGATTCTTCAAACAAGACTTATGCAATTCAGAACAAAAAAAAAAAAAACACACACACCTTTTTCTTGCTTTTGAGGAGCTCAATATTGAAATTGGATTATCTCTGTGATTGTAGCTCTTAAATATTTCAAATTCAGCACTGAAGTATCCCTCTGAATTCTATTTTGAATGCCACAGGTCTGACATGATTTTGATTCTCCAAGACAAAGTTCTGTCCAATCTCTCACAATGACCTAATTATGGACTGGTTCAGTAGAGAGAACTTGTATGACTTGCCACGTGTCACTGTTTCATCCTTCACCTCTGAAATTGATAGCCAAGAAACTGAATTCTGTGTAATTGTGAATAATTTTTACGGAACTCCAATCCGATACTGAGAGAGAGAGTTATTTAACTTTTCCCACAATCACCTCTTTGTGATGAAATTCGGGATCCTGAAAAATCACTACCTTCCACAGATCATATATCCAAAAATGTTGCGAACCAAGCTCTAAAATTTTTTGACGAGTTTCCTCAGGATTTCCGCTTCACACCCTAAAAATTTCAGATTGTGAACCTTCGTAGAAAAAATTTTATAGCGCAAACACCACGATGACCTGTTTAGGAGCCTGAAAAAAAACCTAACTTCCACAGATCGTATCTCCGAAAATATTGCGAACCAAGCTCTGAAATTTTTTGAAAATATTCCTTAGGATTTTGGCTTTGCACCCTAAACATTTCAGCTTCTGAAACTTCGTATAAAAAAAGTTATAGTGAAAATTCCACGAAGACCTATTTGGAGCAGCGAAACCCTAGAATCCAAAGCTCTGATACCAAATGTTGTGTAACCAGCTCCAAAAATAGAAGAAAAGAGATATCAACGCCTTAGAAATAAGCCACTTCGAGGGGGCAACCTCCAATACATTACATAAATGAACAATTATTGGATGATACAATTTACAAAACCTCCTTTCTATATATAGGAGTCCATGTGGCCATAATGTAATCCTAGTGGGCCAAAATGTAATCCTAGCCGACCTAACAATAATAATTTAGGGGCACAATAATAACAAAATGGGGGTTAAAAGGGTACAATAATAACAATAAAGGGGTTACACTAATAATAGTAAGGGAGTATACTAGTAATATAGGGACCTAAAAATTTTTTTCCACCTCCAATGTTTTCTTCCATTGATGCAAATTATCCTATAAAGAAAATAATAAATCACTCTCAATGGTGTAGAAAACCCAAGACTTGTTGAACTCAATGGGAGCTCAATATATAAGCAAAAAGAAAATAAAAGTGGGAATTTTACAAATTGTGAGCTTTTTACAAAATGTGGGATTTTTACAAAATTGTTGGCTTTTTACAAATTGTTTATATTTTTAATAAAATGTGGGCTTTTTACAAAATTGTGGGCTTTTTACAAATTGTGGGGTTTTTACAAAATTGTGAGATTTTTACAAAATTGTGGGCTTTTTACAAATTGTGAGCTTTTTTTATTCTTAATGCATTTTTTGTAGAATACTAAATAGATTTGTTCAAAATTTGAGATGCAAACTGTAGTCTCTACTACGTTTGGAAAATTGGAGGTTTATAAAAGATAAACTGCGAACATAATTGTACCACTATGATAAGAAGCTGTCAGAAGAATTCCTTCTGCTTCAAAAATGTGGAACTACCTTAAGAATGCTTATGGTTGATATAAATATTAGAGCATGATAGTTAAATGTATTAGTTATGCTAAAATACTGAATAACAGCTTGAGAGTGCTCTTCAGATACTGTACAAATGCACCAAATTAAAATTGTACCATTACTAAAGATAAATGGCCAAAAATAGTCAATTTTGATATCATGAGGTTATGTCTTTCTCGGTAGAAAACTGGGGATAGGATGGCAAATATGAGAGAACTAAGTTCCAAGGACTAAAAAACCAAGGCCAACATAGTTCTGCCTTGAATTAGAGACAAAACAAAGCTGCCCAAAAAAGTATTTGAGAGCACCCATTGAAGCTCCTATATATAGCAAAGTCAACATTTTCCTATTGAACAAGTTTTTATAGTCAAAGCCACAGCAATATCAGATAGCCACGATCCTAAATGAGAACCAGAGCCAAAGCTAAGACAGATCCATGTTTAGCAGAACAAGACAACCATAGCAAAGGATTTGACCACAGAACAAGATCATGAGAGATAGCAAGATTCTTGCTTCCACTGTGGAAATGTAGAAACTATACAAGGGCTTTGCTTCTGGCAGATTTCATTGTGACAGTAATTGTTATGGTGTTGTAACCGCTCATTAGTAGAATCTTAAAGCCATTCTGGAATTATTTTAACCTGGAGAGGGTTTTCTGTGGTTATAAATCCTCATGTTCAAATTCCATTGTGGATTGGTTGTGTTTGATATTATGTTTTTACTGTCCGCAGTTGAATTTTCGCGTAGAAAATTATCAGTCTAAAGCGGAGCAATTTTGCGATGTTTCTTTTTCTTCCTATTATGAAGTATTTCGCTCATAACTCTACTCGTTATAACATATGTCTTGGGCATAGAAAAGGGGACTTGGGTTTTTTGGAATCAAAATTCAGGTTAAGATGCTCATCTGAAGAATGGCACAGTGAGCCTTAGCATGGAGTTGGGAGTACCAATTTGAAGTGCAGGTAGGGCATTGTACAATAGACCAGTTAGATTTTTGGACCCTAGTACAAAAGTTTATTCTTCTTTCAAAACGTGTTTCTCGTTTCTGTAACCAATGTGGGTCTTGTTCTTGTTTCAATTGGGGATGGATTAGCATTTTTTATTGCTCCAGATGATCATAGTCTGGGTGGCCCTGGAGGCTATTTGGGGGTGACGAGTCCAATAGGTCTCAATGAACTGTTGCCCTCACCAGGGAATACTATTGCAATGGAATTTGTTACTATTTTGGATGTTGAATTCCATGATCATAATGGAAACCAGTACCTTCAACTCCAGTACATGTTCACAAAAGAGGGTGCCATAGTCATTCATGCGTGCAGAGAGGGTGAATTTCAAGCATTGCAATAGGAGGTGTTGTTGTTGTTGCATTGGCCACTGGATTGTTTGTCTGGTTCTGTTACAAGCGTAGAGTATTGAAAAGGACAGACAAATTTAGTTCATATATTGTGAAATTGCCTCGGAAATTCACCTACAAAGAGCTCAGCAATGCTATGAAAGACTTTTTTTGAATGTGATTGATAATCGATAATTGCACGCAAGGTTAATCCCCTTGTGAAACCCAAATTTCTAAGAATTTTCTAAAACCTGATGACGGAGTCATTGTAATGAACAAGCGCCTAGGTCCATGTTACGTCCAAATCTACCAAGCACCAAGATCTATAAAAAAAATCCACAGTATCTGCGAACTAAGAAGAAGAGGAAGAAAATGTATTCTGCTTACCTGTTCAAATAGTGGTTGGGGTTTACCACGGCAAAAATTTGACAGAGCCCATGTATCATTTCTTATCATTGAAATTCTGGCAGTATCATTCAACTGGGCAAGCACCTGCCTCAGTGCTCCATGACTGAGGGCAATATCCCTAAGTGTTGCAGAGTCTCCAGCAATATTTCCCAAAGCCCAAGCAGCCTTACACGAACACCAGTTGAACTCAAAGTTTGGTACTAGTTTTTTAAATCAAATTCCAAAATTAGAGACATATAAAGATAGTTGGGAAGAATAATTTTATGCCTATAAAATAAACGTGCTACTTGTTCTCGAACATTATCATTCCTAGAGGTAAGAAGTTCCACAAATATAGGCAGTGCCCCGTAATCAATCTCAACCTTTGTATTCTTAGAGGCTCCAAAAAAACCCAAATAGGATCAACCCTACTGTAGGAGGAAGGGCATGCAGTAAGAACTTACCATTTTGCAAGAGCTGAGGGTGAATGTTGTTCTGCAAGATCTGAGGGTGAATGCGCGTATGATATCAGACGTTAATGTAGTTTTGAAAAAATCATTTTTATGTAGTGCGCATTTGATTTTTGCATTTCAAATCATTTTTATTTACATTTGATTTTTTCATTTCTAATACAAGTGACAAACAAAATTCTACAAGAGGTTAAAATTTTTATTAGAATAGCCATGAAAGACTAATTAAAATGGCTTAAAATGCAAGTGGAACTTCAAAATAAATGTAATTGAAGGTTCTCTCCACTAAATTTTTGCAAAAGTTCTTACATTATTTAAGTTATCTAGGATATTTTTTTGTATTACACAATCAAAATTAAATAATGAAATAGTTGGGTAGTATTATTGTTTCAAATTAGGACACAATTTTCAAATGGTGATGAAGTTTCATGTGATGATTAATTGACAATATTCTCCTTTCCTATCCTTGAAAAACTATACAAGGTTCCCTGTTGCCACATGAAACCCTAACTCATGTAGCAGCATAGGACCAGTCCTCCATTTTGCCCATCATAAGGCATTTTTCACATATTTGACGACCATAATTTGCCGATTCCCATTTTTCGTGAGGTGCTAGGAAGGATAGAAGACTTAATTTTGACGTTTGAATTTTTTTCAAAAACGTTCTTATTCCCTTTAATTTCCACTTATCAATAATTTTGCAAGACTAGTCCTCTTCGCAATTGTAAGGTTGTACTAAAAAATTAAGGAAAGTTACTTTTTTGGCTCACTCAAAATTAAAAATTTAATAAAGGAATTACCACTTATCATTATTGATATTTTAAAATTATAATCAATTTAGTTTTCCCCTTCCTATTACAGAAAGTTCAGAAATCCTTTCTTTTACATAAAACACCAAAGAAAGAATAAAGCCCATTGCGCTGCAAAATTCCAAGGTTGTAATTACTAAAGCAGTGAAAAAGTACGGCTATAGCACTAAAAAATTAGAATGCCAATCTTACCCAACATAAAGTAGTGTTAATATAGCTAGTGGCTTGGCTTGATGGTCAAACAGTGAATTACACAAGCACAAAATAAAAGCTTTAGGCATCTAGTTCCTTACACTCGCACTCTCAAGGCATTCAGACTTAGGCCGAGCTCAAGATTGGCTCCGAGAAAACTACATTGGCTCATTAACCTGCCATATTTTAATTTCATAAGGTATGTTCGAAGTTTGAACTGCTAGGGTAATTTATTATTTTGAAATCATAGTTCTAAATTATCTCTTATTCTGTGAGCAATGTAATCTATTAATTGTAAGCAGATTCATTAAAAAAATTCAAACTGATTTTAGCATGAATGATGACAATTTATATCTTAATTGGTTTTTAAGAGTATTTGTATTATGTAGGAGCACTGGAAATAAAATTCAAGACTTCATTTTCTATTTTCCTTATTTTATTGGGCTGAACTGGAGAAAAATGAATATGAATAGTGAGTTAATTGTAAGATCAATGGGCCAAGGCCATAAATCAACATTGAACACAGTGGGGAAGCATAAAAGCATGGATATTCATGCAAGTATAGTTATTAATGTAAGATCAAAGTTAACTCTTAGCTTCACTAAAGAAATAGAAGGCAAAGATCTAGCATCAACTAAAACTCACATGAAAAAGTAGATGAAAAATGTACAATCATCCAATGGAGAGGTAATCTATAATTATCCAGTAAGACTCTTGGCTATGCCTTGAGACTAAATTACTAATTCTCAATATTTTTGAATAATCATCCATTGGAATTTAGTAGGAAAACCATAGTAAATCATTGTCCAATGGCCATGCAAAAATATATAAAAAATAATATTTGTTGGTTGTTTTTCAATAGGTGGACCATGATGGGACCATTGAGAAGGTGGGGGTGTTTTTTTAATCATGGAAGTGAGTTTTAGTAGATTGATAGTCAAGTTAACTTTCCCTATAAATTTTATCGATCAATTTATTCATTCATTGAACTTTGATTCATTCCTACTGTTTTGATACACAATCCAATCCAGTTGAGTCTTGAGTCTTCATTGAGAATGGCATTCATAGGTTGTTAAGAAAGAGGTTATCATGCACATGCACTCTTCTTTTCTTGGTATCTTTGTAACTATGTTCAGCCTGAGTTCTATATTTTTAAATTATCATAATAGTTCGTGATTATTAGGCTTTTATTTTGTCTTTTAAGAATTTTAATTTAATTATTATTAATCATTAAATTAAAAAAATACACACACACACACACACACACACACACACACACACACACACACATATATAGTTATTATAGTTATTAAACTTTCAATAGAATTATTAAACTTTCAATGGTACATCAACTTTCATACATGAGAAAATAGATACTGACAAATGGTACATCATGGCCTGATTAATTTCGCTCAACAATTTCAAATGGTATAACATTTAGTCAACAGTAATCATTAATTTCTGCACACAGAGACTAATTTCTCTAGAAGCCTGAGATTTCTTTGGCTTGTTATTCTTATAACTACATAGACATAATTAATAGATAGATTGAGGACAAAAACAAATCTAGCGCCTAGTCTCCACTACTCAACATGATTTTGTGAGAAATAATACATAGATTGATTTCTCTGAGTGCCTTAGCATTCTTTGGCTCATTATTTTAATCACAACAACAATAAAAAATGCATTGAGGATCTATTCTTAGCCCGATTATGCAATTTTTATAAGACATATTGTGCAATATTAATAATAAACATAAATTTATTGCAATCTAGGGAAAGCTCGTTCATGTTTTTTTCTTTATATTAGAAGGTTACTTTCTTTTTGAAGTAATTTTTAATAGATCATAGCATATATTGATGAAATATTAGTTTGACAAGAATCAATTATTTCTCTTGAAACTTTAGGTATTAAAAGTTCATGACACATATATATCACACTCCAAAATCCAAAGAAAATGGAAGAGCGTTCAATTTTTTTAATCAAAATTTTATTGGTGAAGGGTTAATTTATTACGAGAACGTCATTAATGAAGTGAAAAATTTTAAACGTAATTTTTATTGACTAGAAAAATAATGACCAAAATGTCAAAAAAAATTGTGTGACGATTAAAGAGAAATCCAAATTCCAACCCTGCCTGCCACTTGTTGGTGAGTGGAGGTTATTCACTTTTCATTTACAGCTTACCAGGTTAGTCATGTTACCAATATTTTCACATGGCTCACTTTTAGCTGAATACTTATTGTACTTCTTCTTTATAAAGAAAAATTGGTAGATAATTGTATTATTTGAAATCTATAACAAATCCAGGCAACAAAATTACAACAAATAGAAAATTATGCAAAAAATTCACCAGTGCACTAATGTGTGGATACCCCATCATTTCTTAGATCCTCGTAACTTACCAACACCTACTATATTGGTATACACATAATATGGAATTTACCTGAAGTATTTCATATGTATCTAGAAGTAAATAGGTTGTACGACAATTGTTATGGCAGATATAAGATGTGTATTATAGTTTATATTTCAATTTTTCTTAAGTAGCATGCATGTGTGGTTCATATAGTGACTAAAATTACCAAATATATTTCAGTGAAGATGTGAATATGATCTCTCATTAGGTCCTAATTACTTAAAGCATCATTAATTAGCTTTCCAAATGAATAAAATATGTTAACAAATTACTAAAAACTAGGAAAACAAATCATGATTTAAAAAAATATGGCACAATGAGTCACACTCTGAGATTTATTTAATTACTCATCAAGTGTCGCTAAAACATATATATGATAACCATTACCATAGAAATGGGACATGTGACCATCATTTTGGTTTTTCCAATGACATTCCACATCATGAGCATTGTTTAGGGTTGATTGTGTTGATTTTTTTTAAACAAATCATTTATACATTTTATGGAAATTATAGACACAATTTATAATCACATTACAAGATCATGATGTATGGATATTCCTTATCATTTCTTAGATACTCACAACTTACCAACAACTAATAGATTGATATACACATCATATGGAATTTACCCCTAGAATGTCACATGTATCCTAAAACAAATTAGTTGTATGACAATTGTTGATGCAGGGGCATTAGGCTCAAAACAACCTTTGTCCATAAATAAATGTAAAGGGGGGTCTCATGTTTTATTTCCCCATGTATTTATCCATAGTTGAGTTATTTTTAGTTAATTAGAGAAGAAAAAGTAACTGCCCGAATGATTAATGGGCACCTGAAGAGATAGTCAGTTTCAGAAGTTAAGCTAATTTTAGGAGTCTGTCTCTATCTGTCAGAGGGTTAGTCTTAGAGTTAGAGATATGAAGAGTTTTGAGCATTAGAAGAGTTGAGTCGATTCAAGGTTTTTATAAAAATAAGCCTTATAGGAATAATAAGGCAGACCTGCATAGAGAACCACATAGGCTGCGTAGGACTATCGTAGAGACAGAGTAGAGGAGAAGGGCCAAGTAATTCGAAGATCTGGTCGAGCCAAAGTTGTAAGTAATTCACTGCATAAATGTAGAATTATTTCAATGGTATTGTGCATTTGTCGAGTTAATTATGGCGTGAATGGTTTCTGTGTCCCGGTAATCAACTGTATAGTAGTCTGGAATACATACTTGATAATTGTGGTTTAATAGGGTCATGTATGTTGAAAGAGGAATTGGGTCCTTTCCTGAATTATTAACCTCTGTGCGAGAGGTTCTAGCCTTTCCCGAACCCATTGGATATTATTTTAACTCGGTGTAAGAATTGCCATATGAATAAAGTTGTGTAATAACCCTTGTTAAGTGCCATGAAAGTGGATGGTGTGGCATTGGACAGTGGTATGGAAATTTTGTGGTCGAGACTCATGTAATACAGTGGGAAATGCCATGGTAGAGAGGGTTCACAGGTCCAAATTATGGATCTCCCCACATTGTAATAAAGAACTATACTCAAGCCTTCGATTCAAGGTTCGATCGGTGCTACCACATACATAGAACTGGCGTGTGAAGGAACCTCATGGAGTGCGAGTCCTTAATTGAAGAAAAAAAACTAGTACAGGAAGATGTGAGTCAAAGGAGCAGAGGCGGAGTAAAATAAAACAAAGCTCGATGAACCTGGAAGATAAGAGGCGGAACCGTGACCGAAGTGCATAATAAAACCACCGTTTGGAAAATAAGCTATATCACGCAAGTTTGGAGGTGGTAAGAAGAATTGGTGAAAAGGATGCGACATATGTCTCTGTGAGACACGTGGCTGAGGGCGGAATTATAAAATTGTTCTCATTGTAGATTAACCCTTGGGCGTGTTCATTACGCGAGATTTCGTTGTGTCCATTGGATCCTCCAAACCAGTGCGATGCTCCATTGACTGTTAGATTGAGAGGTAAATTATTGTGGAAGAATGGTTTATGTATGACCGTTGAGTTATAGACCAAAGTCGAGATTTTTTACGATCTTTGACAATTGGCAGAGATTGTAATAAGGAGGACTGCATAATTATGTGAATGGTTGTGCGTTTGGTTGAAACCAAGTGACGAAGTTCGAATTCACAAGGTTGACATACACTAAACATCACGGTTGAAATACGAGAGGGCCGAGCAGTTGATACATTCGAATATCAATTCGAATATGTAAAATGAGTGAGCCCAAGGTTTTGGGGTTTAATTCCTAAGTGGCTTGTATTTATTGGGGTATATATTAATAAGAGTAGGCTAGCCATTATATTCGGGGTGTGTAAAGAGCAGTTGAATGTTGATAGGTATGATGGGGATTAGACCATATAACGTGGGGACTTATAGTATGGTTTAGAACCATCAAGTGAAGAAGTTCCGCATGCGAGAATGCATGGCATAGGCCTTGTTAGAAACCTATAATAAAGGAGTCATAATTTTGACTTGACTATTGGTAATTTTATAAATTTGTACATACTTTGACTTCTGCAAGTTGTATTCACATATTTTGTAAAAAAAAAAAAAAAAAAAAAATAAATAAAAAAGAGGGTAAAAAAGTCCTTAAAGAACAATCAAAGGACTTAGAAAAAATAAGATACCCCAAATAAAAAATGAATAAAACATGAAAGTGAGCAAGCATAAATGCCACTACTTTTTACTTTTTGACTATGACAGAGTGTCAATAAATGCCATTAGTGCATGATGAGTTAAACAATTCAATCTTAACTTGTCATTGTTTCAATTCCATTTGTTATAGATAGAGAATAATGAGTCGTTAGACAATTTAATCCTAACAATTCAGTAGTTAGGTAGAGAAATAAAGTGAATCCAACAGTTTAATCTGGATTCATGGATGAAATAAGTGTAGAATTAGATAGTTTTACTTGCTTTCAGAAAGAATAAATGCTGTGAAGGTTGCTAGCTTAAATGCACCTACTACAAAGGAAGAAAAAAATTTTAGCATGGTAAGATGGGCAGGTAGAAGAAGGTGGAAAGTCTTAATGTAAATATCATTCATCATGGGTTGCAAAATAACTAACTTCCCCTTCCCATAGTCATGAAACATTCTAGACTATCATTCAGAAAGGCTCAAGGCATTTCCTTGACTTTTGTTGGGACCGGATCCAAGGCTCTATGACTGATCAGTTGAAAGTGTGAAATGTCTATATTAATCCCTAAATCACATCATTTACAATTCATGCACTCATTTCCCCTGAAAAATCCTAAGTAAAACTTCATTTTTACTTAAAGATACTCTAATCCTCATTTGACTAACTTCCTACATCATTTCAAAACATAAAACCCTCCAAATCACAATTTATCCTAAGTCTAAGTGATGAAGTTATTATAATGCAAATTTTCTTTTTAATCTTCACTTTCTTAGTTATATTTATGTGTTTTTGAATATACATTGTCCCCTTGTCATATTAACTCTAACTTATGTGTTAACTCCCTACAATTGACCTTTTCCTATTATATAACTTGTTTTATAAATAAATTCCAAAAACCCACTTATTATAACTTAAGCCAAAGTATTTTATTCCCACATGCTTAAATAAAGCCCCCCTTATAACCCCTTTGGCTAAAAGTTTATTCGTATATTCAATCTCGCCCCTATGGTAATTAAGTTTTCTTGATTTGATTTACCATATAAATAAAATATATGAAGAAAAGTTTAAAACATATGTTATATATGTTTTAAATCAAAAAACACGCAAAGTTTCATCTAAACTAAACTTCAATAAAATTGACCCTTTCCCTTGTATATTTTTCACCCCAAGTCCCTTAACCTAAGGTTAGAACCTTAACCTTAACTTTTCCCCACATACATTACACCTAAATCCTATACCCTAACCACGGTTCGAAGCCTTGGTAATCCTTCCGAACACTTGATTTTCCAATAAGAATAAGTCATTTCTATATATATGACTAAACCAAACCTTCTCCCGTCGGACTCATTTTTAACCGTCTGATCCCTAGAATCCATTTGATCCTACGGTAATACACTTGCGCAAAATTTTTTAATACATTTATCTCTCCCCATCACATAAAATTCCGACCGTCTGATCTATCCTTCATCTCCCAAGATCAATGGCCCAAAGTGAACCCGATAACTTACCTTTTCCCTGCACCTTTCCTTTTGATCATGGTCGTTCGCTCGTTGAATCAAGATCTGATGGCACTAATACATTTTCACGCTCATAAAGTAATCATTTGATGTTTTCGCAAAGTCGCACGAAATGGGTGGTTTTTCCAAACCACCCTGTGCTTACGTGTCACCACCACGTTGTATCGCATTCGAAAAGCTAATTTCCACTTACCACCATTTACCCGCGTGAATACCACTGGCAGTATTCCCTAAACCTCTCCCGTTTAACCTGAGTTTAATGTCATTTAACTATGGTTATACTATCATTTAATACATTCAAATTATATTTTTCATTCAAATTTTCACCTTTTCGCTTTAAACCTGTAAAAACATTACAAAACCGTTTTTCCTCAAAATCATGCCATTTGAACCTTGAGAAACTTTGCAGAGCCATTTTCAACCTACCAGTACCATTTTTAACCGCCCATTTCCCTGAATTTCCATTACAAAGTACTACATTGTCCTCTGCGAAGCCATTTTCAAAAAATTGAAGACTGAGCACCTCTACAACGTCTTCAATCGAATTCTGCTGGTTCTCTAGGTACTTTTCTTCGAACTTGCCCTCTGAGATTTCAAAATTCCTGTCAATTTCAAATAATTACCAAAGTGACTACAAAAAACTGTCCATTTTTAAGTGGAAACTCTGTCAAAATTTCCCTGGAATCCCTAATTTTCCTTTCTCACAGTTTTTTCCATACCTTTGTCCATTTTTCTATTGAAATCAATTTTAAATACATGTTCTGAGCTTTAAATTCCTTGCATTTCCTAAAAACCCTTCTCAAAAACCCCATTTTCAGTAGAAATTCACCAAGAAACCCTTGTTTCACGTAAAGGAACTTAGCAAACTGTTTAAGCTTGCTTCGTTCATATTAAAAATGACCAAGGAATAGGTAACCCCAAAGAATGGAGGCTCAAAATCTCAAAAGAAGTCTTTTGCAAAGATTCCTCAGCCTAAGTCTTTCAAAATCGACAAACCAACTCCTGCACTCATGGCTAATTCTACAGAAGTGGTCAGACCAGTCTAGCCTTCAATCATTTGTCTAGAGAACAACCCTTTAGTTGATCTGGACTATAGAATACTAGACTCTAATGTAGAATTTAACGTGCTTGATGTCTATAATTGGTGCTATGGAAAATCAGTGGAAAAGGGTGACAAAGATATTTCAATTTGGGAATCCAATCTGCCTAGATATATTGTCCCTCTCACTCATTTTGTTCCTGACTTTATTAGATTATGCCAAGCCTATTATATGCCAGAACAAATATGTATTTTAAACAAAGAAAAAGAGATCCTATTTTACATCACTGAAGAGTCAATAAATTCCATGCTGCAAATGAACCATGACCCCAATTCTTCTTCCCTATCAATATAATATTTAACCCAACTATATCTTGACTTGGATTTCAATACTAGATTCAAAATATACCAAACGTTTTGTCCAAATCAAGTTGATATTCCTAAGTTAAATCCTCCTTTCGACACCTTCGATTTCCCAGATGAGACTAGACATATTGTCTCAATGCTCTCCTTCATACTAGGATACACCAGTGATGAATTCACTGAGGTAGCTATCCTAGATTTTCTGTCAACTCTAAGCCCTAGTCAATCACCATCCATTCAGTTCAATATTGCTAGATTTATTACTGAAAGTATGCATTATCAGTTATCCAGATTATCAGAAGAAGGAGTTTTTAGATACTCCTCTTATCTACTCCACCTCTTCCTATATTATCAAACAGATAAGTTTCCAATTGAATGTCAGAAAGTGGATGTAGAAGGAAAAGTCCTATCAATATTATTTTGGTCATCTATTCTAAGGAAATGGAACAGAGAGTATAGTTTTACAGATTTCAATGACTCATTTATAGCCCCTTCTATGTATCTCTTGGAAAAAGAGGAGATCCCTGGGATCAATGATGAGACAAGAAGATTTCTGCAGTTATCAGAGAGCTACAAAACTGATGATTGGTATTTATATGAAAATCATACAGAAATCAGAGTGTATGGCTCATCCCTGGCCCCATATAAGTTACCCATATTTGTTATTACAAGAATACTTTCTTTAGAATATCTGAGACAACTATTCAATGTAGATGAAATCAACTTCATAGCTTCCATGAAAAAGACCCAATTTAAGCTGAAAAATCAAATTGGGCCATTCATTGTGAATAGCAAAGAATTTGCTAATGAGATAAATGTCAAACTTAAAGACTATAAGTTCCCATGTAGTTTTACATGGAATTATGACCCACAAGGTATTTTGAGTACAATAAGGGTAAGATGTAAGTTGCCTGTTTACTTGCATGATCCTAAGCCCCATATTGAAAGATATGTAAATAAAATTGAATGGGAGCTAAACACCCTATCTGATGATGATTCATAGGAAGTACAGGTAATACAGGTAGGCACTAGCAAAGGCAAACAGATTGAACAAACACAGGTGGCTTCTACAAGCAAAGATACTGATAATGTATATAAAAGAGACATAGAAGGAGATAGTTTCATAGCTGAGACTATTGAGGAAAAAAAAATTCAGAATTCCTTATAGTAAAAGAAGCAAGTTAACAGAAGAAGAAAAGGATAAGGTTGTAAATCTTGAAAAATATGATGAAGCAACAAGAATAGTCACTATAACATTAAAAGAGCTTCAAAATGTAAAAATTGGAACACAACAAAAAGAAAGAGTCATGAAGGAAAACCAGGCGACTGTTAATTTTCCTACTTCTTCTCAGGAAACTGACAATACAGAGTTAGAGATTCAGATTAGATTCAGACAGATTAAAGAGAAAAATGAAGAGATCAATAATCAAGCTTATTCTAGATTTCTTAAGGAAAATCCTGAAAACAAAGACATGCTTCTTTCAGCATTTGATTATTCATCCAATAAATTGGTAATGTCATTCTTGAAGCCTACAGTGGCTGAGCCAAAATCAGTGGCAGATTATTCCAAAACAGATTTTGAAGTGGATGCAGACGCCATTCATGAATTAGATCAAATTGAATTTCATAAGAGCAATACTGAAATTCTATATTCCAAAATTGTCAGTAAAACTATGAAATCAATTAGGCTTGAGAAAACAGTGCTCAACCTCCAAAATAAAATGAAGTTGGAGAAAGCCTCACTGTATGCTAATAATTTAAGAATAAAAGCACTAGAAGATATAGTGATTGAAGTAGGGGGTGACCCAGCCAACATTGAAGGGGAAAAAGTCTTAATTAAATAGAAAAATGAGGATATAGCTGCTCTTAGAAAATAGTTGAAGTTGCCTCAGAGTGAAAACTCTCAATCAAAAGAAATTATACAGCAAAAAAAAGAGAATGATGATTTAAAGCAGCTTGTACATCAAATGACAGATCAGATAAAAACAATGGAAATTCAAACAGAAGCTCTAATGAAAGAGAATGAAGAACTAAGAAAAGCACAACCAATGGTCATTCCTACAGTGATCCTCACTGTAAACACTGCTATACCATCTACTTTGGCAAAACACTTGGCACCGAAAGGAGTAATGGCAACTACAATGCCAATTACTTCTCAGGAAATCTCTACCTCTTCTTCTTCATCTGAGATTCTTAGTTTGAAAGGCATTATTAAAAATTTATAAAATTCCAAAAATGATGCCTTGATTACTTCTAAAGGACATGAGCAAAGGGTCGATTGACTATAAGAACAGTTAAATATTCTAAAAGCACAAGTAAATCTTACAGATCAAGTGGCCTATATAAAAAATCATTTATGGACCAAAATTATTGAAGGCATTCATTCTCAATGGCCTTCAATTCGGATAATTTATGAACAGAGGGAGTTGCTTCAAGTTGCTAGTGCAGAGATTGACAAGGCTAAGAGGGAAATTGATAATAAACCAGCCCAAGCAATCCAACTCATAGCTTTTTTAAATAGTAAAAATAGGGAAGAGTTGGAAGAATTGAAAATTTTTGATAGAATAGAAACCATTCTTCAAATCAAAAAGGTCTTGAACAAAAGAAACATAATGAGTAATCTAGAGGACCGGTGTAAAGACATGAATGTATCCATCTCAATATTTTTAGCCAAATACAAAACATTGTCAGAAGATGGTTTCCCTGATATTCACGCATTGAATGACAAGTTAATGCCTCGGAAATATTATGATCTAAAAATCAGAAATCATGCAAAAGAGCAAGCCAGACAACCACTACCTCAACGATCACCAACAGGCAAAATACTTCTTCAGTATTTTAAAAATCTGTTCTTTTTAGATAATGAGATCAAGCATATGTTCACAATCAAGCCTAACTTTTCCAATTATACAGAGGGAGATGAAATTTACAGAAAATTGAAGACTATGAAGATCCCCTCTGTAGAAAAGTGGCAAGAATTCACAGATCTGTTGTGAATTTAATGGATAAAAAACAGGAAAATCACTTGGAAATTCATTTTTTACTGTTACCTCAAATGGTAAAAATACAGGGTTAAAGTGTATTAGTAGGTGAAAGAGTATTAGTGAAAATAAAGTCACTGTTGGTTATTTTTTAATTACCACAGCAAAACAACTCAAATCAGATGAATAAAGAATATCAGCGTTGAAATTTAGAGGAAAGGAAAGTTCTTCAACCACTTTCCACAATAATATGCACATAATTCTAGCAGTACACACAGCACAACAACAATTAGTTCAAATTAGAATAATTAGTTCTATTTTTGCCTGTAAAAAGGTAACAGCTTGCAAACTGTTTTGCAGTTGTCCCTCTTTTTAAGTTTTCTTTCCTATCTTTTATTAAAACATTATCTCAATTCCTGAGATATTTTGTAAACATTTTTTTGTATAAATACTTCACAATTCGAAGTATTCAGTGTGAATAAAATTTCTCAAGACAACTATAGTCCTATTTGTTGGTTATATTGAAGTTTGTGAGTCAATTAGTGAAAGCAGCAGACTGGAAAGAGATCAAAGACATCGTAGCTAAGGATTCTCGTGGTGACAAGATAAGTCTCGTTTCTTTCCTTGTTTTCAGTGTATTTATTTAAAGTTTACATTCATTCATATTATGTATTTCTAGTCTATAATGATGAACTAAGGAAAAATTAAACAGGATTAGTGATAATAAGCTCCATGTTTCGAAACTTGTTGGCATTTTAATGTTTTCTACTTGATAACCGGACCATAGAATTCTTAATTGCTCTAGGTCTTAGTTAGATCCCCTTCTTTAATCTTCTTATCTGTAGCTTAAGGGTTCTTAAGTGCCCTTTTTCTCAGATTCCATCCACTCCATCAAATCAAACCTATACATAGCCTTAGAAGGTCACCTATCTTGCCCTTATCACATTTTCATCTCTGAGCCTTATTTCTTAGTTCTGCTTGCCTAGAGAGTTGACTCCATTGCCAAATATTCTAGTAGATCCTTCTGGTTTACCTGGAAATCTCTTTATTCCCACCAATCCTTTAAAATCAAACCCAAATACACAATCATAGCTAGCCTAATATCTGTTACTAAAACAAAGCTAAATCATACGGAGAGATCCCTCTCTGGAGTTCAAGAAGGCTAGATCTTGAATTCCGAAAGCAGTTCTTGGTTACCCCTGGTGTTCTTAACTACAGAAATCCCCATCCCACAACCTAATAATTACTAGGGTGATAACAGGCCTTGGGGGTATTATGATCCTTGGAGGAAACTCCCACAGCTAGAAGAGTTGACAGAGAAAATTGGATCGAGTACAAAGGTGGGGCAAGTGAGTTTTACCCTGCACCAATTGTTATGGTGCATATATGATGTGTATTACAGTTTATCTTATAATTTTTTTGAAGTAGCATACAACAATTTACATAATGATATGAGAACCACTCGCTAGAGTATACATCGATTTTGCACACATGGCTTTTCAGTTGCTTTTTAAGATATATCATTGGTGATGATCACATGATTATATAATGAACCATTAAATTGAACTATGAAATTATTCCTCACAACACACACATACACACATATTGATGAATTAATAATTTTTCTCATATAATTTTTTTAATCTATTTTGAAAAAAAAAAAAATTTATATATAATTATTTCTAAGAAGAACAAGAGAGAATTCCTTACCATATCTTTGTAAAACATATAATAGCAAGAAAATTAATCTATTGAAATTTAATTTACAAACATATTCATGGAGTAAAATGAAGATTAAAAGGAGATATTCATGGATTTACCTATAACATCACCTCATAATTAAGAATGTAAATGTACAATATTGATGATACATAGGTTAGGAGAAAATTAATCTATTGAAATTTCATTTCCAAACATATTCATGGAGTAAAATGAGGATTAAAAAGAGATATTTATGAACTTACTTATAACATCACCTCATAAAAGTGTAAATGTACAATATTGATCAAATTTATTTATATATGATAAATAATAAACCTTTATCTCACATGTATCATATAATCTTATAAACAAACAATTGCACTGGGGGTGCAATCCTCAAAACTTTTAAAAGGTCTAATGTATATGTTTTAAAATAAAATAATACGCCCTTTTTCCTTTTACATTAGCCTTTGGGCTATTTTAAAACACATGCTATTACATATAATAACAAAAAAAAACTATTAAACCAAACCTATTTAAAGTATTCGGGGCCCACATTACAAATGCCCAAAGTGAAATATTTGTGCATATGTTATATATGAGCCCATGGTTTAAATAACTATTGGGCGGTGAAACAAAACTTATAACAAAATATTAATAAAACTATATCATATGTCCCGACTTCAAAAAAAATAAACCCGATTTCAATCACAAATTCATGTTCCAAAATAGCCTGCTGATGTCACCCTAATTTGTGATGCAAAAACTTCATAGAATACGCCATATAAAAATTTGGGGCCGTTTTTTGGCTTTGCGTACGGAGGAAAACTGTGACGTGAAAATCAAATTAATTTCGCCCTACAACGTTTTAGGTTCAGAATTCCACAATGCAGACGAGCCAAAAAATAACGCGATCGAATCACCTACTTCCACATGGATGGCTGATTTGGTCTGTGGTCTGTGGACCACATTCTTCAGAATTAAAATCTCCCATGTTTACTATTAAATTTACCTATTTCCAAAACAATACAGCGCTCTGTTTTTAAGTGTGCAAGGACTGTGATTTCAAAACCAAAATTGACTGTTCATCAGTTTTAGAAAGCGGTTTTTTGACAGAGCCATTCAAACAGATTTAGAAAGCAGCCAGAGGACAAGGTAGTTGAAATTAATATTTCAACATCCCTCATTCACTGAGAATACCCTCCTTGGTGCCTTCTTCACCGGACTACGATGTGTTCATCAACAGTCGTGAACCCGATGTTCGTTTCTTCACCAAGCATCTTCACAACAGTCTTGTTTCCATATGATTGCGAGTATTTCTCGACAACATAGAATTGCAGGCTAGACAGTCCATACCTTCACAAATCAAAGATGCAATTAAAGGATCCTCTCTCATTATTACTATTTTCTCTCCAAATTATGCGCAATCGCAAAGGTGCCTCCATGAACTACTCCTTGCGCTGCTCTATAAGCTGACCATTTTTGAAAAGGCATATAAGTGTCGTTTATTGCATATAAGTGTCGTTATACTGACGACGGCCAAAGAGTCGCTATTGCAACGAATGCCTCCAAATGTCGCAATTGCGACACTTAGACATTGTGTCACAAACAAAGTGTTGCTATTGTGACGGATACCTCCAAATGTCACAATTGCGACACTTAGACATTGTGTCACAATTGCGACGTTTCGAAGCAGCCATCACAATAGCGACGCTTTGGGGCATAGTGTCGCAATTGCGATGTCTTCCTCCAAACGTCGCAATTGCAACACTTTTCTCTAGACGTCGTTATAGCGACAGTTTCGGGAGGGATTGAAAAAATTTGGGGAAATTTTTGACATTTAGTCAGAAGTGTTGAAACCAAGTGTCGAAATTTCCCCCAAATGTACTAGTGGTATCTAAGTCTCAGCTTCAACAATGTTTATCAAGTTGGCAGTTAATTCTATTTGAGTTCCTACAGTGGTCGTTTCCTTATTTGGATTTCGAGCCCTTCTTTCCTCCTTAAGTTATATCCTCAGGTATTTCACCATTTTCTTTAATCTTATGCAGGCTCTGCTCAGTTTCTTAATCTTATTTTTGGTTGAATTCTCACCTGACCTGATTTTAGCAGGTGGTGGAGGAGTGGTATTCCCCTTTTCAGGGATGGTGTTTCCAACCTTAGGGCTTCCTATGATGGTGTTTCTTATTTGATCTTCAGATTTTACTTCTGCATGAGGGTTCGGACTGGGTGGGGGAGTGCTACCTCCCAGTGTCAAAGGGATTGTTTCTATGCTTATGTTTTGCTCCATAGGGACAGTGTCACCTGACTGATTTTCTGATTATGTTCCCTCCTCTACCTACCCTTCGCTATTAACCTCGTAATTCCTAGGAGGGGACAGAGCCCCACCATCCTGTGATTCTTCTTAGTAAGGTAGGACTTCAGTGTGACTAGAACTGCCAGCAGTGGTAGAATTATCTATGGGTTCCTCCTGCTCTTCTAATCCCAATGGGTTTCTAGATTCGTAGTCTATCCTCATTTGTTCTAGGACTCGAGCCATTTCTTCCTCAAAGTCTTGCAAGGGTGCGCTTTGAGGGTCGGATGGTCCTACCTCCCTTATGAGGTCCGGGGTTCCTTGAAGTGTTTTCGACCAATTTTTCCTGCTTGATTCTGTGGTTGCAGTTTAGGTCCTTTTTCCTCTAGGCATGCTTACCCTGGGAAGCTCAATTAGGGTTTCACCAGGGTTTATTTTAGGTTCTTGTGCATCAAGGTTACCAAAATTGTCCTAGGCTATCTGCTACTTATCCAAATCATGTATGATGACTAGTTTAATTAACCCGTGGTGACTGACTACTTCTTGGGGATTTTTGGCTCTTCTTAATTGAACAAAAGTATCATGCAATATGGAATTTAAGAAGGCAGGAAAATTAACTCAAATTTTTTTCTTAAGTACAGCTAAGATTTTAAGCTGACGAGGTTTTACCACAGCTTGACATTCGTCACATGTAATGAACCTTTGGATAAATGTCGTCAGTTCCTATCATGGTTGGTGTAGAGAGGTAGGGTTAATCCCTTTCCCTTTTCGCTCCAATGGTTCCTCCAGATCCTGATATGCTGCTACTGCCTCTCGTAGGAGGAGATGTCTTTCTATCCATCTTTCTCCTTTTGCTGGTATTCTGGATACTCCAGCAATATTTTCCACTGTGACTGGTATAATTCGACCCTTGATTCTGGTTTGAAATTCTTGCAGATTTTGTAGAAACTCAATTGCGATTTCCGTATCAAATCCCTGTAATTTGTGTACATATGTCAACCAATCAGCATGCTAGAGGATGGTGCTAGTTGCATCTGAAATTGGAAATTTTACAGGCTTGTTCCGAAGGGAATTTCCTCCCATATTTGGTGTGATTTCATGGTTCTCTTCCTCTGATTGTATTCTCTCTCGGCTCTATTGTTTTTACTAAATGCTAGATGCAAGAAAATGAGAGATTGTGATTATGTGCTAGCAACTTCATGCATTAACTGTAGTGTTCCTCTAGTCTTATCGATGTATCTAACGGGATTTGTGCAGAAATTTCACATGCTTTCCTATTTAAGACTGATTAAACCCCCTCCCGAAGTAAGGGCACCCACTTCCTCAAGTACAAGAGGGATTTGTTCAATCATGCATGCAAATGGGGGAATGCTAGAATTTAATTATAATGGCCTGTATGTAGAGGAGGAGGTTGTGGCTTTCAAGTTTCAAGGGGTTGAGTAATTATGAGCATACACAGTGTAAAGGTTGGGTTTGGAATTTTTCCATAATTGCATCTTGTGCAGAAGTGACCAGAAAGGGGGAGGGAATAGTATAAATATTATTATGATATGATGTTATTCTTCAATGAAAAGGTATGGCAGACGCAATACTAAGACGAGTAATGATTGGTGCTTTCATCTTGAGGTTCAAATATGTAAGCATATCTCTGTTAGTTATTTATGTAGTAGATTATAATTATTACTAATTCAAGTAATAGCTTATGGAAGAATAATGGAAGATAAAGTATATGTAAGAGTAATTGGCTATTGATGAAACATAATATCATACCATAAGCAAAGCCATTGCTGCCAGTAGGCGTTCATAGCCTCGATAGGGTTTCTATTTTAACCCAAACAATGAGCCAGGATCCTTATGTGAAAATAGTTATTCTACAAATTTTGTGGAGAGATCACCATGCTGGTATGATAGCCAGATAATCATAGTGCTACTCACCAGAGCTGTAGAAAAGTGATTAGGGTAGTTTGTGATGAGACCTCCTTTCCTTCAAATAGATGAGAAGGTCATTACCCTAGTGTGGTGGCCATTGTGGGCATGTCACTTGCTAAGATCTTATGACCATGGTAGGCTGGATCGTGATCAGACCCCCTATCCTCTCTTGAAAATTTGCATGTAAGCACAATACTTCTTTTTGAATCATAAAATTTTGATTTATAAGGAGGTCATTGTGCTGGTGTGATACCAGATAGTCACAGTTCCATTCACTAGGATTGTAATGGAGTGATCAGGCCGGCTCATGATGAGACCTCTTTTCCTTCAAGCAGATGAGAAGGTCATTACCCTGGTGTGGTGGCCATTGTGGGCATGTCACTTGTTAAATCCCCATGATCATGGTAGGTTGGCTCATGATGAGACCCCCTATCCTCTTAAAAATTTGCATGAACACATAATAATTGCTCTTTATACATGAAGGGAGGCTCATTAAATCCTTAAGACTTAGGGATGGTGCCAATACAATTAATACCCGTTATTCCCATTTCTTCATATTGGAGGAAAATACTACTCGAATAGTGTAGACATATATACCATCATAAGGTCATGTATTGTATGATAACATATTTGAACTGGGGAGGACTTAGCCTTTAATTTCATGTATGTACAATGTCAGCTTCCTGTTTAAGGATTATAGTGCCAAGTAATCATCATATTGGTAATTTTACTGTTTCCATCTCCTCTTCAACTACCATTCCCTACTCAAAGATGCCCTTTATAGCTCAAGTGCAGATTAGGGAAATAGTAGGATGCGAAAAAAAACAAGGTTGTTCAATTTGAATAGCAAAAAAACACAAAACATGGTTGTTCAATCCGATTGAATAGCAGTTGTTCAATTGGATTCAACAACAATCATTCAAAGGATTTGAACAGAAAGAAAAACAAAATGTAAGTCATGGCTATTCAACATAATTGAATAGGAGTTGTTCAATTAGATTGAACAAAATCCTTTCTAAGGATTTGAATAGCAATAAAAACGCTTGAATAATAACTATTAAATTGGATTTAACATCAACCATTCAAAGGATTTGAACAACAATAAAAACACAAAAAAATAGTTGTTCAATCCATTTGGACAACAGTTGTTTAAGAATTTAACAACAACCGTTCAAAGGATTTGAATAGCCATAAAAACACAAACCACGACTATTCAATCTGATTGAACAACAATTGCTCAATTGGATTGAATAGTAGCCATTCTAAGGATTTGAACAACAATAAAAACGCGAAAACACAATTTTTCAATCCGTTTGGAAAACAACTATTCGAGAATTGAACATCAGTCGTTCAGAGGATTTGAATAGAAATAGAAATGCAAAAAAACACAGTTTTTCAATCCGTTTGGACAGCAGCTGTTCAAGAATTGAACAACAACTGTTCAGAGGATTTGAATGGAAATAAAAATGAAAAAACACAGTTGTTCAATCCGTTTGGACAGAAGTTGTTCAAGAACTGAACAACGACCATTTAGTATTGAACAATGAGAAAAATAAAACACCGAAACAAGGTTGTTCAATCTAATTGAGAAACAACTATTCAATAATTGAATAGTAGTCATTCTAGGATTGAACAATGAGAAAAATAAAATGCAGAAACACGGTTTTTCAATTCGATTGAAAAACAACCATTCAGTTAGATTTAATAGCAGTCTTTCAAGTATTGAATAGTGATCAAAACGCAAAACACAAGAGGATGAAAGGAAAAAAAAAGACAGACAATTGCGAGTTTGAAGGATGTACAACAAAGTGAAAACTAGGAATAGTAAGGAACTTACATACATTATTTACAAATGATGGTAGAAAACTTCTCATGTAGTTGAGGTTGTGGGATTATCACCCCCTTGTGCCACAACTTGGATGGTGGGATCGTTTCGTACCTGTTAGCAAAAATATTCCTTCGTGAGAGGTTTGCGATAGAGGCGTACTCTGTTCCCGTTGGCTCGAAATGTTGAACTAGACCCATCTATGGTGGACAAGGTGAGTGTGCCATTGTTGTGTACTTCTTGAATTTCATATGGACCAAGCCACCTTGTTTGTAATTTTCCTGGAAAATCTTGGAATCTGGAGTAATAGAGGAGTGCCCAATCTCCTTTTTTAAATATCTTCTTTTTTATAAGTTTTTTGTGCCACTTAGCGCGTTGTTGTTGGATGATCGTTGTGCATTTCTCAGCTAGTTGATGTATTTCATCTAATTCATTTATTTGTTGGAGTCTTCTAGCTTAGGCTTCTGTTAAGTCCAACCCTACCTCCTGGGTTTTCCTTAAAGTTTTGATTTTGAATTCAATAGGGTAGATAGGTTCTCTCCCAAATACTAACTGATATGGTGAATATGCAGTGGTGTTTCACCAGGTTGTACGATAAACCCATAAGGCTTCCGGTAATCTAGTGGCCCAATCCCAGCGATGTGTTGATACAATTTTAGTAAGGATTTCCTCCAAGAATTTGTTGGTGCTTTCAACCTACCCATTTTCCTAAAGGTGGTAAGGAGACGTGACTCTATGGATGATATGGTGATTCCTTAGGGTTGCTGTAATTTTATTACCTATGAATTGTGACCCCCATCGGTTATCACTTCCCATGGAAAACCATATCGCACGAACAGTTCAAAAAGAAACTTAATCACCGATTCCTCTGTGGCTCTTAACAAGGCCACTACTTCTACCCATTTTCTTACATAATTTGTGGAAACCAATATGTAGAATTTCTGGTTTGTTGGTGGGTTGAATGGCCCAATGAATTCCAGCGCCCATCGTTTGAATGGTTCTAACACTAATTGTGGCTATAGCGACATTTCATCATCTTGGCCTAGGCGGCCCATTCTTTGGCAGCTATCACAACCTTGGACATATTTTTTGGCCTTTGAAAATTGTAGGCCTATAATAGCCTAACTGTAACACTTTGTGCTTTATTCTATGTTCTGCAAAATGGCCACCACAAGGTTCATCGTCACAGGCTCGTAAGATGTCATAGATTTTGTCCTCTCTAATGCATCTGTGTATGTGCATGTCGGCCCCTGTATGGAAGAGGTATCCACCGATCTAGGAGAACCTTGCGCAGCATTGTACAATTAGTTTTCGTTCTCTTGATGTTAAATTTCTAGGTAGCTTCCATACTACCAAGTAATTTTACACGTCTGCATACCATGGCATTTTTAATGCTACAACAAACAGATGTTCATCAGGGAACTGATCATCGACTGCTAGCGTGTCGTCCGTCTTGGGAACCCTGGAGAGGAAGTCTGTGACCCCATTTTCCTTTCCTGGAAGATCTTTGATTGTTATAACGAATTCCTTCAATAGCAGCAACCAACGGGGTAATCTCCCATTCGTGATTGGCTTATTGGAAAAATATCTAATGGCAGAATGATCAGCATACAGGAGTACTTGATAGCCAGTTATATAGTGCCTAAATTTATTAATAGCATAAATGATAGCCAGGAACTCCTTTTCAGTAATTGTATAGTTTAATTCAGCAGGAGTGATGTTTTTGCTGATATAGTAAATAGCATAAGGACTTTTGTCTTATTCTTGGCCAAGGACTGCCCTATTGTTGTGTCATATGCATCCAAAGAGATGTGAAAAGGACGTTTCCATCTAGGCCCTCGTAGAATTGGTGTTGTCGATACCAGTTTCTTTAAATCTGTAAAAGTGATATCACATTTATTAGTCCAATGGAATTCACATTTCTAGGCAATGCATATAAAGGTGAAACTATTTGTGAGAAATTATTTATAAAACTGCGATAATATCCTGCATATCCCAAAAAACTACGTACCTCTATCTGTGTACAAGGTGTAGCTAGTAGAAGGATTACCTCTATCTTAGCCGGGTCTACCTGTATTCTAGCTGCAGAGATGTAGTGACCTAGGATCACACCCTCGGTTATCATCATGTGACATTTTGCATTTCTTAAACATAACCTAGTAGCAATACATTACTCCAACACCGTTTCTAGTGTTTCCAATGCTTCATCAAAGTCCTCCCCATATGGTGTGAAGTCATCCATATATATTTCAAGCCCTCCATTTATTAAGTCAGAAAAAATGTTGATTATGGCTCTCTGAAATGTTGCTGGGGCATTACATAACCCAAATGGTAAAAATCTATAAGAAAAAGTACCCCATGGGCAGGTAAAGGTTGTCTTATCCTGGTCTTCGGGGGCTATCTGGATTTGATTGTAACCACTGAACCCATCAAGGAAGGAAAAGAACCCTTTCCCTGCTAATGTGTCCAGGACTTGGTCAATGAAGGGGATGGGGAAGTGGTATTTCTGTGTTTCTTTTTTTAATTCTCTGTAATCCATGCAGATTCTCCATTTCCCATTCTTTTTAGGGATGACTACGAGAGGGGAGACCCATTTTCTGTTTGAAATAGGATAAATGAAATTAACATCTAATATATTTTTCAACTCCTCTTTTACAATATCTTTTAAGTTCGGGTTTAGACTTCACTGAGGTTGTCTAATGGTACGTGCTTCCTTATCGATATAGATGTGCTGGGTGCATAGCTACGGGTCTAAGCCCTTCATGTCTACGTAATCCCAAGTGAATGCCCCTTGATACTTCCAAAGGAATTTTATGAGTTTTTTTTTTTGGTCATCATCCAAATTGCCATTAATATTCAGAACCTTTCCTGGCTCAATCTCAATAGGTATGTTGTTACATACAGTGGTTGTGGGAATATGTTGATCCTCAAGGTATGTCATAGGATCCTCTTGAGCTTGGTTTTCAAGGACTGTTTTCAACATTTGGCATTTTAAATTTCCATATGTGGGTGGATGATTCATAAAATTATTGATTACATCGTATTCAGTTTGATCCTTAAATTCAAGAGCTTCTAATAGTGTCAGAGGTGGATGAATGTTTTGCTACCAATATGTACATAGATTTTTGTGAATTTTTACCGTGGGTAGTATTGGTTGGGCAGGCGGATAAATAATGATATTTTTTATGGAATATCCTCTAGTGATAATTATGCTACCTACTTGGTAGCCTATGTAATCATTTGTTGTGGCCCATCCATCCTATTATTTGGAATAATAACTACGAAATAAACTAGGTATTCCCATGAGTCCACAAAGACCAGGATGTCCTGCACCACGCCTTCTGGTCTGATAATAGACATGTCAACATGTTCCAGCAGTGTATCCATAGGTTCTAAAGCTATTATGCCTAGTTTTTTGCAAGCTCCTGTAGTTAGTATGTTAATGGCTACCCCTAGGTTGACCAATGTGTTTGGAAATGAGTGGCCAGAGATTTGTACAGTCACAATGGGATTTCCTGGGTCTTCATATTTCATGGGTGGTTCCTTACTCAGTAATAAATCAAATAGCGTCCCTACCACATGAACGGTGGGAGCAACCTTTGTTTTCTTTACCTTTTTTTTTCCACATAGCTCTTTAATTGTCTTTCCATATATGGGAATGTCTTGGATGGCCTAGAGAAGAGGAATTTTGATACAAAGGTTTCTCAATTCCCCTAGGATGTCAAAATATGGAGAGATTATGGGTCTGGGCAGAGTCAACCTTTCAGGGAATGGAGGAGGAGACATCCTAAGTTTTTCAAGCCATTGTTGGTCAACTGTTTCTTTATCTTTTCCTACCTCCATCCCCATTATCTTTGCTTGGATAGGCTTTGTTGAAGTTCCAGATCGGAACTGAGGTGGAGTCATGGCTTCCACTGATAAGATAGTACGCCCTAATATTAGCCTTAGTTCGTTGCATTGTTTCTGCTCAGAGCTAGAATTTGAATTTTATATGATCTAAATTAGTTAAACTGGTCTGTTGTTGGGATTAGGATTGGGTTGAGCTGGAAATTAAGGGCGTATGACAGGCTGTGGGTTGTGTTGGACTGGGTATGGTGCTCGTAGCGTAGGTTGATTTCGGGCCCCTGCTCCCATTGGTAGGTTGGTCATTCCCATGGGTCGCTGCCAATTCCAATTAGTGTTTTGAGGAGGGATGTTTGGCCACTGGGTTTGATATGGAACATTTTTCCAATAAGAGGGAGAACAAGGAAAGTTTGGCCAATTATTCCCTAACGAGGGTTCTGTAGGCCAGGGTGGCATAGGAAGCGACTGGTTTGGCCAAGTAGAAAAAGGATTTTGATTCTCCCAAGTTGTTGCAGGGTTTTTCTAGTTAAACTGTGGAGAAGAAAATAACTGTGGTAGGTCTTGAGGCATACCTGGTCGTGCCTACCACTGTCGACACTGATTAATTAGGTAGACCCATTTTTTCTTCTCCTCTTCTTCCTTATAACTTCTTTTAGCCGGGGAAGTGAAGGGCATTGGTCTGTCATATGATCCTTAGTGCAGATGGCATAGGCCTGAACTATATCTAAGGGGCATTCCCTTTGGTTGTGCTTCTTTTGACATCATGGGAAAAAGACGTCCAGGTTCTATTTTGTTATAGCTTGTTTCTTCTTGGCTTGTAAAACGTCAAGCTATGTCGTCAAAGTACCCAAAATGTCAGTTTTGAAATCTTGCAAAACATTTCCAAACTCTGCTCTAGTTACGTTGTCATTAGACTGCTTTGGATATTTTTTCATAGAATCATGTCCATTTGGCCGATTATGCGCACTACCCTGAGAGCATCTAATACATAGGGAAGTAATCTCATCATATTCTTCCTGGTAAATATCCCCTTTTCCCATTATGTTAGGTGTTTCCACCCATTCTTCTTTCATTCCTTTAATTATTTTGGCTTTTAAGATGTCTTTGGATAGCGTGGTATATGGAGACCTTTGTAAATTGTATTGAAATATTTCTACGCACTCTTATAATGTTTCATTGTCTTTTGTAGACATATTGAAGATTTCACCTTTTAGATCTCGGGTCTGGTAGTAGTCTTGGTACTTGGTAAGGAAAATGTTCTTCATTTGGTCCCATTTACTGATAGTTCCCCCACCTAATCCCATGAACCAACGTAGCGCTATTCCCTTTAAGGTAGAGGGAAATAGTTTTACTTTCTGAGGATTAGTGGTGTAGTCATATCCCCTACATAAGACATCAAATTCAAATAGGAATGCATGAGGATCTTCCGTCGTCAATCCATGAAAGGTGGGAATGTTGTGCAAGGGACTAGATTTCATAGGGGTGTTTTCAGCATGATGAACAATGGGGTATTCCAGTGTTGATGTATGCCTCTAATTCTGGTTTTGATTATTTTCCATTTGATCAAAGAGGTGCTAGAAATCTTCGGGGATTTCTTGATCTCGAGGAGTAATCCTGGTGGGCTTGGGAGGTGAATGCGTTGGAGGCTTTACAGTGCTTCACTAATTTGGGATCTTGAGTACCTCTGTCTCGACTACTCTTTCAGGGAATTTAGGCTCTAGTGTTTCTATTTTAATTCCACCACAAGTTTCTCCTTCCCCTTCCTGTAATTTTCAAGAACCTCCTCTCTTGAAGGGTCAGTGCCTATATGGTTGGCAGGCTGAATGCTTCACTCAAATCATTTTGTCTCACAATGAATCTCAGCGTAGGCTATAGATGGTGAGGTTGTCGCCTGAGGGAGTGTGATAGGACTTTGAATGGAAATATTTCTAGGTCCTATGGATTCCTGAGATCCAAATTTCTTAATGATTTCATTATATATGTTGTTCTTCCAAGGATCACCGATCCTTTAGATTGTTAGGCTTTTTGCGAATGATTTCGGATTGTTTCTATATTTTTCTTCCTAGTCATAAAACAAGAGCACCTATTCTACTGGTCTTTGCACAAATTGCTGAGAAGCGGGATAGAGGGAAAGCATGTTGCTTGCCAGTAAGCAGGTTCTTACCTCTCATTTTCAATACCCAATTCTTCACAACAATGGAGACAGATGAGTGAAGGATATCACTCTTAACACTCTCCTCGGCAGCGACGCAAAAATCTTGGTGTCACAGAGGTGGCTTATTATAGGCAACCTTAGTGCTTCTCATTTAATTTTCAACACGAGGTAATTCTTCTTATTTCAAGAGTGTAAGCACAATATAAGTAAGTGAGATCGACTAATAGGTACTCTATGTTGCTTATGAAAAAGGATTATTTAATCTTCTGAATTCAATCAGCTCAAAGAGAAATGGCTTGGTAGAATGTGGCTATCTATTATGTCTAGTTAGAAAAGAGAAACCTATGATTGAACAGAAGAATGAAAGTTTGAACAACAACCTTAATGAATTGAATCAACAATCTATATTAATTGAAAAAAAATCTAAATCAATTGAACAACTATCTTAATGAAGTGAACAATATTCACTTAATGAATTGAACAAAAATCTAAATGAATTAAAAAAAAATCTTAATGACGTGAACAACAATCACTTATATAATTTTGCAATGGAATTATCTTTGTAAACTAACTAATTGACATTAATCAACACTTGGATGCCTTATTGTGCTGAAAGAACAATTTAATCCGCAAGAACAAGTAACATCGAACAGTAACTATTCTACGATTTGTAAATTGATTGCAAAGGAATTGGAAGAAAATGGAGACATCTAATGGCGATGAAGCATTATTATAAACCAGTGAATACGAATGTGATTATTCTAAATCAAGAAGCACAAATGATAAAATGCTCTGAAGAAATAAAAATGGTAACTTTATTGAGTGGAAAAGTACTTTAAAACTGCACCAAATAATTGGACATTGATTCTGTAACTAACGCACAACATGGAAATTGGCGAGGAACTTCCAGGGGTTGGGCCCAAACCACCAGAAGCTCTAACACAGTGAAAACCTCAAAAGATAATTTTTCAAAACATCAAAAACTCTTTATTACATCAAGGGATACTACAGAAATACAATTAGGCAGTTCGGTCCTGATGCATTGATTACATAAGGAATTTCCTATTCCTATTCGACTCCCTATCTAGTTCGTCCCTGGTCCTTGTTAAACACACACATGGTGAAACACACACAAAGGGAAAGATGCACACATAAACAGAAAGATAAACAAGATAAGTGTGTGATGCCTTACTATTCACCATAGATTTACATTTATAGTACATTAGATGTGACCCTTCAATTCATCTTCCAAGGTCACTTGGGCTCCTTTGTGACTGTTAGCCTTCCACACATACCCATAGAGGATTATGTGTCCAACATTCCCCCCCCTAAATCCAAAGGGGTATGTGTGAGTCCAAGAAGAGAGTTGTAATACAAATCTGCAAAGTACGTATGGAAGCACTTAGGCTGAATTAGCTCTCTAAAATGTTCGCATAAAGAGGTGGTTTAAGTATGACCACCAACACTAGAACACAACGCTTATTGTAGTTTCTAGAACTTTTCCAAATCTTTCAAGAAGTTGAGTGCTTCTACTAGAGGAAGTGTCCCCCATATTGGAAGAGGGAGACCTTCAACCTAGAAGTGTTCCTCATATTGGAAGAGGGAGACCTTCAACCTAGAAGAGTCCCTACTGCATCTGCATGTAAATATGCAACATTAAACTTTATATTCTTGCTAGTGATGGGAGTCCCTCTAAATTTTATGAACAAAAACAGGTTCAGAATGATGACTCTTTTGATGAATTTCATCTTGCTGGAGCTGAGACTCCAACTGCAAAACTCAATCTTTTCTTGTGCATCTTGCAAGAAAGTTTGAATATTAGAAAGAGCATTATTTCTCATTTTTACCATATCATGAATAGTGGAACGCATGAGGTTATTCAACAACTCCAATGCATCATTCATTTTAGCCATCTTCTCAACAACTCAAAGTTATAATTCAAACACTAACCGCAACTACGAACTAAGAAGCAATTCCCACTCACAATTTTAGTACAATACAATGTCACTACAAAATATTTTTGTAAATGTGCAGTAAAAACCACTGTGAAATAACCCTTTAAGGTAAAAGATACTAATGATTTCTCTCCTCTTCAGAGAATTATTTTACACCAACAACTCTAATTTGTAGAGAATGAACCTCCAATGAGTAATAATCACTGCTTCATACAACCAAACTATTTGTATCCCTTCTTCAATGAACAGGAAGAATTGGAATTTTGGACCAATGGTGTCCAAAGTTTGCTGAATTCACTTCACAGGTTGATTTGAAATATATTTCACATAGATCTGAGGATTTATATTTTGGCTATAAGAAATCAAGGTGGCTTCCAAATTTCAACCTTCCATATAAAGATGTTGCAGGCATTCTCAATATTCTAGCATTTTATATCAAACTTCGATGAAGACCAGAATTTCACAATGCATAAATATTTCATTGACAATAATGCTCAGTTTCATAGGAAAAATATCGATGAATTAACACATCACATAATTTTAAAGAAGATGGAGGGAAATTCCAATGCATAAGCACAATTAACATATTCCTATCATATATATATACCACCACTCCATCACACATATAAACCAAGACATATGGAGATAATGAGTGCATGGTATATTTAAAGAGGGGAAACTCCTCACTTACTTCTCACAGCATGCACGACTGCTCACTAAATAGAATGGCTGCATATTATGAATCACCATCGGAATAAGAAAATAAATAACCAGCTACCAATTCTCAGATCCCAATGTGGGGAAACTCATCTACTTCACTCGCACAATCCACGATGCTTCCGTATGACACTTCATTTCCCACGAATTTTTTTTTTAATCTTCACCGAGGTAACTCCGCAAAACTTAACTCTGGTTTCAATTCTTCAAATAATAAAAAATTTGGGAAAAAAATCATAGGTGTTATCTGAGGAAGGGTTTATTTGGGGAAGGTATTTACTGGGGAAGGTGATTAATAGGGGAGGTGATTATTGGGGGAGGCCAAACTGTAAAAGAATTTAAAAATAAAAGGTCGAAATAAAAAGGGAACACAGAGAATCTACATGCGAGGGGAGGGGAGGGAGGGCCGAGTGGCCATGAGAGGGGAGGTGATGATCGAGTAAGGGCGATGGGAAGAGTGGATTTGAGGGGTGAGGGGGAAAAGGTCGTGAGTGGGTAGGGGAGGGCTGAGATGGGGAGTGCAACGAGCGAGAGGGTTAGTGGGAAAGCGAGGTTGTGGGAGAGGGGGGGTAGTGAGAGCGCGGATGAGGGAAGTAGTGAGGGGGTGGGGAGAGAGGTGTGGGAGAGTATAGAAGGGGGCAGGGAGGAGTAAGGGTACAGGAAATGGAGGAGAGGTAAAGGGGTGGGTGGGTGAGTGAGAGAGTGATGTCAGACTTGAGTGAAGTCCGAGGGCCGAGGGGAGCGGGTGAGGCAGGGCCGAGGGGAGGAGGTGAGGGGAGTGACGGGGATGTGAGGGGCGATGGGGAGGGCGACATGATGTGAGGGAGAGGTAGTAAGAGGGAGCGACGTGGGAGAGGAGTGTGAGGGTGTATAAGAAGCATGAAGCTGTGTGAAGGAGGGCCGGAGTAGGAGTGACGAGGTAGAAGGAGAGGTGAGCGGAGGTGAGATGTGAGATAGGTAGGCAGCACGCAGGAGGAAGCTACACTAGGGAGGGAGAATATCCTTCAAATGAAATTGCTGGTAGATGTTCAGGTACTTCTGCAAGTGCACGATGACAATCAATTTCTATGGAAAGTGGAAGTGGTGGCTCTCTATCAAGAGGTAGTGATGCAACAATTGCAACGCCTTCCAGAAACAATCATATGGCAATGGTGCAACATTTAGATATTCGTTTAGTAGTGAGCACGAATGGCATAAACCAAAGCTCTCAGGAATGGTAGGGCAAGAGTATGCTTGCTCTGAAATGCTCAAAATCACTGCATATTCAAATTTTAGCAGGGCAGGAAGGAACCTGCTTTGATACCATGTTAAACACACACATGGTGAAACACACACAAAGGGAAATATGCACACATAAATAGAAAGATAAACAAGATCAACATGTGATGCCTTACTATTCACCATATATTTACATTTATAGTACATTAGATGTGACCCTTGGATTCATCTTCCAAGGTCACTTGGACTCCTTTGTGATTGTTCTCCTTCCACACCTACCCATAGAGGATCAGGTGTCCAATAGTCCTTTTAAAGGAATTTTCACGCAATGAGATGGTATTTTCCAAACGACAGCCCGCTACGCATGGCTGTCGTTTGAGTTCTCGAGCTTGAATATGTCTGTCTGCCTTCTGTCAGCTTTTGGGAGTTACTGAGATCCCATACGTTCGTTTCTATCGGTTTTCTTCCATTTACCATTGGTTCAGCTGCTCTGCCTTCCCAGATACGGAGACACAATAAGTCAAATTTATGTTATAGAAGCATTCCTTTTGTCGTTAACCCAATTTCTCTAGTTTTCATAAATATTTTCTTTCTTTATTGTTAATATGAGGAATAATTCCCAAAATTGTGACATAATTTGAAGTAATTATAGGGTGTAAACATAACTCAATTCGGGCCCAACAAGCTATCCAACTGAAAGCTCCCTTCTTAGCTAGATCTATGAGTGGTGTTGCTAGTTGAGAGAACCCTTTAATAAACATCCGGTAATAAGTGTAGATGCCTACAAACCCCCCAAGTTATGTGAGATTATTTGGCTTGGGCCAATCTCTGATAACGCAGATATTCTCTTCATGAACTCTTACCTCATCTACTCCAATGATGTGACCCAAATAGAGCATCTCTGTGAGCCCAAACTCACACTTGGAGAGCTTAGCATAGAATTTTTTCTCTTCAAGAATGTGCAATATTCTCTCAATATGTTGAATGTGCTCCTCACATGTGTGGCTGTAAATAAGAATGTCATCAAATAAGACCAATACAAACTTCCTCAAGTGACCATGAAAAATGTGGTTCATGTAAGACTGGAATGTAGCTTCATCATTGGTTATCCCAAAAGGCATCATGAAGAACTTGAAATGACCATAGTGGCATCAAAAAAAATTCTTGGTGATATCTTGATCCCTTACTCTGATTTGATGATACCCTGACCTGAAATCAATCTTGGAAAAATGATTGGATCCTCTTAACTCATCCATCAATTCATCGATCTTGGGTATTGGGTACCGATTCTTCATGGTATTTTTGTTCAATTCCCTATAATCAATGCGCATCCTCAATGTGCCATCCTTCTTCTTCACCAAAAACATTGAAGAGGCAAAAGGACTAGTGCTAGGACGAATGTTGCCTAAAACCAAAATCTCATGAAGTGATTTTTTAATCTCATCCCTGTAGGCTTTGGGATGCCTATAGGATGTGGTGATCAATGATTGGATCCCCTCCTCTAGCTCAATATTGTGCTCAAAACCTTTATTAGGTGGTCTCCCAGGTGGAATATCTCCAAAGACTGTAGGATAACAGTCCAAAATGGATTGTACATCTAGGTGAACTGGTGCATCTTTGCCTCTTGCCTCCGACATATGTAGTTAAAATTCCCACTCTGTGTCTCCTCTATGCAAATCAACCTTCATCTTGTGGGTTGAGATAATCTGGAGTGGATAGGTGTGTATTCCCTTGATTTTCTGATGTTTATCACTCCCCTTCTCTATGCATTCCATCTTCAATGTTTTCGAGTCTGTGGTAACCTTCCTTAAGGTGATTAACCACTGGACAGCCAATATCACATTGGTGTTAGGAATATCAACCATGAAGAAGTGGTTTGTTAATGTGTAGGCTCCCATAGTGATAGTTAATGTTGTAAAATACTTGTCACATTGCATGGTCCTAGCTCCTAGAACCAAGACCGAAAAACCCTCAAAGTTTTCCATGTGAAGAGCCCTCCTTTGCACCAACTAAGTATCAATAAAGTTATGGGTGGCTCCACTTCCGATCAATACTGATATTCTTTGTCCCTGAACAGTGCCTCTAACTCTCAATGTTAGATACTTGGGAACTCCCCTCAAGGCCACAAGAGTCCCTCTCATTGGAGAAAATTCTCCCATTGCATCTTCTGTTGATGGTGCACCTCCTCCTTCTAATATAACATTGGGTTCCTTGTCCTCATAAAAAAATATCTAAATAAAATGTGCCTTCCCTAAAACACATTGGTGTTTGGGTACCCATGGTTGCTGAAAAGTAAAACAAAGTTTCTTTCTCCTTATATCTCCTTGAGTATTATCATCAAGGGTTTTCTTCTCATGATTCTCCTTTTCCTGAGAAGAGAACTTATGTTGAAAAGGGGCTATTGCCTTAGGTAAAGCATGTTTTAGGTCTCTAGCCCTTTCCACAGATTCTTGGAGCGTAGTTGGTTTAGTGGATTTTTCCAACTCATGCAATGTCTCAACCAAACCATCAATGAACATGCACACACTCCTAGCCATAGCAAGGTCAGATACCATGCCTGAAAGCTTGAGAAATTAAGAGATATAAGTCTCTGGATCACCTGTTTGTTTGAGCTTAGTTAGCTCAACAAAATGTGCTTCTATATTCTTGGGATCAAATCTCTCCACCAATTCCCAACTGAAGTCTGAGAAAGAAGTAATACTAGCATGTCCATGTGTAGATAGGCCATGAAACTGCCATTCATGTGCTTCACCTTCTAGGTGTAGTCTGCTATTTTGATAGCCTCCATTTCTGAAACACTATTGAGTTGGAAATCAGTATCCAACTTCTCTATCCAAGCCTTAGATGTGTAGAAATTTGAATAACTGATATATTATTCACTGAGATTCTCCTGATCACACACTATTTTAGCTTCATGCACAATACAGAATCTCTTCTACCATTGATCATTACAAGTGGAAATAAAATCAATTGCATGCACACATTAAAACCATAAAAATTCACACATATGAACACAGTATTTCATGGGAAAGATTAAAGCTGAAAACCCCCAACTATCTGTATATTATATTTCATAGATATCATGTAACAATAATTGTACAAATCTCCTCACAAGCTCTCAGTACAATCTCCAATTTCTACACACTAATCAAGCTAGATCTAGCAAAACACATGCTCCAATCCCTGACACCTGATAGCTAGCCTCTATTGTGTAATCAATGTTGTAGGATGGCTCATTAAATAACTTGAACCACCTGGCTTGTACTGCGAAATCCTCATGGGCTTCTCCAATCACTGGTGGTTGCAAATATGCAATAGTATAGTCACAATTGATAGTTAACCTCATCTTTCACCTATCTCTGCACTGGTCTCCACTAAAAATTTCCATGCACTGAAGTTAACTGATATATTCTTTAGTTGATTAATGAGTTTATAATTAGTGAATTAATTAATAATTAATTCACACCACTCTTCACTAGTGTATCAATCAGTTAGACTAAATACAACTAGTTCAACTATGTTTAGATTAGTTAAACTAAACACAACTCCATTAACTTCTCAATCAACTCCACTAAAATCTCTCACATGAGTTCTAACTGAAGCATCCATGCAATAGCTCCACTTGACCCTTAGGAATAGCGTAATTCCTTCTGTCAGCTCCTGTGCCACATATGTGCACTTAACTGAAGTGCTCCAAGAGAATAAGATAATGTTTATAGTCCAAATATTATTAATAGCTAACAATATTCAACATATCTATTTTTAGACTGGCAATCTAAAAATAGATTCTGCCCAATATGTCTAAAAATAGAATTCCATCTACTTTTCCAACTTGACCAACCATCCACAAATAGCATCCTGCAACTCATAGAACATGATCCATATGTCTAAAAATATACAGAGTCTAAAAATAGACTTTGCGCCAAAAATAGCCTACGGGCCCACTTAGAGAAGGTGACTTCTTCCCACTAAGCTCATCATCTTGTTGCAATCTCAACACTCCCTCTCAACAAGATAAGGATTATCTTCCACCTCTATCCTGCCTCTGTGGTATTCGAATTTTCTCCTGGTGAGTGCCTTCGTCAAGATATCAGAATCCTCATCCTCCGTGGGAATGCATGAAAGTAACATGATCTTCCACTGGACACAATCTCTGATATGATGATACCGATCCGTGAATCCATGCTGCCACAACTCATCCTCCTGTCTGTACCATGATCCATATCCAAATGTGCCTTTGAGATATCTCAATACATGCTTGCCTGCCTTCTAGTAGAGCTTGGTAGGCTTAACCATAGCTTGTGAAAGCTGGTTAACAACATAGCATATTTTGGGTTGTGTATTGACCAGATACATAAGCGACCCCACCAACTATCGATAAATAGTGGCATCCACTACCTTCGTCGAAGTAGCATCCTCCTTCCTCCATCCACCAGGAAGATGAGTATCAACAGGCTTGCAGCCATGCATGTTGAACTTCTTCAGTATCTCCCGGGCATACTTGCCTTGAGAAACAAACAGTCCATCATTGCATTGCCAAATTTCCAATCCCAGGAAATAATGAAGCAGGCCCAAGTCCTTCATCTCAAACTCCTTTGCAAGATCAACCTTGCATGAGTGTATCAACGATTCATCACCTGTCAAAATCAAATCATCTACATAAAGTAAAATGATCAGCAACTTACCCTCCACCACAATCTGGTATAGGTTTGGATCCACCTCACTCTTGGAGAATCCAAGTCCGGTGAAATAATTGTCTATCTGTGTGTACCAAGTACGAGGTGCTTGTTTCAACCCATACAATGCTCTCTTGAGCCTGCACACATGTGACTCGCTACTGAAGATCTCGAAACCTTCGGGCTGCTTTATGTACACCTCCTCCTCAATCACCCCATTGAGGAACGCAGCCTTCACATCCATCTGATGAATGTGCCACCCCATCTGCGCTGAGAGAGAAATAATCATCCGTATGGAAGAATACCTTGTGACAGGTGCAAATGTTTCCTCATAATCGATCCCCTCAATCTGTGAGAAGCCTCGGGAAACAAATATTTCCTTGTACTTCTCCACACTCCCGTCAGCTACTTGCTTCAATTTGTAGATCCATCTCAAACCCACCACTAATTTCCCTTCCGGCCTTGGGACAATATCCCATGCACTATTTCTGACAATCGAATCATAATCTTCCACCATGGCATCTACCCATGCGGGATCCTCCACAACTTCCTCGAAAGAGGATGGCTCTGTCACGATACACTTGCTCATATGAGCTATGTATCTAGTATATTGATCAGGTGACTGTCTCTATCTTTGCTGTGATGTAGGTGCTCCTACAACCTTCTCTACATCTTGAGCCAGTCACTCAGCATCTCTAGTGCGCATCCTCCCTTTCATGGTTGGCGTTGCTTGAGTGGTATCTTCCACTCCATGAACTTCCTCTTGTGGCTGATCCACATCCTGAAGCTCATCCTTAGGAACTAATAGCTCCTCAACTGCATTCAAGTGTGGCTGCCTCTCAAGCGAACACTTCATGGCTTTCTCCTCATGAAATTTGATATCCCGTCGCACAACAGTCTTGCGACTGTCTGGAAAATACACACGATAGTTGTGGGGTGTATTAGTGTACCCCAGAAATATCCCAACCTCTGCAGTCAGCTCCAACTTCTTCCTGGCATCCTTCATCACATGAATGTAAACAGATGAACCAAAAATTCTAAAATGGGAAATATCGGGCTACCTACCAGAAAATGCCTCCTCGGGTGTACTCATGCCAAGTATCCTGTGAGGACAACGGTTCTGCACATATACTGCAGTATTGCATGCCTCATCCCACAAGTGTATGTGAAGGCCCTGATCATGCAACATCACCCGTACAACACCCATGATCATTATGTTCTTCCGCTCAGCAACCCCATTCTACTGTGGGTTATGAGGTGCTATGAGCTCTCTTTGAATTCCTTCTGCGCTGCAAAAGTCCTTGAATTCACCAAAGATGAATTCACCACCATTGTCACTCCTAAGAGCCTTCACCTGCTTCCTCGATTCTTTCTCAACTAGTGCCTTGAACTCAAAGAACTTTGATTATGTCTCGCTCTTCTTCTGCATGAAGAAGATCCAACACTTCCGAGAAAAATCATCAAAAAATATCACATAGTACCTATGCTTTGCTGTCGAAGATACTGAGAAAGGTCCACACACGTTTATGTGAATTCTCTCAAGGATCATCATGGCGTGACTATCCTTCTTGTGAAAGGTGGCTTTCAAAAATTTTCCTAAGGTACATCCCTTGCACTGATCTGACTGCGCAAGAGTACCCTTAGGAAGCCCAGTATAAATCTGTTGCAGTATCTTCAAAGCTCCATGGTGAAGGTGGCCCAATCTCCGGTGCTAGAACACACCATCATCTCGGCTCACCACTCCTTCTGACTTTCCTACCATTACTGCGCAGCCATCCACCTACAATTGATAAAGGTTATTAACTCGAACCCCTATCCTTCGAGTCTCACTAGTTGCCTTACTCTGTAGGAAAGCCTTTCCCTCGCTAAATACAACATCATATCCCTTGTCTTCTAACATCGCTACAGAGATCATATTCTTCTTCAATCCTAGAACATGCATCACTTCCTGCAATACAAAGGGTTTACTAGACTCCCTCTCAAAGGAAATGTTATCGATACCAGTCACACTATATCTACCATCATCACCCATCTCGATGTGCACTCAAAGATCTTTCTCATCCATATCAGTAAACAAATCTTGATCTCCTGTCATGTGAAAAGATGCACCACTATCAAGAAACCACACTGAATCCATCACACTTGAGAACAAGCATGAGATCAATGAAAAATCTAGCTAAAACTGTGAGGCTAAGGCCTCTCCAGCTGCAGATCTAGCAATCTGCTTATTTTTTTGCTTCTGTGGACAACTAGTGGTGTAATATCCGTTTTGGTGACAGTGAAAGCACTTCACCTTGGACATGTCATGCTTCTTGCCTTTCACACTAGATTGAGAAGCATGTTTCTTGCTCTTCCCCTTCTTTGCTTTGGCAGCCAAAGCGCAATTTTCTTCATCATATTTCTTTGATGAAGATCCGTCCCTGGTACTTCGCCTTATCTCCTCTTGCACAAGATCCAACCAAAGTTGCTCCCATCCTGGCAATTTCTCCCGACCATTGACAGAGTCCTGATAGGAATACCAACTCTTTGGAAGCCGAAGGAGAGCCAAGATCACCAAGTCCTCGTCATCAACAGTAACCCCCACACTTCCCAGCTCATCCCTGCATTGGATGAACTTCATGAGGTACTTGGGCATACTGTCGCCTTTCTCCATTTTTATGTTTCTGAGTTTATCCTTGAGCGCCAAATTCCTCTGGTCTCTCTTGCTTTGAAATAAATCTGTCAAAGCTTTTCACATAAAGAATGGAAAATCCTTATCATGAAGGCTGGACACTATGTGATCCGTCACACCTTCCAACAGAATCCTTCGACACTTTGATGTCTTCTTTTGCCATGCGTCAAGTACGGCAACATCACTAGAAGTAGGTTTTGGAATTTCTTCATCTATGTGTTAGTGTCAGTCTTTGCAGACCTTCCTCTAGTGATCAAAAATGCTCTTACAAAGTTATTTTAAGGTGTCAAGGTCAAATTTTGTCATTTCAGTGGGCCTTCAAACAAAATTTGGTCACTAAGTATTAGGTCTAGGGTTTGATGTCACTCCTTCTAGAGTTGTCCAAATGTCAGTCCATGTCGCCATCCATCTGATTATACCATCATTTAGAAGGTTTTCATCATCATTCCAGTTCCCAAAGGGTCATTTTACACCTTTTTCATGCTTCAGTTGTGCCTAGGTAAGGCTCATTTCCCTCTCCTAGGGTTTTGAAGGTAATATCTCTTGGATGGTCAAATCATAAGTAAAACTTGTATCCGGATGTTCATAAACCTTCCCCTATCCTTAATATACCTTATTAAACACTTCCCATCACTGATATCCCTCAAATTCCTCATTTTCGCACAAACCCTAGTTTCTTGCTACAACTTGGCAATTTTCTAGGCTAGGCCTGGATTTTTCCCTTTTGGACCCCTTCCCCTCACTCAATCTCTGAAATTCCACTTTCCCCTGCTTCCTAACATCCCTCCCTACTTCCCAAAATTTTCTTAAGAATTTAGAAGCCCCTTATCCCCTTCGTTTCACTTAATTTTTACAAATCCCTTGTTCCACACATCGAGATAGGTTTTACTCCAATGATTGTTATGAGCAAGAAACGATGAATTTTGGAAACCTGAGAGAGGTTTTTGTCCAAAATAGGCCAAGGAAGAAAAAAATCCTTCAATTTTTACACAAGTGTCATGGTTTTAATGAAATTTCAAAAATACAGTTGCCTCGGGAGAATTGATGTACCTCTGAAGTGACCTTGGAAAAATCAAGCTTTCTCCTAGCTTGGTTGGCCAAATGACTTCATTGATGAGTCAAATGATAACTAGACACAAATAGCCTTCCAATGAGCTATCATAAGCTCAATTTGGAGCTAAGGAAAACTTTCAAAATTTGAATGCAACAGCACTCTACCTTGAGGCAGCATCATTCTGCTCATTTTGACTAGTCTTGGGAGATTTGATTTTTGACAAGGAAAATGCACTCCAAGTTGAAACATTCCGGTTGGGTTGGAAATTAGACTCAATAATATTTCCAACGAGCTATCCTGCACCTAATTTGGACACAGGTAAGTACTCCAAAAGCCTCCTGCAAAATGGCACGGCGCATAGAGATGGCGCAGCGCATTGGGCAGCCCTCTGTAGTGTAAAAAATGAACTGGCGCGGCGCATAGAGATGGCACGACACATTGGGCTAAAAAGCGTAAAAAATCATTCAATTATTCCTCAAAAAGCTCCAAAATTGCAAATTATTCATTCCACAACTAAGTTAACACCTCCATATTGCCAATATATGAGTTTCCATCAGTGTTTATGGTGTTTCAATAGGTGAAAAATAAAACCCTAGCTCCTTGCACAGTTTCATTGAAAATCTTCCTAAGGTTTGCAAAATTGTCATTTTGTGCTGTCTTATTCCCCTCTACCACTTTCACATCCCCTTCACTACATTTTATTAGTCTATTTCTCTATCCGTAAAGCTACTTCATTTCCTATCACTCTCCCTTTCCCATTTCATTTGTAAAACTTCACAAACCCCAAGTCCCCAAGCAATCAAGTGACTGTTATTACATTTTAAATTCACTCGACAAAACTCCATCTTTCTCATTGCCCATTTTTCTCATAATCCCTCATTTTACTTTGACACACTTGGCAATTGGAGACAAAGACACCAAACTATTCATATTCACCTCAGGCGACATAGATGAAGAAGACATCGAGGAGGTGTGAAAAGGCATAATATTGGCCGAAGCTTCATTGGCTGAGCACGACACATGATGGAAGACCTTCAGTCCAAGTTTCAAGGAATTTGGAGAAAATTTTTTCATTTTTGAACTTTTTGGTCACAAAACAGATTTTCCTACCCGACGCGTCGTGCCACCTTGCGTGCGCTTACGTTTGAGAGATCTTCTGGAGGAAAACTTTACATTTTTGGATTTTTTATGAAAATTTATGCATTCGCAGGAATGGCCTAAGGATTTCATCAAGTTATGGGTGGTTTAAAGGGTCTAAAACACCTTGAAAATGGCCTTTTTGCCACTTTTTACACACACAGGAACCAGTCTTGGGAGATTGAAGTTTTGGAGAGGAAAATGAACTCCAAATTGAAACATTCCACTTGGATTGGATAGTAGACAGGCAGGGATTTACAACAAGCTATCATGAGCTCAATTTGGAATTTTGGAAGTGCCTCAAAATCAGCTCCAAAGTGGCACGACGCATTGAGTTCTCAGGTGCGACGCATAGAGAAATTTGGCCTCATTTTCACTCTTCAGCTCAGAAATTCTCTCAGTTTTGACTAGTTTCACTTTTTGATGTAACTATTGATCTATATTGATGTAATTTGATGACTATGATGTAATTTTGGCACATATTTACTTGTTATAGAGGATTCATTCACTAAAAAGTTAAAATTAAATGAATGAATCAGTTTTCTTCCATATAGAGGCAAGTTGTTTGATTGCCTAGATTTCAGTTCCTTGTTTAGAATTGGTTGAAAAGCTCCTAGAAGTATGAGCTCGACCCCTAGAGGCATGGGGAGGGGTTAGGCTAGTCTATATTATGTATTTTCTGAGTCATTTTCAGGGTTGGATACTTGGGAAAAGTTTGGCACCTCATTGTATAATTATTTTCAGATATTTGGCAAAGGAAAGGCCAGAGTTTTGCAGCACTTGTTGGGATCCTTGTGGCTCTGAGTTTTGATGACGTTTTTCTTCATGTTATTGTAAGTTTAATTAATTTTATATGTATGCCATTTCCCTTCTCTTTGCTTCTGAATTAAACAAATGAGTAACTAAGGTAGAATTCATTAGTTTGCTTATGCTCTTCCTTAAACTTTTGTTTAGTTTTATATGTTTTCCTCCGTTTGAAGAGGATCCTTGCACTTTCTTTCCCTCTTCATATTCTCAGCAGTCTTTTATATCCATTCATTGAATCTAAGACATAAAATGCATTGCCTACCCTGCCCCAACTTGAACTCTGCAAGAAATTGGCCTCATCCCCAAGCCCAAAATTGTTTTTCCCTTTTTCCAACAAAAAACCCCTAAAAAACAAAATCAAACCCCCCTACTTGTATAACTAGCCTTAAATCAGTATTCATTTCAAGTCATCTTAGACCCTATTGATTAATTTTACTGATTTTGACCCAGAGAGAGCCCTCTCCTGTTCTGGTAGGGCTAGCTACCAGACTGAGCATGGTTTGGTGTTATCCTAAACTTTGCCTTCCTTCAGCCTGAGGTGGATTTGGGAACTAACATAGTGGAAACGATACTGGGGATCAACATGGTTTGCTTGTTGGTTTTATTCATTTTATAAGCTACATACGGAGCCTAAAGTTATGCCAGGCAGCCTTCAAAACGCTCTTGCTTTGCATTAGCGAAAGTAGATAAACGCTGCTTCAGTCAATCTCCGGTCTAGTTTGTAAATGTAACATTTGACTTGCAAGTTGCCCCAGTACATGTATCAAGTTGTAGATCTGATTGTTAATGGTGGACAACGATGAAACATAAGAAGGCTGAAATCATTCACCTAGTGACTTCATTCACTGAAAAATCCAGAAATCAATGCTTCATGGTGACTCTATTGCAGGAAGATCAGTAGCTTTAAGATTTTCGAGATGGAACGGGTTGCAAGAAGATATGCTCCCATGAGCCGAGATCACATCCCAGGTTTTCCAAATAAAAATGCCCAAGGTGGATTGGCTTCAGAATTTGTTTATGTTCAGGAATCTGGAAGGTAATGACGTTGCTATTCATCTGGTGAAATTTCACATTCATGTGCATAAATTAAAGATCGATTTTGCTAAATACTGTTTGATGAAAATGTTTATGGCTACTTTGGAAAATGAAGCCCGATCTTGGTATGAAAGTTTGCCACCTGCTTCTATTTATTGTCTAAAGGATTTTCATACAATATTATTTGAAAGGTATAAAGAATCTTGTCCATCCTTAATATTAGTGCAAAATTGTTGTGAACACGTTAGTAGCTTCATTGAAGATCTTGAGAATTTTTATGGGGATAATGAACTGATGGACGGAGAAATCATGGAAGCATTGTATGAAAATTCGTTTCAGCAGCACACATAAATCTTAGAGGATACTTATCAAGATCAGCAGGTTGAATATTTCCATATGGTTGAAGATGATGAAAGAAGAAGTTTTATTTCAGATCTGGTTGAAATAAAGGATGATATGCAGGAAAATGATGTTCCAATCTCAGATACTGATGACGATAAATCAGATCAAGAGATAAATTGTGATGAGGAAAAACATGTTGTTCCAGATCTCATAAAAGAGAGTTATATTGTTGAGGCTGCCTCAAATGAAGAAAACTAAGTTACAGACCTAAATTCTCTCACCCCACCAGAACTAGATCTTCACGAGGAGGTAGTTCATTCCCTCTATGAAAAACAAGATGAGATCTTCGTTCAAGTAAGTGGAAAAGTTTCCTTGGATGAATCGTTCGTAAATGATAGAAATGTCATGTTTGGGTTTCAAGAATCATCTGAAGTTTCTTTTCTCATGATTGATGAATGTAATGAGAAACATGATAATCTAGCTGTCATATTGTATGAAGATGACCTACAATATATTCAGACTACAGAAGATCAGAACATTCAGGACTGCATTTCAGATTCTTCTTCATATGTCTCATGTTTTGAAATGTTTTTCCAAGAGGAGATTTGCTCATCTACTTGTTCAGAATTTTTTGAGGACCAGGAACATACTTTTACTGAAGTACATTATGAAGAAAGATTAGAATCAAAAGAAAAAGACACCTTGTTTCTTCAGCAGGAGGTAAATCTCCATGTTTTTCAGGATCCATTGGCGAATCTGTTGCAGTCAGTATTGAAAGTGATTATTGCAGTATTCAGTGATGAAGGAGATCATGGTCAATTATGTTTTTGGATGCCCAGTTACCAGTATCTATTGTTGACCAGAAGATCTGATCAGGAAAATCAATCAAGAAGGCATCTGCTTGATTGGTTACATTGGAAGGCACACTACACATGATTGTACATATTGCATCAGCAGGCAGTCGGTTGTCATCATGATTTGAAACCCTTGAAACTTGATGGACTGCTGCCATTAAAATGCTTTGTAAGTACTTGTTTTAGTTAAGTAAATCATGAGTCATTTGCGAGTTAGTTTTCAGTCTTTTTATTAAGTTATTTTGTGTCGGTTTTCAGTCATGCATTTCAGTTTGAGTTTTTGACTCCATTGCCCAATGGATGAAGGCACTGTCTTCTTTCCAAAGATCTGTAGTTCTTGGCACCTCCAAGAAGCTACCATCCCCATTGGATCCAATGTTAGTTTCAGTCTTTTCAGCATTCCTCCAGTGATAAAAAATTCTCTTACAAAGTGATTTTAAGGTGTCAAGGTCAAATTTTGTCATTTCAGTGAGCCTTCAAACAAAATTTGGTCACTAAGTATTAGGTCTAGGGTTTGCTTTCACTCCTTCCAAAGTTGTCCAAATGTCGATCCATTTCACCATCCAGCTGAGTATACCATCATTTGGAAGGTTTTCATCATCATGCTATATCCAAAAGGGTCATTTTACACCTTTTTCATGCGTCAGTTGTGCCTAGGTAAGGCTCATTTCCCTCTCCTAGGGTTTTGAAGGTAAGTTCTCTTGGATGGTAAAATCATTAGTAAAAATTGTATCTTGATGTTCATACACCTTCCCCTATCCTTAATATACCTTATTAAACACTTCCCATCACTGATATCCCTCAAATTCCTCATTTTCGCACAAACCCTAGTTTCTTGCTACAACTTGGCAATTTTCTAGGCTAGGCCTGGATTTTTCCCTTTTGGACCCCTTCCCCTCACTCAATCTATGAAATTCCACTTTCCCCTGCTTCCTAACATCCCTCCATACTTTCCAAAATTTTCTCAAGAATTTAGAAGCCCCTTAACCCCTTCATTTCGCTTCATTTCGACAAATCACTTGTTCCACACATCGAGATAGGTTTTACTCCAATGATGTTTCTGAGCAAGAAAAGATGAATTTTGGAAAAATGAGAGCGTTTTTTGTCCAAAATAGGCCAAGGAAGAAAAAAATCCTTCACTTTTTACACAGGTGTCATGGTTTTAGAGAAATTTCAAAAATACAGTTGCCTCAGGAGAATTGATGCACCTCTGAAGTGACCTTGGGAAAATCCAGATTTCTCCTAGCTTGGTTGGCCAAATGACTTCCTTGATGAGTCAAATGATAACTAGAAAAAAATATCCTTCCAATGAGCTATCATTAGCTCAATTTGGAGCTGAGGAAGACTTTCAAACATTGACTGCAACAACACTCTACCTTGAGGCAGCCTCATTCTGCTCACTTTGACCAGTCTTGGGAGATTTGATTTTTGACAAGGCAAATGAACTCCAAATTGAAAAATTATGGTTGGGTTGGAAATTAGACTCAATAATATTTCCAACGAGATATCCTGCGCCCAATTTGGACACAATTAAGGCCTCCAAAAGCCTCCTTCAAAATGGTGTAGTGCATAGAGATGGCGCGGCGCATTGGGCAGCCCTCTGCAGTGATAAAAATTAACTGGCGCGGCACATAGAGATGGCGTGGCGCATTGGGCTAAAAGGCCTAAAAAATCATTCAATTCTTCCAAAAAAAGCTCCAAAATTTCAAATTCTTCATTCCACAACTAAGTTAACATCTCCATATTGCCAATAAATGAGTTTCCATCAGTGTTTATGGTGTTTCAATAGGTGAAAAATAAAACCGTAGCTCCTTGCACAATTTCATTGAAAATATTCCTAAGGTTTGAAAAATTGTCATTTTTTGCTGTCTTATTCCCCTCTACCACTTTCACAACCCATTCACTACATTTCATTAGTCTATTTCCCTATCCCTAAAGCTACTTCATTTCCTATCACTCTCCCTTTCCCATTTCATTTGTAAAACTTCACAAACCCCAAGTCCCCAAGCAATCAAGTGACTATTATTACACTTTAAATTCACTCGAAAAAACTCCATCTTTATCATTTCCCATTTTTCTTATAATCCCTCATTTGACTTTGACACACTTGGCAATTGGAGACAAAGACACCAAACTCTTCATATTCACCTCAGGCGACATAGATGAAGAAGACATCGAGGAGGTGTGAAAAGGCATAATCTTGGCCGAAGCTTCATGGTTGAGCATGACACGTGATGGAGGACCTTCAGTCCAAGTTTCAAGGAATTTGGAGAAAATTTTGTCATTTTTGAATTTTTTGGTCACAAAACAGATTTTCCTCCTCGACGCGTCATGCCACCTTGCGCGCGCTTACGTTTGAGAGATCTTATGGAGGAAAACTTTACATTTTTTGATTTTTTATCAAAATTTATGCATGCTTATGAATGGCCTAAGGATTTCATCAAGTTCTGGTTGGTTTAAAGGGTCAAAAACACCTTGAAAATGGCCTTTCTACCACTTTTTACACACACAGGAACCAGTCTTGGGAGATTGAAGTTTTGTAGGGGAAAATGAACTCCAAATTGAAAAATTCCACTTGGTTTGGATAGTAGACAGGCAGGGCTCTCCAACGAGCTATCATGAGCTCAATTTTGACTTCAGAAAGTGCCTCAAAATCAGCTCCAAAGTGGTGTGACGCATTTAGTTTTCAGGCGCGGCGCATAGAGAAATTTGGCCTCATTTTCACTCTCCAGCTCAGAAATTTGCCCATTTTTCACTAGTTTTACTTTTTGATGTAACTATTGATCTATCTTGATGTAATTTGATGACTATGATGTAATTTTGGCACATATTTACTTGTTCTAGAGGATTCATTCACTAAAAAGTTAAAATTAAATGAATGAATCAGTTTCCTTCCATATAGAGGCAAGTTGTTTGATTGCCTAGATTTCAGTTCCTTGTTTAGAATTGGTTGAAACAACTCCTAGAAGGATGAGCTCGAACCCTAGAGGCATGGGGAGGGGTTAGGCTGGTCTATATTATGTATTTTCTAAGTCATTTTTAGGGTTGGATACTTGGGAAAAGTTTGGCACCTCATTGTATATTTATTTTCAGATTTTTGGCAAAGGAAAGACCAGAGTTTTGCAGAACTTGTTGGGATCCTTGTGGCTCTAATTTTTTATGATGTTTTTCTCCATGTTATTGTAAGTTTCATTAATATTATATGTATTCCATTTCCCTTCTCTTTGCTTCTGAATTAAACAAATGAGTAACTAAGGTAGAATTCATTAGTTTGTTGATGCTCCGCCTTAAAATTTTGTTTAGTTTTATATGTTTTCCTCCGTTTGAAGAGGATCCTTGCACTTTCTTTCCCTCTTCAGCTTCTCAGTAGTATTTTCTATCCATTCATTGAATCTAAGACATCAAATTCATTGCCTACCCTGCCCCAACTTGAACTCTGCAAGAAATTGGCCTCATCCCCAAGCCCAAAATTGTTTTTCCCTTTTTCCAACAAAAAACCCCTAAAAATCAAAATCAAACCCTCCTATTTGTTTATCTAGCCTAAGATCAGTTTTTGTTTTAGTCATATCAAGCCCCTTTGAATATTTTCATTGAGATTGACCCGGAGAGAGCCCTCTCCTGTCCTCGTAGGGCTAGCTACGAGGCTGAGTGTGGTTTGGTGTTGTCCTTTTTCTACCTTATTTCAGCCTAAGGTGGATTTGGGAAATAACACTATGAACTCCTTCAACCCATTTTCATCCAGCACCGCCTCCATCCTATCATTCCATGCAATATACTTCGAGCTGCCCTCAAGGGCATATGCCAATTGCAATCCATTGAAAGACATCTCAAATTCGACACCAAGAAAACACTGCTGCAAATTCGAATTCAACCAGCACAAAACTCAACCGCTTCAATGTTTTGCAATTTCTCCAATGATCAATATCGCTCCGATACCATGTATAGATTTGAATAACTGATATATTATTCACCAATATTCTCTTGATCACACACTATTTTAGCTTCATGCACAATACCGAATCTCTTCTACCATTGATCATTACATGCGGAAATACAATCAATTGCATGCACACATTAAAACCATAAAAATTCACACATATGAACATAGTATTTCATGGAAAAGCTTAAAGTTGAAAACCCCCAACTATCTGTATATTATATGTCATAGAGATCATGTAACAATCATTGTACAAAGCTCCTCACAAGCTCTCAGTATTGTTAGAAAATTAAATAGTACAGAGCAATGCAACACATAAAATATGCCGAAAATACAAGCACACAAAACACATAAAACCAGAGAGACACAGATATACGTGGTTCACCCAATTTGGGCTACCTCCACCCCGAACAGCCAGTCCTTCCTTTCTATTATACAGCAAAATGAAGAGACAAAACCTACAGTATATCCGCTGTAATATCCTCTGTTCTCTCTCACAGTCTCCCCTATCTATTTTCCGCTCAAAGAAAATACACATATGATATATAGCCACAATACAATACCCTCATAAAAGTGAGGCGTTTCCTTCTAGGGAAAAAAACCCTAAACTAAACATAACTTCTACCGTCAGATCATCTGCCTAATGAACGGCCCGGATTGACTAGAAATTACTATAATTTTACAAGGAAATTTTACATATATTTTTGGCTTTGGGGGCACTGCCCCCGAAACCCCCTCCGGGGGACCGCTGGCCCCCGGACCCCCCAGCTGGGGGGGTCGGCCCCCCCGAACCCCGCGGGGGGGACAAGTCCCCCCCTCACCCCCCCACGTGCAAGGGTGTACAATTTTCCTGGGGTATACATCCTGTTAAAACAAGGATCTTTGAATCAGGAAGAAAATCAGATTCCACACCCAACAATCTCCCACTTGGACACTGATTGTAGCAACTCCACCGCTACTTCATTTGCTAGAAAATGACTCCTCTTTGGACCTGGCTGTTCCTCACCTTCATCATCATCCTTGAAGACCAATTGAAACTAAGAACATTTTCAGTTTCTCCTTGGCTACAACTTTTGTTAGCATATCTGCAGGATTTTGGCTAGTGTGTATCTTTTCCAGCTTCAAGTCTCCATCTTCCAATACTAACCATATGAAATGGTACTTGAGATGTATGTGTTTAGTCCTGGAATGAAATGATGATTTCTTTGCAAGATGAATGGCACTTTGGCTATCACTCTATAACGTGCTCATATCATGCTTCTTACCCAATTCACCCATAAGCCTTTGTAACCAAATCATTTCTTTACTAGCCTCTGTAGCAGCAACATACTCTACTTTTGTTGTTGAAAGTGCAAAAACACTTTGGATTTTTGAAACCCAACTGACAGCTGTTCCACCTATAGTAAATACATATCCTGTAGTGCTCCTCCTATTATCTCTGTCACCTGCCATATTTGCATCAACATATCCCTGTAGAGCAATGTTTGAACCACCAAAGCATAATGCTTGATTTGTGGTACCTCTCAAATATTCGAGAATCCATTTTACTGCCATCCAATGTTCTTTTCCTAGAGTATTCATGTATCTGCTTACAACTCCCACTGCATGTGCAATATCAGGCCTTCTGCAGACCATTGTATACATTAAGCTTCCAACTGCTGATGCATATGGAACTTTAGACATATAATCCATGTCTTCTTGGGTCTTTGGGCACATCTCCTTACTAAGTTTGAAATGGCTAGCAAAATTTGTACTAACAGGTTTTGCATTGTTCATATTAAATATTTTCAACACCTTTTCTATGTACTCATTCTGAGACAATGTTAATTTGTGATTTTTCCTGTCTCTAGTTATCCTCATACCAAGGATTTGTTTTGCAGCTCCCAAATCCTTCATTACAAATCAATTTGCCAATTTTCTTTTGAGCACATTTATTTCCTGCATGTTAGATCCTGCAACAAGCATGTCATCTACATACAATGACAATATAATATACCTGCCCATTTTGCCTTTTTAGATAAACACAATGATCAGAGTGACATCTAGTATAACCTTGTTCAGACATAAACTTGTCAAATTTTAGATACCACTGCCTTGGAGCCTGTTTTAAGCCATACAAGCTCTTCTTTAACCTGCACACCAATTTTTCTTTCCCTTTCACCTCATATCCTTCTGGTTGCTGCATGTATATCTCTTCCTCCAAATCTCCATGGAGAAATGTTGTCTTTACATCTAACTGTTCAAGATGTAAATCTTCCGTTGCTACAAGACTTAAAACAGTTCTGATTGAATTCATTTTAACAACAGGAGAAAATATTTCATCAAAATCAATACCTTTCTTCTGTGCAAACCCCTTCACCACAAGTCTAGCTTTGTACCTCTATTTTCCTCCATTTTCTTCCTTCAACCTGTAAACCCATTTATTCTGCAATGTAGTTTTACCTGCAAGAAACATGACTAAGTCCCAAGTCTGGTTATGCATTAACGAGTCCATCTCTTCTTCCATGGCTAGCTCCCACTTCTTCCTGCTTTCAACCTAAATTTCTTCTTCATAACATTCAGGTTCACCAGAATCAGTCAACAATAAATAATATAATGAAGGAGAGTATCGTTCATGGGGTCTACTTATCTTGGTAGATCTTCTAACACCACTTTCAGGTGTTTGAGGTGCCTGTTGCTATTGTGGTGGTTGATTATTATCAATTTCAGGAACCTTTACTTTTTCAGTTATCTCATCAAGAACCACATATTCCTTGCTTTCTTTTTCCTGTTTCTTTTCCTGCAATTGATTCTTATATAAGACCTTTTCATTGAATATTACATCTCTTCTCCTAATGATTTCGTGATTTTCATAATCTTATAAGCGATAAACAAAATCATTAGCACCATATCCAATAAAGGTACATTTCTTTGATTTTTCATCAATCTTTGTTCTATTTTCTTTATTAATATGGACAAAGGCCTCACAACCAAATGGCTTTAAAAAAGAGTAGTTTACCTTTTTACCTATCCATGCTTCCTCTGGAATACCACCATCCAAGGAACTTGAAGGCCGTCTGTTTATTAGATAAACAACAGTATCTACAGCATCTACCCAAAATTGTAAAGGCAATCCTGCATGCAATCTCATGCACCTTGCACGCTCCATGATTGTTCTGCTCATCCTTTTTGACACACCATTTTCTTGTGGCGTTCTTGGAACTGTCTTCTCTCTACGAATTCCATGCTTTGAACAGTACCTATCAAACTCTTTGTTGCAATATTCACCTCCATTGTCTGATCTGAGACACTTTAACTTCTTTCCTATCTCAATATCAACCAAAGCTTTCCATTTCTTGAAAGTATCAAATACATCAGATTTATTTTGAATGCAATAAATCCAAGTTTTTCTAGTTGCATCATCAATAAATGTAACATAATAGTGAGAGCCACTGAGATATGATACCTGAGCAGGTCCCCATACATATGTATGGACAAGCTCCAATTTTTCTCTCTTCTTTCCTTTCCCAACTCTAAGAAATCTGACTCTCTTTTGTTTTCCATAAATGCAATTCTCACAGAAATCCAAATCAACATTCTTCAAACCTGACAACAAATTTCTTGAGTGAAGAATATTCATCCCCTTCTCACTCATATGTCTGAGCCTATGATTCCATAATGTTGCATCTTCTCCTTTGGAAGTTAAAGCATTAACAGAATTAGAAATACCATTGCATAAATACAATGTACCAACCTTTTCACCTTTTGCTATTACTAGGGCTCCTTTGGTGACCTTCCAAGCTTTATCTGTGAAATTTCTTACACAACGTTCACCGCCTAAATACCCTGTTGAAATCAAATTTTTCTTTTGATCTGGAACATGCCTTACCTCCTTTAATAGCCATTGGTTTCCATTCTGCTGTTTTACAAGAACCTTACCCATTCCAACAATTTTACAAGGTTTATCATCACCCAAATGAACTTATCCAAAATCTCCTTGAACATAGTCATGAAAATATTTCTTATTAGGTGTGGCATGGAATGAAGCCCCTGAATCTATAACCCAAGAATCAGTAACATTTTTGAAAGAAAGAATCAAATCATCTTGTAACACATCACCCGTCACATTTGCTTCATGATTATTTTCATGTTGTGCATATCCTTCTTTTCCCTTCCGAGATCTACAGTATTTCTTTAGGTGTCCTTTCTTTCCGCATTTCCAGCACACTATCCCCGATCTGGACTTGGATCTTCCTTTCCTTGATTTACTGCGCTATCCCGCGCTCTTTCCTCTTTCCATTCTTCTTCCCCTTGACTCTGTACTCAAAGAATGACCCGATGTCTCACCGGAGCTTTTCCATCGCATTTCCTCGCTAAGGATAGCACCGAAAACATCATCAAACTTTAAAGTGCTAGATCCAGAGACAGATTTACTAATGGCCATAACTAAACCATTCCAGCTTTCTGGCAATGAGCACAAAAATAACAGAGCTCTAACTTCATCATCAAAGTTTACCCATACAGAACTTAACTGACTGGTAACTGTATTAAAATCATTTAAATGGTCTGCAACAGATCCACCTTCCGACATCTTCATATTAAATAGTCATTTCATAAGAAATATCTTATTTGAGGTCGAGGATTTTTCATATAGTTTCGCCAACATCTGCATCAAACCCTCTGTTGTTGTTTCCTTTGAAATATTGAATGCGACTGATGTCGCAAGGCACAACCGTACTGTTCTGAGTGCCTTTCTATCGAGAATGTTCCATTCCGCATCTGTCATGGTCGCCGGCTTCTTTGCTTTTCTGCTCAATGGTAGGTACAGATATTTCTGATACAGATAATCTTCCATTTGCATCTTCCACAGCGGGAGAGTTTTGGCTGTTAAATTTCTCGACCCTAAACCTAGCATCTTCTACCATTTCTCCCACTCAAACCAGGAACCATTCTTTCCTGCGAGTTTATCAGCCAAATATACCTTTGGCTCTGATACCAGTTTTTAGAAAATTAAATATCACATAGCAATGCAACATATAAAATATGAAGAAAATACAAGCACACAAAACACATAAAACCAGAGAGACACAGATATATGTGGTTCACCCAATTTGGGCTACGTCCACCATGAACAACCAGTCCTTCCTTTCTATTATCCAGCAAAATGAAGAGACAAAACCTACAGCAGATCCGCTGTAATATCCTCTGTTCTCTCTCACAGTCTCCCGTATCTATTTTCCACTCAGAAAAAATACACATATGATATACAGCCGCAATAAAATACCCTCATAGAAGTGAGGGGTTTCCTTCTAGGGAAAAAAACCCTAAACTAAACATAACTTCTACCGTTAGATCATCTGCCTAATGAACGGCCCAGATTGACTAGAAATTACTATACTTTTACAGGACAATTTTACATATATTTTTGGCTTCAAGGGCGCTGCCCCCAAAAACCCCGCCGGGGGACCGCTGGTCCCCGGACCCCCCAGACCCCGTGGGGGGGGAAATCCCCCCCCCCCCCACTTGTAAGGGTATACAATTTTCCTGGGGTATACATCCAATTGAAACAAGGATCTCTGAATCAGGAAGAAAATCAGGCTCCACACCCAACCATCTCCCACTTGGAGACTGATTGTAGCAACTCCACCGCTACTTCATTTGTTGGAAAATGACTCCTCTTTGGACCTGGTTGTTCCTCATCTTCATCATCATCCTTGAAGACCAATTGAAACTGAGCACATTTTCAGTTTCTCCCTGGTTATAACTTTTGTTAGCATATCTACAGGATTCTGGCTAGTGTGTATCTTTTCCAGCTTCAACTCTCCATCTTCCAATATTGACCGTATGAAATGGTACTTGAGATGTATATGTTTAGTCCTGGAATGAAATGCTGAGTTCTTTGCAAGAAGAATTAAACTTTGGCTATCACTGTATAATGTGCTCATATCATGCTTCTTACCCAATTCACCCATAAGCCTTTATAACCAGATCATTTATTTATTAGCCTCTGTAGCAGCAACATACTCTGTTTTTGTTGTTGAAAGTGCAACAAAACTTCGGATTTTTGAAACCCAACTGACAACTGTTCCACCTACAGTAAATACATATCCTGTAGTGCTCCTCCCGGATCCCCCGGACCCCGCGGGGGGGACAAGTCCCCCCCGCACCCCCCCGCGTGCAAGGGTGTACAATTTTCCTGGGGTATACATCCAGTTAAAACAAGGATCTTTGAATCAGGAAGAAAATCAGGCTCCACACCCAACAAGTACAATCTCTAATTGCTACACACTAATCAAGCTAGATCTAAAAAAACACAGGCTCCAATCTCTGCCACCTGATAGCCAGCCTCTATTGCGTAATCAATGTTGTAGGATGGCTCATTAAATAACTTGAACTACCTGGCTTGTATTGCGCAATCCTCATGGGCTTCTACAGTCACTGGTTGTTGCAAATATGCAATAGCATAGTCACAAAAAATAGTTAACCTGCTCTTTCACCTATCTCTACACTGGTCTCCACTGACAATGTCCATGCACTGAAGTTAACTGATGTATTATTTAGTTGATTAATGAGTTTATAATTAGTGAATTAATTAATAATTAATTCACACCACTCTTCACTAGTGTATCAGTCAGTTACACTAAATACAACTAGTTCAACTATGTTTAGATTAGTTAAACTAAAAACAAATCCATTAACTTCTCAATCAACTCCACCAAACTCTCTCACATGAGTTCTAACTGAAGTATCCATGCAATAGCTCCACTTAACCCTTAGGAATAGTGTAATTCCTTTTGTCAGCTCCTGTGCTATATCTGTGCACTTAACTAAAGTGCTCCAAGAGAATAAGATAATGTTTATGGTCCAAATATTATTAAGAGATAATAATATTCGACATATCTATTTTTAGACTGGAAATCTAAAAACAAATTCCGCCCAATATGTCTAAAAATAGAAGTCCATCTATTTTTCCAACTTGACCAACCATCCACAAATAGCATCCTGCAACTCATAGAACATGATCCATATGTCTAAAAATAGCCATAGTCTAAAAATATACTTTGCGCCAAAAATAGCTTATGGGCCCACTTAGTAAAGGCGAATTCTTCCCACTAAGCTCATCATCTTGTTGCAATCTCAACAAGATGTGTAGTTGGGTGATCCATCATAAGAGGGAAAAAAGAATCTTCCCATGGTGTGTTCTAGATCTTGGTTCTGCATGTACCCTCCACTTTTGTAGTGATTGGAGGATCCCCTACCATCCTTGATCTGACAAAACTCCTGAAAGTTCAAGTGACACTTGAACCTCTGAGATTGAGATTCATATTCCACAAAATAGTCACCAAGGGTTTCTTCCCTCAATGGTCTTCCAACCTCACCTTACAACGATAAGAATGTGGGCATCGTGGAGCGTTGTGAACAAGGTTATACCACTGGTTACTCCCACCATGAATGTAAAGTGGCGGAGCTTTCTCCATTATGAAACCCTCTAGGGGATTCCTTCTGTATTTCTAATCTCATCTCCTTGACATATTTTGCAATTTTCTACATGGACTGAAGAAGAAGTTCTAGGATCTCTTTTTCTTCCATTGCTATAGATGTATTGCCCCATAAGTTGAGCCAAGATTAGAGCTCTAATACCAATGTAATATTCCAAATTAGGAAAGACAGTAATATTGAAAACAAAACTGAAATGTACAAAAAATAAGGATGAAAACACATGATGAAATCATAGATCCATTAGATTATGTATTATAGCAGCAAAATATACAATGTGTTAAGGAAAAAATTATTCAAACTAGGCAAACAAGCCCCCAAAGCCCAAATACACTAGAATCCAAATGATGCTGCAATACAAAAATGATAGAATACATGATAGTGCAGTGCCAGTGAGGGTTATTGCTACATGAAAATGGAAACAACTGGATCTACTGATATATTACACAAAAGGAGGTGAAAATGGAGAACTAGTCTCTCAAACACAATTCCAAGCTAACCCGGCAAGGGTTTCTTGAAAAAAAAGATGAAAAAAGTGCAGTCTGAAACTCTATTGCTGAATCACGCTGTATCATTGAAGCTCTATTGGAATATTCCTAAAATAACAAAGATATGGTTGTAACTTCTCCTCCCTAGATTTTCGAGTCAAGAGGCTACTGCTTTCACTAGGAAAGTAGCTCATAAACAGGATTTTTTAACCTTCCACTGTAACACCGTGCAAAATAATGAAATTCATCAAGGAGAATGCATTGTGGCTGAAGGTGACTACTTGGCCCAATGTTGTATAGTGGAAATGAAGCTCAGAATAACCCTCCTAGATGGCCTCTCAAGTCCTTCAAGGTAGAGTATGGGATTCCTGCTTGGAAATGCCCTTGTACTAAACAGTACAACAAACTTAGCTAAATAGTTGAAGCTTGCAAGAAGTCATAAGACTCAAACATAAAAAACATTCTGAATGCCTTTCATAGTTTCCATCCCTTTCCTTATATCCTTGGTGAGCTTCCTCACCCTTGGCCCCACTCATTTATGATGCTACTCTCATGCAAAGACTCCTCCTCCAAAGCTACGTTGTTCCCACTCGCTCAACCCTTCTCTTTTGGTAGTGCTATTGATTTGGTCAATATTGACCCAGTCTACATGAATTTCCCCCTTTCACATGCAAGGTGGATTTATTTTGACTATCTAAACTGATCCACATCCACATTGGAGGTGAATTATTCCTACTAAAGAGATTTAAGGGTCTCCCTACTCCACTTACTCATCAAGACTATAAATAGAAGCAACATATAATATTCCAACTAGCTAAAAGATAGTTAGGAATATTACATGTAATGTGAGCCTCCTCATGGCAACATGGACAAGTAATATTGGGCTTCTCAAGGAAGATGGAGGTTCTAATGTGGAGGTCACATATGGGGAAATTGGAAAGTCGATAAAAACTATAGAGGGTGTCAAAGAAATAACCTGAAATGTATCAACCAAGTTCGAGCATCATGAAACATTCATTGTTTGTACTCAAAATGGAAGTGTTGGTGGACATAAGGAAGTATCATGGTGAGATTGACGCGATAAAGATAAATCATTCATTACAACAACTATGTTTTTATTTTAGTGTTCATCATATGGAGGAAGAACATAATATTTTATTTTCTCAACTAAAATTAGAGGGTCATGCCCTGGCCTCATGGGAAATCCACATGGAGACCTTGAGGTTGTAAGGATATCCCTTAGTGACTAAGTGGGAGGGTTTCAAAACTCTCGTAATGTCATAATTTTACCCTATCGAGTATGTATGGGACTAGAAGCTCTAATGGAATTACTTTAGGCAGAAGTAAAGGTATAGTATGCATGAGTACACAATAGAATTTAGAAAGATCTCCATAATGTTGGGTATCTCCCCAAAGAACTTAGATGTCCTCCTCAAGTATCAAGGTGTCTACATAGCCATTCCGGATTCAAGTGATATTGTTCAAACCTAGATTGGTGGATGAAGCTTGTGTACATGCCCAGTACCAGATGTGCATAGTCCAAAAGAAAGGGAAATTTGAGTGGGTGTAAGTAGAAGGAGCACTATGATGCTTATAAAGAGGGTAGAGGAAGTCAAAAAGAGTAAAATATTAAAAGAAAACAACCATAAGACACCATTGCGAAGATCCCAATAACTCTTGCAACCATTCTAGAATTAATAATCATACAAATAAGAAGTGCTAGAAGTTGCCTCCAAAGCTTAACCCAAAAAATAGAAAGAAATATGCAAAGAAGAAAAATCTCATGACCAATAATTTTAGAAAGTAGGTTGAAAGAAAGTTGAGATGTGGATGTGAAGATCATTGCATGTTGGCGCAAAATAAAGTGAACCAGAGTATCCTTCAACATCAACAAGATAACAAAAATACTAGACTCTTTCATATGAATATGCATGCTAATACAACAAATATTGATGCTTTATTTGACTTAGTATAACAAGAAAATATGAAACAAAGTTGGTAAAAAATTTTAGATTGGAAGTTCATGATCATCCAATCCCATATCCATTGGGAAGGGTAAATAATGATGCATAATTAAAGGTAACCAAACAATGCAAAATTAGATTCTCTATGAGTGGTGATTTTATTGAATAATTACAGCTGGATGTAGTAACCTTGGTGCATCTAGATTGGTATTTGGAAGTCCCTATATCTACATGAAGATGCAATCCTCATGAGGAGGTCCAACCAATACTACTTCATCAATGATGGAAAATATTTCACCATCAATGCACACAATGACAAGTCCAAATTCCATTTTTTCTGAAGTGCCAACCAAGCTAAGAAAAAAATTATTTCTGGCAAGAAGTATGTTTTGCTATTTTTAAGAGAATCATTTTGTACAGTAGTCATTGAGAGTAACGTGTAGTAGGAAACATAAACAAAAATAGAAAATGTTTTTGCAGGAATATAGTGGTGTGTTCCAAGAGCTTAAAGTGACACCACCTAATAGGGAAGTGGAGCACAAAATGCATCTCTTATGGGAATCCCTATAGCTAAAAATTGGGTTCTATAGGAAATATTTTATAGAAAAAATTGAGGTAAATAAACAACCTTACCAATTACTCGAATAGAGTGCCATTGAAAAAGTACCTCACCATATGGATCACCCATCATCATTTTTCAAAAAATGGATGTGAGTTGGTTAATTTGTGTCGATAAAAATGTGTTAAAAGAAAATTGCATTCAAGAAGAGGTAGCACGTGCATAGAATATATAATCTATTGGATCAGTTGCAGTAATCCAAATGCTTCACCAAAATCAATTTAACGTTAGGGTATCACCAAGTCCAGATCAATGTATAAGATACCTAGAAGACCACCTTCAAAACCAAGAAAGGTTTGCATGAGTTGTTAATAATGGTTCTTGGCCTATGCAATCCATCAATTTTATGAGGTTAATGCTCCATAAGGATTCTCAGAACTGATCCAAATTGATTATCTTAAATGATGATGGAAAATTTTCCATGTCAAAGAGCTTGTTAAGACATTTCCAATGAAATTTGAATGGGCTCAAACATACGTTGATGGTGAAATTTATGTCCTTTGGAATTTGAAGGAGAAACAAAGGTAGCACACACAAAGGCTACTACGTGCTTGCCACATGGGACTTCTAGAAGGATTACATGGTAGGCATAGGTCTTATGATTGACTCCCATATTGGTTTATTGGCAATCAGTTTCGACTGGTTGGAATATTTATGTGGAAAATTACATGATTATTTCATTATCGCCAAATATCATTGGTGGTTATGGATGATTACAATATATAAAGTCACGAGGGGATACTATTATGCCAAAATTAAAGCTATATTACAAAAAATCATGTTTTAACCCACAAAATCATGCATATTTCAAGATTGAACTTGCAACCTCTAGTTTATAAGCCTTATCCCTTACAATTTCAATTTGGGTTCAAGTTGTGATTTATAATGTGCATAATTGTTTTTAGGTGTATTTTCAAGTAGAGTTTTTAAAGGGAAAGGCCACAAATCACTTTTATGTGTGAGAAGCAGATGGGAAAAGTATTTTAAAATCCTTATGGTATTCGTAAAGGATTCTTAATGACATTTGTATTGCAGGTTAGAGTTTAATGTAAATATAAGAAAGTATTTGAAGTGTTTTGCATTATTTTAATGGATTAATTTCACATTTCAAGTGCAATTAGAAATTTATCCCAAGAAGGGCGGACTTTGTTATTAAAATTTTCTTATGACATTTTCTATTTCAATTTATTTTTCAAGTTTATATTTTTAATTTCTCAGCGAAAATTTATTAATAAATTTTAAAGAAGTTACAATTTGAATACAAAATTATTTCATGCTGATGCAGGGGCATTAGATTCGAAAAATACTTTGTATTTTATTTAAACTAGGGGGTTTTATGTTTGTGAGGAAATTTTAATTTTATGTAAATATTAATGGGATTTTTGAGAGTTTTTAATTAATTATATGTGAGGATTTGTTAATGTTTCCAAATAATTGGAAAACATGATGGAAATTAGATTTGAAATATCTAAGAACTAATTATGACGCCTAAATTAGATTTAGTTTCAAGATTTTAGGGATAAAATCTAGATTGTAGGGGTGTTGAGATATTTGAGGACTTTGTTGAGTGATTAAAGGGATTTGAACCTAAATTGGTTCAATTCAATTTGTATAAATTAATGAGCCTCAAAGGCCAAATAGATCAGGAATAATAGAGTGATAAGAGGTGAGGTTTGGATAGCAAAATTTGTAAGCCTACGGGCTTTTGTAAAAGGGCCATTGATTTGGAAATCTGGCTATGAACCAAGAAGGATTTTTGTAATTGATTGCATTTTATTATATCGATGAGGAATTTGTTTTGAAAATTTTGTGTGACATATATATATTCTTGGTCAAGCTTGGTAGGAAGATGTTTGAGTTTCTAAATTTATTCATATGATAAACTTTGTAATAGAAGAAGCTCTGCATATCAGAGAAGGATCGATGTTATCTAACGTCGACTTTATGTTTTGAAGGTTGCAGATGTTAGAGAATGCACACATTTGAAATGAAAATGCCAATTAGCGATTGCTAAGAGTTTAAATGGAAATTCGAAAGCCATCAATCATGAATTGAAGACCTATTGAAATCGTGGGTTGAATAATATGGAGAACCCAAAGCAAAGCGCAGTGAAATTTCTTTCAATTTGAGTCCTGGTTAAGATTGAATCCTCAAGAGTGAGTTGTGTGTTGACGGGTTTTAAAGTCTGTGCGAAAACATGAAGCAGAGCCGATGTGTATTCAAGCATCGCTTTGAGGTTAAAAAGAACTGCGACGAATCTGATTGAATGGAGATTATTTGCAGTCGTAAGGTTGCGGAGAAAAGATCTTTGTTTGCCGTAGCAAGAAGTAGATCTATTAAGCGTCTTATTGAATGTGTAGAGGAACCATTTTCAACGATGAAATTGAAGTCGATTTCAATATTTAGTGCAGAGAGAGAGGTGTGCTAAGAGGAGCAAACTAAAATTCTCTTGAAATCTTATTTCAAGCAATCAGAAGCCGAAGCATTTTTGATAAGCGGTTTTGTGCAGCTACACCACCGGTTTTTTTATTGAAAGAATTGTTAAAACTTTGTTCTAAAGTCCACAAGCATTCAAGTTCTATTCCATATTTTTAATTCAATTGAATTGGTTCATAAATTTGATGGTGCGATGGAAAATCGATGATGTGTAGAATCTAGCTTCAAGAAGCTGATAGTTCTGGTGCAAAACAGAACGGGATATGTTAGAATCAAATTGTTGTGCGTGCGTAGGCTACACAAGATCTGATTATGCTATATTGAATATTCAAGGATTTAAATCGAATAGACAGTGTTAACACATACCGTAATTGGAATTCCTATATAGTGATGGTTTCAGGAGTCGTGGAATGCGATGGGCCTCTATATATGGAGTTGAAGGCTTAGAAATCCTCAAAGTTGGTTAACTGATTGGCTTATTTATCCCTGTTCAAACATTGAATTTAATACAGTAGCGTTGAAGGATTACATGCGGGAAAGTTAGAGCCATTATGATTATAAATATGAATTGAAGGATTAATTGATTGCAAAAATGTTGAGATGCTGAGCGATGGTTCAATGGTAGAGATGGATGAAAAGGTTTTCTGTGGAATCATGAATTGGAGGAGAACCAGCATTGAACTGTGAGAGTTTTCACGCAATTTGGGGAGAACGATAGAGGCGCGGAAGACGAAATGTCTGCATGAGATGGAGAGCGAACCCTGGCCTTGATCAAACTTGCATGTGGAATGGAACGGATGGGTGAATAGTGCTAATCTTCGTTGTATAATATGGTGGGACGATATGGGCTTCAATTTATACGATTTATTTAAAAATCGACTTTTGGGTAAAAAGGTAATTGACATGTTAACAAGCTGTGTAAGTTATGATGGTGTGATTTAAAAAAAAAAAATTCATTTGGGAAATAATGAAAAGAGAGAATTATTTAATAAAAAGAATTATTTATGGTTCAAATCACATTTAAATAAAAGGAGATAGCTTCTACACGTAAGACTAGTTGATCATGGGTTCATAACCATGAGATTATAAATGAAAGAGAAAGCTTCCTCTTATGAAATGGATTATTAATCATAGTAAAATGATTTTTCTATGCAATGGTTTTATAACCATAATGAGGGATTTAAAAAGGAGCTTCCACACATAGAAAAATGTTGAGAGTGCCCAGACTTAAAGTTTTAGTTGGGTATAAATATGAAGATGCATTTTTATATGCATGAGAGTGGTGAGAATGTGGGTAAAAGCAAGGTTTTCCTGCATCAAGTGGTATCAGAGAAGGGAACAGCTATGTGTTAAGATTCAATTTTTTTAAATTGAATTAATTGCATGTGTTAAGATCAGATTTTGAAACTGATGAAGATTGCAGCACAGAGATGCAGTGCGGGTGAAATATAAGTCAAGATCAATAGGATCTTGGAGGTGATTTAATGATCATTATTATTGAACTTTGGTTTGAAGGTTATGCTTGACAAATTCAGGTTGCAAGCAGGTTGAAGAAAATCTTAGGAGAAAGAAGCAGATCACAGCTGGAGAGTAGTGATGAAGGAGTCCAGCGAGGGATTCTAAGAGTGGAAGAACCTGAAGATTCAATAGAGGTTGAATAAAGTTGCAGATGAGTGAAGCCTGAAGGAGAAGTGGAGAAATGCTTAAAAGGTTCCAGTAGAGGACCGGTGATTACTAAAATAATAGATCCAGAGGAAGGGATTGGTGAGGTAAGTGGCAGCAGGAGATCTTTCTGTTGTAGAGGCTTCGTGCAACTCATGGGTGAGGAACTCATGGCGAAGAAGATGACTACTGAAATTCATAAAGGAGAGAGCAGAGGTTCAGAAAGAGGCCACAGTAGAAAGAAGGGGAAGGAAAATGCCAAGGAAAATGGCATATGGAAGAAGTTGACTGATGAAAAGTATGAGAGAGAGAAAGCTGAGATAGCAGTTCATCTTGAGTTATTGATGAAATTGTTACAAGAAAATATGAAAGACCAGAGACATGGTTGGACCATGAGGAAGAAAGTGAAATGGTAGAGACTACAAGTAAAGAGGGATCAACAGATAAACATGCAGTTAAAAGAAGAGCAGAAGAAGATCGAGCAGATGATGAAATATTAGGTAAACTCGGATCAGCTGGATAATGCAAAACCTTTTATTTTTGTAGCTGACAATTTTGATGTGATTACAGGTTTTACTGAGGAGGATGCACAATCTTGTGGAGTGGTCACAAGTATGGAAAAGAATCTTTCAGGAGATAAATACTCTAAAGAAGAAAGTAGCGATGCTTTTGTACTTGAAGCTGTTGCAGTATAAGAGGAAGTTCTTGTGAATGAAGAAGAGGATTAGCTTGAAGAGCTAGTATATAAACCAACAGTTGAAATTTTCTATTTTCAAACTGAAAGTTTGTGTGTGAATGCAGAGATGGCACATGATGATGAAATGCTTCAGCAATGCCACAGAGAAATTGCATTGTTGGAATACTTGTTGGTAAATTCAGAGTATGACAAAGAGATTGCAGAAGAAAGAGTTCAGTACAGTGAACGAGAGCAGAAAGATATCATGGAGGCATATGATGTACGACAAAGACTAGTTGATAGCCCTGAGAGTTCTTCAGAGAATTCTTTGGAAAGTTTGGATCAGCATACTGATATGCTGATAGAGGAGGAAGAAAATTCAGGATAGCATACTGGAATGCTGGCAAAGGGGAAAAAGTCACTGATGCCTTATGATTTTTATTTTAACAAGTGTTGTGTGCATGCAGGTATTGTTGCAGGTGCTGAAGAACATTTGACTTAGTTGAGCAGTCAAATGAAAGAAGATGAAAATTCTGTGGACATCCCTAATCCATGGAATGAAGAAGTTATATTGTTGGATAGTAAAAATTCAGTGCAGGAAGAATCTCAATTTCAGAGTCGGGAATTGCAGACGCAGAGAGATGAAGACATCAGAAAGAAGTACACAATGTACCAGTCCAGTAAGTTGCTGATAGGAGAAGGCAAAGAAGAAGTTTTCAATTGTAGAAAATAAGAGGGCATGGATGATTGGGTGGCAGTAAGAACAGAAGAAAGCATAGAAGCAAGGGCTCAGCAAGAAAGAGCTCAGCAGGCAGCAAGAAGTCATCAGTCTGGAGATTTATTAGACAGAGAAATTAAATTAATCAGAAATATAATGATGAAATTATCTTAGAGGAAGATATCAGTAGGGAATAGGAGAAGCAGCAGCAGCAGCAAAATGAAGACAGAGACAGAGTGTGAAAGTATAGTCAGTGGAGCATGGTAGCATAAGATATGGAGACCTGGAGAAAAGCAACATACAACAACAGAAATTGATGATAAGTTACAGAACAAATTGTGGGATCCAGGCGGACAAAGACTTAAACCGCATGATCAGGAGATCATGATCATTTTTCAACATTGGGAGTTTGATGCAGGAGCATTAGATTCGAAAAATACTTTGTATTTTATTTAAACTAGGGGGTCTTATGTTTATGAGGAAATATTAATTTTATGTAAATATTAATGGGATTTTTGAGAGTTTTTAATTAATTATAGGTGAGGATTTGTTAATGTTTCCACATAATTGGAAAATATGAGGGAAATTAGATTTGAAATATCTAAGAATTAATTATGAGGCCTAAGTTAGATTTAGTTTCAAGATTTTAGGGATAAAATCTAGATTGTAGGGGTGTTAAGATATTTGAGGACTTTGTTGAGTGATTAAAGGAATTTGAACCTAAATTGGTTCAATTCAATTTGTATAAATTAATGAGCCTAAAAGGCCAAATAGATTAGGAAGAATAGAGTGATTAGAGGTGAGGTTTGGACGGCAAAGTTTGTAAGCCTACGGGCTTTTGTAAAAGGGCCATTGATTTGGAAATCTGGCCATGAACCAAGAAGGGTTTTTGTAATTGATTGCATTTGATTATATCAATGAGGAATTTGTTTTGAAAATTTTGTGTGACATATATATATTCTTGGTCGAGTTTGGTAGGAAGATGTTTGAGTTTCTGAATTTATTCATATGATAAACTTTGTAATAGAAGAAGCTCTGCATATGAGAGAAGGATCGATGTTATCTAACATCGCCTTTATGTTTTGAAGGTTGCAGATGTTAGAGAAAGCACACATTTGAAATGAAAATGCCAATTAGCGATTGCCAAGAGTTTAAATGGAAATTCGAAAGCCATCAATCATGAATTGAAGGCCTGTTGAAATCGTGGGTTGAATAAGATGGAGAACCCAAAGCAAAGCGCAGTGGAATTTCTTTCAATTTGAGTCCTGGCTGAGATCGAATCCTCAAGAGTGAGCTGTGTGTTGACGGGTTTTAAAGTCTGTGCAAAAACATGAAGTAGAGCCGATGTGTATTCAAGCATCGCTTTGAGGTTAAAAAGAACTACGACGAATCTGATTGAATGGAGATTATTTGCAGTCGTAAGGTTGCATAGAAAAGATCTCTGTTTGCTGTAGCAAGAAGTAGATCTATTAAGCATCTTATTGAATGTGCAGAGGAACCATCGTCACCGATGAAATTGAAGTCAATTTCAATCTTTAGCGCAGAGAGAGAGGTGTGCTAAGAGGAGCGAACTAAAATTCCTTGAAATATGATTTCAAGCAATTGGAAGCCGAAGCATTTTTGATAAGCGGTTTTGTGCAGCTACACCACCGGTTTGTTTATTGAAAGCATTGTTAAAACTTTGTTCTAAACTCCACAAGCATTCAAGTTCTATTCCCTATTTTGAATTCAATTGAATTAGTTCATAAATTTGATGGTGCGATGGAAAATTGATGATGTGTATAATATAGCTTCAAGAAGCTGATAGTTCTGGTACAAAATAGAACGGGATATGTTAGAATCAAACCGCCGTGCGTGCGTAGGCTACACAAGATCTGATTGTGCTATATTGAAGATTCGAGGATTTAAATCGAATAGATAGTGTTAAGACAGACCGTAATTGTAATTTCTGTATAGTGATGGTCTGAGGAGTCCTGGAATGCGATGGGCCTCTATATATGGAGTTGAAGGCTTAGAAATATTCAATGTTGGTTAACTGATTGGTTTATTTATCCCTGTTCAAATATTTAATTTAATACAACAACGTTGAAGGATTGCATGTGGGAAAGTTAGATCCATTATGATTATAAAAATGAATTGAAGGATTAATTAATTGAAAAAATGCTGAGATGATGAGCGATGGTTCAATGGTAGAGATGGATGAAAAGGGTTTCTGCGGAATCATGAATTGGAGCAGAACCAGCACTGAACCATGAGATTTTTCACGCAATTTGGTGAGAACGATAGAGGCGCGGAAGACAAAATGTCTGCGTGAGCTGGAGAGCGAACCCTGGCCTTGATCAAACTTGCATATGGAATGGAACGGATGGGTGAATAGTGCTAATATTTTTTGTAGAAGATGGTGGGCAGGTATGGGATTCAATTTATACGATTTATTTAAAAATCGACTTTTGGGTAAAAAGGCAATTGGCATGTAACAAGCTGTGTAAGTTATGATGGTGTGATTTAAAAAAAAAAAATCATTTGGGAAATAATGAAAAGAGAGAATTCTTTAATAAAAATAATTATTTATGGTTGAAATCACATTTAAATAAAAGGAGATAACTTCTACACGTAAGACTAGTTGATCATGGGTTCATAACCATGAGATTATAAATGAAAGAGAAAGCTTCTGCTTATGAAATGGCTTATTAATCATAGTAAAATGATTTTTCTATGCAATGGTTTTATAACCATAATGAGGGATTTAAAAAGGAGCTTCCACACGTAGAAAAATGTTGAGAGTGCCCAGACTTAAAGTTTTAGTTGGGTATAAATATGAAGATGCATTTTTATATGCATGAGAGTGGTGAGAATGTGGGTAAAAGAAGGGTTTTCCTGCATCAAGTGGTATGAGAGCAGGGAACAGCTCTGTGTGAAGATTCAAGTTTTTTAAATTGAATTAATTGCATGTGTTAAGATTATATTTTGAAACTGATGAAGATTGCAGCATAGAGATGCAGTGCGGGTGAAAGATAATTCAAGATCAACAGGATCTTGGAGGTGAGTTAATGATCATTATTATTGAACTCTGGTTTGATGGTTATGCTTGAAAAATTCAGGATGCAAGCAGGTTGAATAAAATCTCAGCAGAAAGAAGCAGATCACAGTTAGAGCTCAGTGATGAAGGAGTCCAGCAAGGGATTCTAAGAGTGGAAGAACCTGAAGATTCAACAGAGTTTGAATAAAGTTGCAGATGAGTGAAGCCTGAAGGAGCAGTGGAGAAATGCTCAAAAGGTTCTAGTAGAGGACTGGTGATTACCAAAAGACCAGATCTGAAGGAAGGGATTGGTGAGGTAAGTGGCAGCAAGAGAGCTTGTTGTTGTAGAGGCTTGGCTCAACTCATGGGTGAGGATCTCATGGCGAAGAAGATGACTACTAAAAGTAATAAAGGAAAGAGCAGAGGTTTAGAAAGAGGCCACATTAGAAAGAAGGAGAAGGAAAATGCCAAGGAAAATGGCATATGGAAGCAGTTGACTGATGAAAATTATGAGAGAGAAAAAGCTGAGATAGCAGTTCATCTTGAGCTATTGATGAAATTGTTACAAGAAAATATGAAAGACCAGAGACATGGTTGGACCATGAGGAAGAAAGTGAAATGGTAGAGACTACAAGTAAAGAGGGATCAACAGGGAAACATGCAGTTAACAAAAGAGCTGAAGAAGCTCGAGCAGATGATGAAATATTGGGTAAACCTAGATCAGCTGGATAATGTAAAACCTTGTATTTTTGTAGCTGACAATTTTGACGTGATTACAGGTTTTACTGAGGATGATGCACAATCTTGTGGAGTGGTCACAAGTATGGAAAAGAATATTTCAGGAGATAAATACTCTAAAGAAGAAAGCAGTGATGCTTTTGTACTTGAAGCTGTTACAGTACAAGAGGAAGTTCTTGTGAATGAAGAAAAGGATCAGCTTGAAGAGATGGTATATAAACCAACAGTTGAACTTTGCTATTTTCAAACTGAAATTTTGTGTGTGAATGCAGAGATGGCACATGATGATGAAATGCTTCAGCAATGCCACAGAGAAATTGCATTGTTGGAATACTTGTTGGTAAATTCAGAGTATGAAAGAGAGATTGCAGAAGAAAGAGTTCAGTACAGTGAACGAGAGCAGAAAGATATCATGGAGGCAGATGATGTATGAGAAAGACTAGTTGATAGCCTTGAGAGTTCTTTAGAGAATTATTTGGAAAGTTTGGATCAACATACTGATATGCTGATAGAGGAGGAAGAAAATTCAGGATAGCATACTGAAATGCTGGCAAAGGGGGAAAAGGCATTGATGCCTTATGATTTTTATTTTAACAAGTGTTTTGTGAATGGAGGTATTGTTGCAGGTGCTGAAGAACATTTGACTCAGTTGAGCAGTCAAATGAAGGAAGAAGAAAATTCTGTGGATATCCCTAATCCATGGAATGAAGAAGTTATATTGTTGTATAGTCAAAATTCAGTGTAGGAAGAATCTCAATTTCAGAGTTGGGAATTGCAGACGCGGAGAGATGAAGATAGCAGAAAGAAGTACACAATGTACCAGTCTAGTAAGTTGTTGATAGGAGAAGGAAAAGAAGAATTTTTCCATTGTAGAAAACAAGAGGGCATGGATGATTGGGTGGCAGTAAGAACAGAAGCAAGCATAGAAGCAAGGGCTCAGCAAGAAAGAGCTCAGCAGGCAGTAAGAAGTCAGCAGTCTGGAGATTTATTGGACAGAGAAATTAAATTAATCAGAAATATAATGATGAAATTATCTCAGAGGAAGATATCAGCAGGGAAGAGGAGAAGCAGCAGCAGCAGCAAAATGAAGACAGAGACAGAGTGTGAAAGTACAGCCAATGGAGCAAGTCAGCATAAGATATGGAGACCTGGAGAAAAGTAGCATAAAACAACAGAAATTGATGATAAGTTACAGAACAAAGTGTGGGATCCAGGCGGACAAAGACTTAAACCGCATGATCAGGAGATCATGATCATTTTTCAACCTTGGGAGTCTGATGCAGGAGCATTAGATTTGAAAAATACTTTGTATTTTATTTAAACTAGGGGGTCTTATGTTTGTGAGGAAATATTAATTTTATGTAACTATTAATGGGATTTTTGAGAGTTTTTAATTAATTATATGTGAGGATTTGTTAATGTTTCCAAATAATTGGAAAACATGAGGTAAATTAGATTTGAAATATCTAAGAATTAATTATGAGCCCTAAGTTAGATTTAGTTTCAATATTTTAGGGATAAAATCTAGATTGTAGGGGTGTTGAGATATTTGAGGACTTTGTTGAGTGATTAAAGGGATTTGAACCTAAATTGGTTCAATTCAATTTGTATAAAATAATTAGCCTCAAAGGACAAATAGATCAGGAAGAATAGAGTGATTAGAGGTGAGGTTTTGACAGCAAAGTTTGTAAGCCTATGGGCTTTTGTAAAAGGGCCATTGATTTGGAAATCTGGCCATGAACCAAGAAGGGTTTTTGTAATTGACTGCATTTGATTATATTGATGAGGAATTTGTTTTCAAAATTTTGTGTGACATATATATATTCTTGGTGGAGCCTGGTAGAAAGATGTTTGAGTTTCTGAATTTATTCATATGATAAAATTTGTAATAGAAGAAGCTCTGCATATGAGAGAAGGATCGATGTTATCTAACGTCGACTTTATGTTTTTAAGGTTGCAGATGTTAGAGAAAGTGCACATTTCAAATGAAAATTCCAATTAGTGATTTCCAAGAGTTAAAATGGAAATTCGAAAGCCATCAATCATGAATTGAAGGCCTGTTGAAATCGTGGGTTGAATAATATGGAGAACCCAAAGCAAAGCGTAGTGGAAATTCTTTTAATTTGATTCGTGGCTAAGATCAAATCCTCAAGAGTGAGCTGTGTGTTGACGGGTTTTAAAGTCTGTGTGAAAACATGAAGCAGAGCCGAAGTGTATTCAAGCATCACTTTGAGGTTAAAAAGAACTGCGAGGAATCTGCTTGAATCGAGATTATTTGCAGTTGTAAGGTTGCAGAGAAAAGATCTATGTTTGCCATAGCAAGAAGTAGATCTATTAAGCATCTTATTGAATGTGCAGAGGAACCATCATCAATGATGAAATTGAAGTTGATTTCAATCTTTAGCGCAGAGAGAGAGGTGTGCTAAGAGGAGCGAACTAAAATTCTCTTGAAATCTGATTTCAAGCAATTGGAAGCCGAAGCATTTTTGATAAGAGGTTTTGTGCAGCTACACCACCGATTTGTTTATTGAAATCATTGTTAAAACTTTGTTCTAAAGTCCACAAGCATTCAAGTTCTATTCCCTATTTTGAATTCAATTGAATTGGTTCATAAATTTGGTGGTGCGATGGCAAATCAATGATGTGTAGAATCTAGCTTCAAGAAGCTGATAGTTCTGGTGCAAAAGAAAATGGGATATGTTAGAATCAAACCGCTGTGCGTGCGTAGGCTACACAAGATCTGATTGTGCTATATTGAAGATTCGAGGATTTAAATCGAATAGACAGTGTTAACACAAACCGTAATTGGAATTCCTGTATAGTGATGGTCTCAGGAGTCGTGGAATGCGATGGGCCTCTATATATGGAGTCGAAGGCTTAGAAATCCTCAATGTTGGTTAACTGATTGGCTTATTTATCCCTGTTCAAATGTTGAATTTAATACAGCAGCGTTGAAGGATTGCATGCGGGAAAGTTAGAAGCCATTATGATTATAAAGATGAATCGAAGGATTAATTGATTGCAAAAATGCTGAGATGCTGAGCGATGGTTCAATGGTAGAGATGGATGAAAAGGGTTTCTGCGGAATCATGAATTGGAGCAGAACCAGCACTGAACCGTGAGAGTTTTCACGCAATTTGGTGAGAACAATAGAGGCGCAGAAGATGAAATGTCTGCGTGAGCTGGAGAGCGAACCTTGGCCTTAATCAAACTTGCATGTGGAATGGAACGGATGGGTGAATAGTTCTAATCTTCGTTGTAGAAGATGGTGTGCAGGTATGGGCTTCAATTTATACGATTTATTTAAAAATCGACTTTTGGGTAAAAAGGCAATTGACATGTTAACAAACTGTGTAAGTTATGATGATGTCATTTAAAAAAAATCTTTCATTTGGGAAATAATGAAAAGAGAGAATTCTTTAATAAAAATAATTATTTATGGTTGAAATCACATTTAAATAAAATGAAATAGCTTCTACGCGTAAGACTAGTTGATCATGGGTTCATAACCATGAGATTATAAATGAAAGAGAAAGCTTCCGCTTATGAAATGGCTTATTAATCATAGTAAAACGATTTTGCTATGCAATGGTTTTATAACCATAATGAGGGATTTAAAAAGGAGCTTCCGCACGTAGAAAAATTTTGAGAGTGCCCATACTTAAAGTTTTAGTTGGGTATAAATATGAAGATGCATTTTTATATGTATGAGAGTGGTGAGAATGTGGGTAAAAGAAGGGTTTTCCTGCATCACATGCTTTAATTTCAAATCAAGTTTTCCTTTAGAGAATTTTTTTTCTGAGATTTGAAAAGTGTCGAATGCTTACGAGGTCTAATCACAAGCATGGATAAAGATTGCTTGAAGATTTTAATCCTTTGATTCGTATCATATGAATGTCTCCATGATAGGTAATGGAGCATGAACGGAAATAACGTTTTAGTGGGTCTCAATAGCCATTTTGATAAGCTCTTATTGATATGAAACTGATGGTAGAAGATTTGTACAAGGAATGAAGAAAAAATGGAAAAGGCCAAATTCAAGTTGAATATGAAAAAGTTGGTGGTGATCCTCTAATGTTGATGGCTTCCTGAAATGCCCCAAGCCTTGGTTTTCCTTGCATTGTAGTCAAATAAATTTTCAAACATACCAATTATAAGATGTGTATACAGGTGAATGAAAATAAAGTGCATCAAGAATTTATTGAGCAATAGGGTTACTAAATACTACAAATTTTAAACTTCAAAATTGTGGAATAATAAATTTAAGATTTTTTTTTAAACCATATTTATGATTTCTAGACTCAATTTTAAAATAGATCTGAACATCAAATACCCAAAATAGAAATAGATACTCACTCCCACAATATAAAGAGAGTTTAAGTGCACCAATGTACCAACATAAGTTTTGTTAGGACTATAAATGCAAGGATCTATTTGCTCAATGCTTTATCTAAGATAGAAAGAATGAAAACTCTAATAAACCGAAGTCACCCAAGCGAGTTGATTTGAACTTTTGATCACTCTTTTTTAGTTTAATTTTATTCTGGATATGATTAAAATCCTTACTATTTGGGAGAATGGATTTTTAGGAGGATGTATTGTTTTTCTTTTTAAAGTGTAACGGAGGCATATGTTTTTTTGGACATCAAAGAAAATTCATTATTTTGTGGATGGATCTACTTATATTGTAGCGTGTATAACCACTTTATTAAGATTGCGGTTGTGATTGGGATTATTCTTCTATTCTATCAAAAATTAATAAGTATTTATTTATTTATATTAAGGAGTGTCTCTCGTTAAACATTGTTTCTTTTTATTGAACATTTAATTAGTTATTTTATAGTCGAGCAATTTTGTAGTTTGCCTAAAAAATTTCAATTAATTAATGATGGTTGTGTCTAATAAGTTGTTATTCTCCAACATGGCTCTATTATTATAATAACTAGTTATTTCTTTACTTGCTAATCCATTAAACTATGTGTTTCTTTGCGTAATAATCAATTACAAAATACAAAAGTAATGGAATCTTCTTGTTCTCAAACATGGCTTTGTTATTAGAATAACTAGTTATTTCTTTACATGCTAATGAATTAAACTAGTCATTTCTTTGCATGCTAATGAATTAGAAAATTGAAAAGTAACGAAATCTTCATTTCGGAATCATACAAAACCAAAAAAATAGTTAAATTGGACCACATCCTTGGCTTTTATCATTTCATTTGAGTTGGTAATTCAATACCTCTTAATAAAATATACCATATATAAGTTGGTTTCATCTATCTTATACAAAGAGAGATAGCTGTTGGAATTTAATTCCAACTGCAACATAAAACAACTGGAGAGAAATCAAATCCGCTGTAGATATTTCAGAAATATCGGATGCCTCAAAGTCGTGCTTGATTTATTGCACTCCACTGTGCATTTAATTTGCAGAAGTTATGTCCCTGCAGGCAACCGACTTCATTTCTTCAAAAGGAATCACGATTCCTTCATCGCTTGCTGCATTCAATACGCAGATAAGCTTTAGAAGATATTTGCATTATTTTAATAATATAAGTCAAATATGTTTTTTACCTATAAATATGATGAACAACAGTTCGTTTGAGGTTAGAAGAGAGTTTGAGAAATTGAAAAAGGCAGAGAAGAAGACAGAGCAGAGAAAACAACAAGAAAACAGAGTTGATGTGTTTTTGGAGCAGCATGCATTCTACAGGCTGTTTCAGCAACTGTCTGCGTGTTTCAGCAACAGACTGTGCGGTGTTTCAGCAACTGTCTTCCAGATGCTGAAACACGAATCTGTGTTAAAAAACAGAGTTTGTAGAAACAGAGTATGGAGTTTTTTATTATTCCAGAACTGTAGTTCTGAAGAAGTTTGTAATTTTTATTGTCATTTTTATGGTTAATAAAAACAGAGCTTTTCTCCATCTTCTTTGTCCAAATTTCTCTCATTTCTTTGTGTTGAGTTGAGGAACTTTGCTTCCTCTGTTTTGTTCGAAATTATCAGAAATTTCCATCAATAGCATATTTAAGGATACAAACTTATTTATTATGTTTTAATTCTCTTTAATGCATAGTAAATATA